>OZ004601.1:42168842-42768842 GCA_963924605.1 Malthinus seriepunctatus
TAGATAGAGATGGATAAAATGAGATAAAAACATAGCAAAATAGAGGGAGTTAGCGATAGATACAGAGATAAGGAGATAGATATAGAGATAAGGAAATAAATGAAATGCGATATAATATATCGCATTACTTATATATTATATAAATAAAGGTAGACAAAATAAATAGATAGAGAGATAGAATTAGAGATAAAGAAAAAAATGAAATGCGATATAAAGATATAGAGATAAGGAGACAGATAAAGAGACTATAGAAATGAGATATTAAGATAGCAAAATAGAGAGAGAAAATAGACAAAAATTGATATTGAGATAAGCAGACAGATAGAGAGATACAGATAAAGTGTCAAATAAAGAGACAGATAAGGAACAGATAAGGTGAGAGACAGATAAGGAGAAGAGAAAGAGATAGAGACTGTTGAAATGAGAAATAAAATGATAAAATGTGATAAAAACATAGTAAAATACAGGGAGTTAGAGATAGATACAGAGATATTGAGATAGATACAGATAGATACAGAGATAAGGAGATAGATAAAGAGACTGATGAAATAAGAGAAAAAAATAGTAAAATTGAGGGAGTTTAGAGATAGATACAGAGATAAGGAGATAGATACAGAGATAAGGAAATAGATAAAGAGACTGATGAAATAAGAGAAAAACGTAGTAAAATAGAGGGAGTTTAGGGATAGATACAGAGATAAGGTGATAGACACAGAGATAAGGAAATAGATAAAGACGCTGATGAAATAAGAGAAAAACACAGTAAATAGAGGGAGTTAGAGATAGATACAGAGATAGGGAGATTGATACAGAGATAAGGAGATAGATAAAGAGACTGATGAAATAAGAGAAATACATAGTAAAATAGAGGGAGTTAGAGATTGATACAGAGAGAGAGAGATAAAGAGACAGAAACAGAGATAAAGAGAAAGACAAAGAATGGAAAGAAGATAGAAAGAGAAAGAAACCCCAGGGAAAGTCCTGGGGACTTTTATTTCTCAATCTCACTATCTCCGTGTCTGTCTCTTTATCTCTGTTTCTGTCTTTTTATCTCTGTTTCTGCCTCTTTATCTCTGTTTCTGTCTCTTTATCTCTGTTTCTGTCTCTTGATCTCTGTTTCTGTCTCTTTATCTCTGTTTCTGTCTCTTCATCTCTCTCTCTGTATTTCTGTATCAATCTCTAACTCCCTCTATTTTACTACGTTTTTCTCTTATTTCATCAGTCTCTTTATCTATTTCCTTATCTCTGTATCTATCTCCTTATCTCTGTATCTATCTCTAAACTCCCTCTATTTTACTATGTTTTTCTCTTATTTCATCAGCCTCTTTATCTATTTCCTTATCTGTGTATCTATCTCAATATCTCTGTATCTATCTCTAACTCCCTGTATTTTACTATGTTTTTATCACATTTTATCATTTTATTTCTCATTTCAACAGTCTCTATCTCTTTCTCTTCTCCTTATCTGTCTCTCACCTTATCTGTTCCTTATCTGTCTCTTTATTTGACACTTTATCTGTATCTCTCTATCTGTCTGCTTATCTCAATATCAATTTTTGTCTATTTTCTCTCTCTATTTTGCTATCTTAATATCTCATTTCTATAGTCTCTTTATCTGTCTCCTTATCTCTATATCTTTATATCGCATTTCATTTTTTTCTTTATCTCTAATTCTATCTCTCTATCTATTTATTTTGTCTACCTTTATTTATATAATATATAAGTAATGCGATATATTATATCGCATTTCATTTATTTCCTTATCTCTATATCTATCTCCTTATCTCTGTATCTATCGCTAACTCCCTCTATTTTGCTATGTTTTTATCTCATTTTATCCATCTCTATCTATCTCTAACTCCCTCTATTTTTTATTTTTATATCTGTCTCTCCCTGTCTAGCTCTGTCTTTTAATATCAGCAGTCATACTCATCTGTTATTTAATCTCATATAGCAATCTCCTCTGCCTCTGTCATCTCATTTCACACAAGTAAAGAAGAACTCTTTGTATTACAGATTTAGACAGCTGAAATTTATTGTCTTATGTATTAAGACTTCATTTGTCTTCAACAAATTTACTTTTTGCTTTTAAAGTCCAAAGTTAATTGAAAATTAAGAAGAGTATGGAGAGAAGAGTCTTAAGGACTCCAAGAGTGCTGTTTTCTTGGGAAAAAATGTCAAGATTTATATCAGTTTACTATTTATTAAAATGAAAAATACACAAAAGTATATTATAAAACGTATCTATATTTAATATAATTATGTACACAAGAAAATAATAATATACTAGTAATTAATTAATTAATTATACAAATTTAAAACTAATTATTTGTAAACAATTTATTATTGATTGACGGGCCAACGCTTAGTAAATCACCCAAGCGAGATTGTAGAGACATAAAAGTCCCTTTAATGATTCAGTCTGTGTCCTAATCGATGTATGCAGCAGAAATTAAAAATTATAAAAATAGCTATACCATTAAAAAGAATAAAAAGTTGCAGCCCGTGCCATGGGCTGCAACAAGTCCACCCCTCGTTAGGTTTGGAAAGAAATAACTGTAACAAATAAAGCTTGAGGAGTCATCGCTTGAGGAGTTCGGCTCATCAAGCGGTGGCCCACAAGACATAATACATAATTAAAACAATAAATAATTACAAAATATTAATTAATATTAAAACCGGTAATGGCTGCTTATCGGGTAGCTGCTAGGTAGGTGGCGTCGCTTCAACCCTGCACCTTGTCCGAGAGAGTACGAGGGGTGGCACCCCCGTCCACCACTGGGGGCTGTCCTCGAAATTGTCGGTTGTTGCTCCTCCTCCTTAGTCTCTAATGCGCATGCGCGTGGACTCCGTGTAGGAGTGCGCATGTGCGTTGGCGCCGGGCGGGGAGGGGTAGGGGGGAGGGGACCGCCGACCCCCCTCCCACCTACCCCTCCCCGCCCGGCGCCAACGCACACCCACATTCCAACACGGAGACCACGCCCATCGCCACATTAAAGACTACGGAAGAGGAACAACCTCCGACCAATTCGAGGACAACTCGCAGTGGTCTTAGAGGTTGCTTCCCCTCGCGCTCTCTTTAACGTGGAGAAGAGCTGTTGGAAAGCTACTTACCTAGCTGCTACGTCATCGCTAGCGATGACCAGTAAATAGGGGTAGCTACCCTTCTAAGCAAGCAATGAATTTAAATTGAAAAAAATTAATTAAAAAAACTAATCGAGAGGTGTAGCTACCCTTCTATTTGAAATAAAACGTGAAACAAATCAAAAATAAATTAATCCTCGTCCAACCGTCCATCTTGATCCTCATCCTCATGTTGGGGCCAAAACCAAAAGGCACTGTCGGTGTGATGAAGGAAAGCATCTTTTCGCGTCAAAGGTAACCTGAAACTAATTTAGAAATGTCGTAGTTTTATGTACCTAAGGGCACAAACTAAATCGTCAAAAGGACTTTTGCTTCTTAAATTTTAGTATTAATCGCCCAATGATTATTTACAATTAATTAATTTTTAGTAACCAATAATAAAAAATACGTATTTCGATTCAAAATATCTCGAAAGCCCAGTGAGAAAATAAACTTAGGTAAAATAACTTCAACTTGGTTTCATTCAGTTTTCTTGTAATCCTCTTCATGTAGACCAAAAGGCATTGCAGTTACCGGATCATCTTTCCAAATCAAAAGATCGAACGTCTGCTGAAATAAAATGAGAGATGTTTTAATTACTATGCTTTAGACAACCGATGATTATTTTCAATTAGTTAATTTTTAATTTGCAAAATAAATTAGTAATTTAAAATACAGGGTGGTGTAAGCAAAATGCTTCAAGAAACTGCTATGATATGCCGCTTCAACATTAATAAAAATTGTTGAATTAAAAATTGTATGTATCTAATTTAGAATATATCATTATTTTAAGAAATAAGGTGTTTAAGATTTAAGAAGAAAAAACCGAAGTAAAAATTGTTAAGTAAGTAAATGAAAAACACGTGATTAGCTCAATAAATAATTTTTGAAGAAACTAAATTCATCTAAATTGGGATCACCCAGTTGCAAGTAATTCTAATCAACAAAATTAAGTTGGAAGAATCTGCAGATTCTATATTATGGTAGTAAAGACGGTACCGGAAGAAAGAAGTTATTAGGAAAAAGAGGATTTACATTTGATTTGAGACAGTTTCTAAAAAAACAGTTAATTGAAATTTTTATAATCAATAAAAATTTGCTTAATTTATACATGGTTTTAAAAAAAGCATTCACTACTTTAAGAGCGTGTAATATACATAAAATTGAGTAACAGAAGTTATATTAAGGGGTTTGCAATACTTCATACTTTTTTGTGACCACAACTCAAAAAGTATGAACTATTGGACACCCCTCTGTACGCATTAAAATGAGTAGAAAAAGTTATATTGAGGGGTTGTGGTCGTAACTCGAAAAGTATGAACTATTGGACACCCCTCAATTATAACTTTTTACTCATTTGCATGCGTACTACACGGTCTTAAAGTTGTGAATGCTCTTTTTAATTCCCTGTATGTTTAATAGAATTTGATTTTCTGTAAATCATAGCAATACTAAAGAGTTTAGAAGAGAATTAAATTATACATTTAAATGTGCAATAAAAATTAGGAATTAAAGAAAACAAAAAATACGGGTACCCTAATTTTGGTTATACCCTGTAATTCTTTACAAATATTTCGAAAGCTCTTTGAGAAAATCATACTTACAATAAATTCATCTTGGTCCAATAAAATTTCTAGTAATCGTCTTGTTGTGGGGTCCAAGGTAAGCGTCAGTTACGGGATCATCTTTTAAGTGAAACGTTGAATTGAAACTGAAACGAATTGAGAAATGTTTTAGTATTATGTTACGACACAAGGTGAAGCGTCAAAAAGCTAGTGCCTTTTTTATTTTTTTCATTTGCAAAATTAATTAATTAATTAAAAATAATTATTTAAAAATATCTAAAAGCATGAATGAAATAAATTATAGGTAGGTACTTACAATAACTTCATCTTGTTCTATTAATATTTCTTCTAATCCTCTTGATTTGGTCTAAAAACTGTTAAGTTAAGACGGGCATTAATAGAACATCTTTGCACGTTGAATGTATACTGAAATCAATTATTAAATATTAGAATTATGTCAGGTCACAAATTTAATCATCAAAAGCATAGTCATTAGTGGCATTTATACTTGTATGAATTGCAAAGCAAAGCCAATGATTGTTTCAAGTTAATTAAATATAATTTGCAAAATTAATTAATTATCACAAATAATTATTTCAAAATCTTTCTTAACCGTTATGTTCGCGAAGAATTTTTATTCGTATTCCACACAGATGAGGTACCCCGGTACCTACATGTATTTACTATGGAAAATGAACGATTTTAATAAGTAGTTTATATTAATTTGACAATAAGTTGTTAATTCTTTAATCAAAGAAGATAAATAATGAATTTTAGCGTGCGTGGGATGTTTGTTATCATTATTTTAATAAATAAAAAAACTGCAGTCAGCATATTTCTTTTACAATGCAAAACACAAAGTTGAAAGGTTGTTTTTTTTAGTACTAGAAATGTAATTTTAATTTCTGATTTTAATTAAGGCTCATCTAAGAGCATCAAACCATTGGCGTAACTATACCCCTTGCACCCCCTTAACGTCGGGGTGGAGCAGAGAGAAATAAAGGATCCGGGGCTTGAAAGGGAAAGCTTGAAATTGAAAGGGCTCGTGAATTAAACAGGGGGGGGGGCATAATTTGTAGTTAGACTACTGCATAAAAAATATTTACAAAGCCTCTTAGGTCATAGATAACGATTCTTTGCGTAATAACAAGAATGCAGTTCAGCAAGGCGAGTCTGAGGACTTTTAACGCAGTCACTAAAAGATTTAGATCATGAAGACCTGGTAGATCTTGTAGACGTAGAAGATACTTTGCTGAATGAGCAAAATTTGCCAACTTAAATCAGTGATGATGATTAGGGGAAGAAGTGCCAAAAGAACAACGACAATGCCGATTCCGGAGATATTTCAAAAGCTGTTTTTGTGACTGAAAATAATAGACTATGGGCAAGGTGATTCTATTAGACCCATCTCTAGGGGATAAGGTATTTGGGTTTCACCAAACAAGAAAATCTGATTGGCGACATCAGACACTGGCTTTAGCGCTCAGGGTCCTTCAAGAAAATTGTTACAGAAATAAAAAGTAAGAAAGATTAGTTGTATCCGTGCAAACACTTTATCGTTCTTTCATTCTTGTAAAAAGAATGGACAAAAAAATTTGGCTGCTCTCTGCAATGGCTTTGAAAACGTGGCAGCTGGGCTAAAGTTAACGTCTTCATTTCAGACAACTCATAAACAGTATTTGGGTGACACATCGGCAAAATAACTATCAGTTTACGTAAAAGTGAGATTTTACTTTGGCATTCCTCTCAGTTGTCTTTCCTGCTTATCATCAATTAAAATTTAAGTTTTAACAGCCTCATATCAGTAGTAATATTATTCGGAAAAAATTTGGCCCATTGAATCAACAAAATTGTTATCTAAAGCTTTCAAGTGTTTTTTATAAGAAATAATATGTATAATAAATATTATAACACAAAGAACAAAAATAAAAAGGCTAAAATTAATAGTGTGTTTATAATAAAATAACCGAAGAAAATTCGGAAAAACTATAGAGAAATTGGAAATCTCTTACTATACCAGAGTTTTAGAGCTTTGTAAGTATAGAGTTTACATTTGGAGTTACTCCAGTTTGTAACGAACGTGCTAAAATAATTAGGAAACTTAGTGACTGTTTTCAGAAAAAAAAAATTTTTTTTGGGAAAAAATGATTTTCCAAATCAATAAAATCGATCATTAATATCATTATTATCAATCAATAAAAAAATAACGTGGGTTTTATTTATTTATTTTCTAAATTTTGGTAGTAATTCCCATATAAATGCATGAAGGTACCCGGGTACCTCGTTCGTGCGTTAGAGGACTATGAATATGCTTTGGCTTAAAACTAACCCTTCAAAAAAGTTTTTTGCAATTTTTTTGGTGGAAATATGTTTAAAATTGATTGTTTTAGGAAGTCACAAAGGGTTATCTCGAAATTTTAACTTAAACATAAGAAAAAACGTAAATGAAAACGCTAAAGGTACCCGGGTACCTATCCGCGAACATAACGGTTAAACCGTGCGAGAAAATTTTTTTAGGTAGGTAGTACTTACAATAACTTCATCTTGGTCCATTAAAATTTTTAGTAATCGTCTTGTTGTGGGGCCCAAGGAAAGCGTCAGTTAAGAGAGCATCTTACCAAGTGAAACGTTGAATTAAAACTGAAACGAATTGAGACTTGTTTTAGTATTATGTCACGTCACAAATTTAATCATCAAAAGCATTAATCATTAGTGCCTTTTATATTTATGCTTGTTTGAATTACAAAGCAATTCCATAATTAACGAATATTTATTTATTTTTACTAACGAAAAAATTAATTAATTAAAAATAATTATTTCAAAATCTCGCTAAAACCCTGCGAGAAAAAAAATTTAGATAGGTAGTACTTACAATAATTTCATCTTGGTTCATTAAAATTTCTAGTAATTGTTTTGTTGTGGGGCCAAAGAGAAGCGCCAGTTAAGGGAGCATCTTTCCAAGTAAAAGGTTGAATTGAAACTGAAACGAATTATAACATGTTTTAGTATTATGTTACGACATAAGGTGAATCGTCAAAAAGCTCTTGCCTTTTATATTCGTGCTTGTTTTAATTACAAAGCAAAGCCATAATCAACCAATGATTATTAATTTTCATTTGCAAAACTTAATTATTAATTGAAAATAATTATTTCAAAATATCTCTTAAACTTACAATAACTACATCTTGGTCTCTGTTCACTTTCTTGTAATCCTCATGTTCTGGGGTTAAGAGCACAGGCACTTGGAATGGAACGATCCTTCTAGCACGAAAGTTGAATTGAAACTGTAAATAAATTACGGAATACTTTACTATAAATGACACAGAGTGAATCATAAAAATTGTTGTGCTTTTTAAATTTAAACTTTTCAGATTTACATCACAACGTAAATGTAATGTTTATTGTTACTAAGAGCTCGGCCGGATAAAAAAAGAATGTTTCAATATAAAATTACTCTTAATTGTAAATGTAATTTAGTGAAATTTAAATTTTCGCCTAAGACATAGGCAACCCTCTGTAATCCAGATCAGCAAATTTTAGAAAAATAAGGGTTACACTACTCTTGTTTAAAATCAACTTTGAGTTTTTGTTTTTTTTTAATCGGAAGCTGTTCTTTGTATTAAAATAAGCATTTCAACCAAGTATTATTTATGTTAATAAATAATACTTGTAAATATTTTTTATGCTGTTTATTATGCACTAAGACTTTTTTCTAAAACTAATGAATCACTACTAGAAATATAATTATGTAACGTACTCCACAACTGAAGTTCAAGAAATGGAAACAATGGTTATAGTACAAATAAAACGCAAAAGATTGATTACTTTATACTGTTTTTATTTAATTAAAGGATGTTAATAAATCCAATACACCCTATATAATTACAAATGACTTACAATTAAAATTATAATTACTACTACAAGCATTTACAATTACCAACAATTATGAAATAATTGTTGATCACAATATTTCAATTTTTACAATAAATTAATTAATATTCGGTGGAAATACTTATAATAATATTACGAACAACTTCCAATCAAAAAAAATCCGAAAATTGCAAGTTGATTTTCACAAGAGTAACCCTTATTTTTCTAAAGTTTGCTGATCTGTGTTACTGATAAGAATCTGAACTTATGGCGAAAATCGGACTTATATTAACTTTCTCCTACTCGTTCCCTACCACTAAATGATGGGCGCAAATTGCTTTTCACGATAATTTATTTCTTAAAAAATTATTTCAATTCATAATTAATTCTAGCTGCTAATTAGTTACACCAGGACTTTTAAAATTAACTTATTGTAATGTTTATGTTAAATTGTTTTAGTAAACAAAGAAACATAAAATCGGTTTTGAACTTTTGGAGGCCCCCCACAATTTATCGTTTGAAATATTAAAATGAAACTACAAGATTTATAATTTTACTACGCTTATCAAACCGAATAGTTTCGGGTATTTTTCAAGTTAATATACAAAAATGAATTTAGACGAGTGGTTTTCTCCCCGTTAAGTTCAATAACTGCTTATGACAAACAATTACAAACATTACAGGAGCAAATTAATTAATAATTCAAGCATTCGCTGTACCTTAGTAATATTTCTATTTCTTGCTGTGTGTAGGTATCCTTGTTACGAGAAGAAATTATACTTATTACTACATGTTAACACTCGAACTAACAAATATAGACTGACGCTCAATCGACAAATAAAATTAATAAATTTGTTATCTGTGGCAAAATAATGACAAATAATCAGGTATGACTATTGATGTTTTTGAACTTTTATATTTATCATTTTAAAAGTGAACAGTTGCGCATTTTTCCACTTACATTAAAAAGAGCTTATTGTACAAATCGACTGATTCCTCACAATAAATTGTTAAAACATTAAAAGAAAAGTAAATTAAAAAATTACAAACTTTATTTTTTTAAATTTAGTTTCTTTGAACTAATTGTAATGTTTTCATTAATTTCGTTTTGATAGATAACCTACAGCTTTTACATTTCAAAATTAAAAATGAAAGTTATAAAAAAAACTAACGGAGCGATAAATTATGGAACACACCACTAAATTAGTATTAACAATGGATTTATATTAATTAATGCTACTCGTTATTATTTAATATCCAACTCCACTTCATCAAAAAATATTATTTAATATGCATTTAGGAGTGACCCGATCCGACGCTGTTAAGTTAATGGTGTAGTAATAAATAGGCTCCCTCGAACAGTTATTTTTAACTACAAACTTGATAATCAGGCTGCTTTGTCAATCGTTGAATTGTTTTTATCTAAAAGCACAAAATCAATTAATTTTCGAATCATTAACAGATCTAAAATAAACTGAAAGTTTCAAGATTTATATTTCAATGTCAAATAAAGATTACAAAATGAAATTTACCAGAATGAAACTCTTATAAAAATATTTAAGTTTGAAAAATTACTTTTATTTACGTCCTCTTTCTTCTTCTTCTTCCTACCAGGTTCAGTCATTTGGCCCCTGTCAATTGTATTCGTTTTCTAGGTGTTCAATTGACGTTTTTCCTTTGGACCTATATTTAGCTAGGTACTTCTTATGAGTTATGACCTTGTACTGCGTTCAATTTTATGTAGGTGTTCCTCCCCAGTTAACTTTTCTTGGAATATAAGTTTCCTGTAGCCACTCATCTTCTATTGTACTTGTCTACATTGTAGCCTTCAATATTTGATACGTCCTCAAATTTGCATATTAGCAAAGGACGATACTGTAAAAACCATTAATTAACAACCAGAACATAAGAATTACCCTATAAAGTAGTCTAGACTATGTCTCTGTTGCACACATGTAAACGTTAAAGAACGATTGTATAGACTTATTTTATCATCCCGGAAATTCTTTGACGTTGATTCAGAATCACCCTGTGTAATAAAAAAAAGAAAGCCTTTCATTCTGTAATCGAACAATACATGTTATTTGTAACAAGTTCATGTTCATTTAAACGTTCTGTCACATAAATTGGCGAGACATTGGCGTCTTGAGGCGACTTTGTCGGTAAGATTAAATTAAAATTTAATTTTACGTAAAGTGTGTCCAAAAATTGTTGATTTTGAGTTACGAGAAATTCTAATTTTAAACAGAAAGATAAGGATCAAGAAATCAATATTGATTTTTAATTACGGTGTGGGAGTATGGGCAGGTATCGTAGGAAATTACCTAATATTAATCTGTAGTATATTGGATCGGCTGACCCGAACAACTTACCTTATACCATATACATATATGTATGCGCCTGTATAAAGGTGCCATTTTTCTCAAGTCTTTGGTAAGCGTTGGATAAGTAAAGGTAAATAATTCCATGATCACTAATCCTCAACCCGCTAGGCTTGGAGTATTATTATATTAGGAATACCTGTCAAACAGTAAAGGCTTGATTATACAGAAAAAATTAACAACTAACAACTAGAGAATTAGCAACTACGCATGCGCAGTAGCAAATAAATTTAAAAATTACAAATTTGATTGGTTACTAGGAAGCTTAGTTGTTAATTCTCTAGTTGTTAGTTGTTAATTTTTTCTGTATAATCAAGCCTTTAGAGATTAGTATTAAAAATTAGAACTGTGTGGAGATGAGGGTGAACATTTCTAATACCTACTCTGAGGCATTCAATGTAATTGAATTAAGTAATTGTTATCAACATACATGAAGAAAGGTTAACTTTATAACAAATTAAAAGGTTTCTATAATTCAAAAAGAACTTAAATTCACTACTTACAGTTTTAGAAGATGAATAATTAGAACTCCTTCAAGTTCTTCCATTAGAAAATAGACAGGTTTTTACAACCTTTCGTAATGACAAAATAGTAACATATTACATATATCATCGTGTGTATAATGGTTGATTGATAAACAAGAAGCGCAACACGATCCTCTGAATGCCTCTACAATCCCTTTTATGAAGTATCTAAAAGATCAAATAAAAACGGTAAAAGTTAGTTAACAAATGAGAAAAAATTTGCCAAACCATTGTCTATAAAGGAAAATGCGACTGAAACGACATTTTGGAAAGCTATGAATGACTCATTCATTACGCCGAGTTTCCATTATCATTGGCCGTGATGATCTTTCCTTAGAAGTGGGAGTATAAGCAACCATTTCTATTGGAGAAATTGACCGGAAATTCTATATTTAAAAAACCATTGTGATCCATTATATTATTAGCTAAATGGCTCTTTCCTGGTAGAGTAGCGGTGGTTATTTATTCAGGGCAATTCAGTGTTATAAACTTGTCAAAACACGACACTAGTAAAAAACCAGAAGTATTCCAGTGGTACCAATATGCAGTTAAGAGGGCAGCCGCGAGTGCCGCGACATCTATGTACAGTAGTTAAAATAATAATAACGGGTGTTTGAAACGAGGGTAAAAAGTAGTTTAGAGTTGACGATTTCTCAAAATATTTTTCCGTAACTTTTGCATTTCCATATGTTTTTCCCACTGTTTTAGGCAGTGGGTATTTTTTCATTTATTATTGTAAATTAACTGCGGGTTTGCACGTGAAGAGACTCTGAAGGGCAGGTTAAGCCTTTATTCTAGAGCTATTCTACCTAAAATTAACGTTTAAAGAATATAAATTATCGTACGAGCTGTGAAATTCTTCGGAAATCATTTTTAGAGGTAAAATTAGTTTTACACTACAGTTTTTGATCATATCGTCACAAACATTATCATTCTAAACTAGTCTGTTGCACTTTGGGTCTAGGTAGGTAATAATTAATAAACTAGATGTCTGTATATTATGGGTATTACATTAAATATAATCTTATTCTTATTCATCACATCACTCGTATAATTTGAAAGAATCCTAAAATTTTATAAATACAGAATGTTATGTCGAAGTCATATAAAAACTAAAAAAATGTTAAAACAGTGTTGGACTTTCGATTTTTACTTGTATCTTCTTATTTTAAAGAGGCTTTGATTAGATTATTTTTGAATCTGTAGATAAATAAGAGAGGTATGCGTACAAAGTAGGTACCATACGGTATTCTCCTTTATTAAGAAGCATGGTTATAAAATAAGCAATAACGTATAACAACATCTTAAACTATCTTATTGTTACAATTGCATTTTATTACTAAAGACCCTAAGGAATACGATCTATAAACAATATGTTCCCTTTGTATCTTTCTAGGCAGCCTATTCATTATCTATAACAGTTCTTAACAAATATCACTAGACATAAACGTTTATGCACTAGTACGTATAGTATCTTAATAATTTTAATCTAGTTTATTTAAATTTTAACATTTAATTGTGCTATTTATATTAATAGTTACAATTTCTAACTTCTTTTAGTAAAATTTTATTAAATCAATTATTCAAAATTTTTAATTTTTGTCTGTTTAAATTAATTCTTATTTATTTATAAAATTTATTGTAACTTTTGTGTTTTAGAGCAAAATATTCCAAATTGACTTTCTTTATGTGGACATGAATTTTATTTTAAATGTTTTCTTTTTAATCCTTATTTAATTTATTTAAAGGGTTTAATTATTAAGGCATTACACTTAAATGCACTTGTGCAAAATCCTGAGAAATTGAACCCTGTTTTAAAAAAGCTTAAACATTATATAAATCAACAAACATTTTATCGAAACATCATAAGTTGCTAAATATACAAAACTGATTCTATACTCTGGAATTTAAATCCATGTCCACCTTTTCCATCTTTCTCTTTGATAGATTCTTCTCTACCACCGCCATATCAAATTATGATATGAAAATAATTTTATAGTAAGGCAATAACAACCATTATGGTGGAGGACATCGAACAAAAGACGTAGCAAATTCAGAAAATTTTTTGTCTATTGGTACACGATCGTCGTATAATGTTGGAGCTTGTAAAATAATTCCCGCTGTACCAACAAGCACAGCTAACGCAAATATCCATAAGAATAGACGATCCAGTACCATCGCTACGTATTTCCAATCTTCTTTCACCTACGAAATATAAAAATTAATAAAGTTTAGAAACACCCACGTAATCAAAGTACGCAAATATTATAAGGCGATCAGAAAAGCTCAAGGAAATTAAATATCGAGTTTAAAAAGTTCCAGTTTTCTGCGCTATCTCGTTTTCCTGTTCAATGAACTGCATTTTATTAATGTGTGAGATTATATGACACCAACTTTATTGAAAATTGGTGTTTTATATTTATTTTCAATTTTTATAAGTCGTTTGGAGTAAACACCCAATTGCAAAGATTTTAGATGTGCTCTATTTTGCAGGTCATTTGGTTTCAATGCAAATATGCTAAGACTAAAATGTTATTGTAGATACTAAAAATATATTCCTTTCGAGTACTTTAAGGAGAAAAATTATAGATCTCCATTATAGCCCAGTAGCCAGGTCGTGAAAAAGATGGGTTACCTTACAAAAGGTCATGTAGTTTTGGATTTTGGATATTTTGTATGTAGGGGAACATGGGGCACAGAGGACAGTAAGCCCTTTTTATCAATTTCTCTTTTTCTTATTCAATTAATGGGAAACTAATACTTGAATCACCTAGGTACATATGTACCAGAAACATAAGTAAAATATAGTTTCTTAACTGCTACTGCAAATCGCTGTAATTAAAGATAAAAGAGCGATTACCTGTGGTTCTCTTCGCCCCGTACATGGGGGCGAAGAGGACCGGCAAGTGAGGTAAAGAGGACCATTATTTGCCAATTGAATAAATGATTGTGAAATTGTTTTTATCAGTTTATTTCATCATGTTATAGTTTTGACAAAATAATAACAACTTAAGATAAGTTTTTAAAAAGAGAAATTACAAGAATCTATTCATTTTAGTGTGTTGAATAAAATGATCTAAGTATTTTATAAAATAGGCATTGTCCATCTATCCAGTACCATTAAAATATCCAAAATACCCTACTGGACACGCTTTTATACAGTGGATTCATTTTTTCCCTCGTAAATAAAATAAACGAAGACACACAACTACAGATGCTGATATACCATATAAAACACATATTGAATCAAGAGGACCTCTGTACCCCATTGGCGCGCTTTTCTTTGTTTGGAGGTTCATAAGCTAAAGATTATAGGTTAGGTCAAACTTTTCACTTGAATATGTTAAACTAGTATCTTAACAATAACTTATGACGATGAGCTATCATTAACCACGTTTCATATTGAAAATAACATCAAACTAAAGTAATTGAAAAATTAGATCACTTCCCGTAAATTTTGAATTTATCTTCTACAGACTAAAATTGTTTACAATACAACTATTTGAATTGCTAGGTATACTACAAAATGTGTAAATTATGCATTTTGACTGTTAACTTATAGATGAAGCACCTGGTTTTAAACTAATCTGGGAGGTCCCCCTCGCCTCACCGGTCCTCTCTGCCCCATCTTCCCCTACCTAGATCCATATTAATGATCTTAGATAACTCTTTGCTATGCGAGTCCTAAAAGAAAAACACGGGGGGTTATCCACTCTCTGCAGTCAATGTACAAAAATTGAGTTGCCAATGGTAGTCATCTGCAGTCAATGGCAGCCATAGCATATTTAGTAGGCAGTCAACTGCAGTCAGTGAACAACTTCAGAATAGTGGCTGACCCCTCTGAAAATTATTAAAATTTGCTACAATTTACGCCGAGGGTGTATTTTACATGTAAATGAGATAAAAAAAAACCAAAAGTTGTAGTCCGATTTTTATTGGTTTTCAAGTTACAGCGTCTTAAAAGTTTGAATATTCAGTATAGTAAGTTAGACAAGAAGACACTGCACTTTTGGTTAATGGAATGAAACTCGGCACATAGTTTAGTGGAACCATATTTATAAATTTTGTACAATGAGATCAAAGAAATATTCAACGGAATCGCTGCACACCACCATTTTTTCAAAATCTGATATTAGTCGTATTTTTTCGTGGAAAGTATTGTTACCGAACATTTTGAGGGTACTGAATTGATCTGTTACAATGATGAATCATTTCAACATCATCATTTCAACATGCCCATGGGTATAAAACCGCTTTTGTTTTCTCTGATGCTGTAGAACGCTCTTTCAAATATTTTAAAAGAGCTCGAGTACATCCCTCTTTTTTCAAGATCTGATGTTAGCCATATTTTGTTGTGAGAAGTATTGTTACCGTACATTTTGAGGGTGCTGAATCGATCTGTGACCATGTTGAATCTGAGCAATTCCGGGGGCTTAAAATCGCCATCTTTTACTCTATTGCTGTAAAAACGCTCTTTCAAAAGTTTTAAAATCGCTCTTTTGAGCCTCATCGGACAGAATATGATCCTAGGAAACATACAGACCAACATAAAGTGCAGTGTCATTTTACTGGACCCCTTTTAAGTCTCTTAAAAGAAATTTTTTACAATGCCAAGGAGAAAAATAACAGCTTTGCGCCTATACTCAAACGGATTCAGCATGGTCACAGATCGATTCGGTACCCTTGTAATATACGGTAGCAGAACTTTTCACGAAAAAGTACTGGCGTATTCGATTGGTAGCACTAGCATCGCGCCTAATAAAACTGCACTGGCCCGCGCGCAGTGCAGTTTTATTTGCACTATCCCAGTTTTACGTGTTTTATTGGTGTTGCCCAGCAACAGTGTACCCACCACCTGTGTAAATCAATCACGTGATTGCACTCCACCGGTGCAGAACAGCACTGGCTCCGTGTCGGTGCGGTCCCAATCGAATACGCTATTATTTTGAAGAAAATGGTATGTACAGCTCCCCCTCGAATATTTCTTTGGTCTAATCGGACAAGACTTTACTATATGGTTATAGTAAACTATGTGTGGAGTTTTATTCCATTAATCGAAAGTACAACGTACCTGAGGTATATTCGTCTTGCATATCTCGCATTAAAGGAGGTGTACATACAGAGGCCCCATCGAACTTTTTTTTGGTCTCATCAGACAAAATTATTCTATAAGGTTTTAGTGAACTATTTATCAAGGTTCATTACATTAACAAAAGTGCAGCGAAACGCTGTTATATGGCCTGTGCCCTCCGTATCAATATAATTTCATTAATTTATAAAAACACACATTTTTAACTTTGAAGCTCTGTATTTCGCTAAATGAGGTTAGAAAAACGTGTTATAAGAGTAAATTGTAGAAAATTTTAAGCTCTAGAAAAAGGTAAAAATAATGTTTTTCGTAGGACGCACTAGTAAAGAGTTATCGAGAAAAAAACGAAAAAAGTGACACAAAACTGGTCGTACTGAAGCGCGTCAAATTCCAAAACTTGCATTTTTAATAAATGCCTAGGTGTAATCGTGTAATACAACATATCCAAAACTACATGCCCTTTTGTATGGTAATATGTACTTGGCCACTGGACTACATTATTGTCTATCGATGTTTTGAATCCCCCTTAGTCCAAAAATGCAATAAAAAATAACCTTATGACCTTATAGAAAAGTAAAGTGATAAAACTATGCACATATTAATACTATGTCCAACCTACTGTAATGTAATAAAGTCAATAAACTACCGATGGTTGATAGGGCTAAACAAGTTGGAATAATTATAAAACAAAGCTCTTGTACCTGGGGACAGACCGTATCTCTCTAAAATCGAACCCAATTACAAACATGAGGAAACTATAGTTATGAATTAAAATTACAATATCCTTACAACTTACACAAGTAACCTGCTAAAAAAAGAAGTCTTCAAATAGAAAATTCCTCTGGAATTTTATAACTGCCTATATTAAAAGAAGAAGCTACCCTCGTGATGTAAACACAGATGGCAGCTCAAGTTTCAAAGCTGGAAAATGTACCTGGATTGCTTTTCTCGTTTTAGATTACGAAATGAAATATGAAAATGTTTGAGAAAAACTCACTTCTAGGTGAGACAGGTGACTTAATGATCTAATAGTTTTTCGAATATTTCTAATTACATTACAAGCTAGCCGAATAAGAGCTGGTTCAAAATTAGATTAAAAACGTAATAACTCGAATGAACCATTTTAAAAACAATTTAAGCTACAAAACGGTAGTTTAAAATTTTGCATGTAAAGTAGAATTTGCATATGTAACTAGAATAGGATATAGATATTTCAAACTAGAATGCTAAAGGGATATTATAGTTAGGTATCTGTATGTATTTGTGGTTATTTCATGAATACGGTCGACTTGCTTTGTCAGGTTTATCTAGTTAAATTGAATTGAACATTCAATTCGAAATTCAGCTCACGTTCACTTTTTAAAGTTCGGAACACCTTACACAACGAACACTTCGTATTCCTATATTTTTTATTATTAACATTCGTTTAAACGATTTGAAAATTGGAAAAATCAAAAAGAAAATCTTAATGTTAAAACAATTATACTCACTTTTGTAGAATCTTCCAACATTTTAGTGTGTTCAGCAATAAAGCGAACACAAAAACATGATTTATGTATTTCAGGCGGACAACGGGAATGTGAAAATGCCGGATTTCTTAGTATCGGACTTTTTAATGCTTCGTCGGTATCTTCTGCCGATAATGTTAGATCTTGAGAATGAGCATGTGATATACTAACTGGTCCGTGAATTTGGCAACTACCACCAAATGGTCCTCCGTCGGCCAAACTAATAAAAAAATGAAGTCATAAATAAAATTTTTATTTCGCCAATAAAAATGTCACCTAGGCGATAATTCCTCTTTTGATGGACTTCTACTAAAACAATGTTTAGGACTACAGTCGCCGGTTTCCGCTGTAGTTTGATATGGATAAAAATAAGGTTGTAATTCTTTTCCACGCAATATAAGACGTCTCGAAACGTATCTAAAAACAACAAAAGTGTCCAATATGTTATACTATATACTATTTTTATATTTGAAAAAATATACCTGTGATTTTCAAAGACGTATGTCGGCCTTTTCATTACCAAAAGTCGTGGTAATATATGAATAAAAACTCTTTTAACCCAAGGTGCCATTCTATGAGTTTGTGGAGAACGAAAGTGCACATTAAGGACTACTACAGTCACACATATACTAAAAACATTTTTTGTCTTCGTATAAAGTTGAAAAAATAAAAAGGAAAAATACTTACCTAATTGAAACGAGTATCATGGCAAATATTAAATATTTTCCTAATAAGGGCACTACCAACGATGTTGGAGGAATAATCTCCACTACTAGTAAAAAGAAAACGTGGAGACTAATGAGAATTGAAATTGATAATGTAACCTGCAAGAAAAGTAATATTAGCGAATTTATTGATTTTTATAACTTTTTGTTTATGTTGGAAAATGCTTTTTATTCAATTTTTCCCATTAATGCTTTTCTTTGATAAGTAACTAAAAATAATGTAAGAATGAAGAAAATGAGAATTTTTATAAAATTTCAACAAATCAAATTTTACAATACGAGCACGACTTTTGATGTTTTATATTTGACATAGAAACGTGAGATCTATTTTGTTCGATTATAGAAAAAGGAAAAGCGTAGGTATTGTCAGATTGTCACACAAGTTGTGGCCCAATACAACTTTATTTAGAGATTTGTTCAAGCGATGTCTACAATAATTGAATTTAGAACTACGCTTTATTCAAAATTTAATTTAACAGTCTACAAAATAGAGGTTTAAAATATAAGCCGAGGCCGAATTAGCAGTGCCTACAATTTTCAACAAATCCCGAAATTTAGTAAATGCATTTTAGGATTTTTTTCAGCTTTACTATAGCAGAAATGCTCAAGAACTGCAATAATCAAAATGCGCATCACATGATTTTTTAAAGCTGGTTTTCTATTAACCGTTGGTCGGTATCAGTAATGAGGTAATGAGTATTCTGTAGCTAGGTTTATAGGAATCACAGGTTCGTGTAAATTCGGGAGTATACTTTCATTTGCTCACTTGGGGGTGATTACTGCACTTGCTGCGCTTGGTCATTTATTCTGAATAATATGCACTTTCCTCTTCCTCCTCAATTGTTATACAAAAAATAGCTATTAACTTTTCAATTCGCGTAATTTTTCTGTTTGACTTGACTATTATCGAAGGTAATGTTTCTTCATAAAATTATCCAGCCAAGTTCATAATTCGTAACAATGAGAACTAATAAACCGATCGCAAGCTGCTATTGTGCTCAATCATTTTTTTATTTGGTCCGATTTCTTTAAAATTCTTTTATTTTCTTGTACTTAAAGAATGGCTTACATTGGTTGGCAATCAACCAATTTATGGCAATCGATATTTGAGAACCCTTAGGTTGGCCAAATTTAACATCTTAAAGCAATGCATACTTGACTCAAAAGTTTATCTTCAGTTTCTGGACATTTGAATAAAGTTGCAACTCTTCAAAAAGAAAAATACAATAAATGAATGTAAGTAGGTAGGTACTACATAAGACTATAGTACAAAATTCATATTTATGTCGTTATTTCCATTGTTGTTTTAGTCGACTCATTTTCCTACAAATTTCCTTACAAAAATATTTTCCTAATTTTTAGATTTGTTTGACTGCTCGTAGGTACCTAATTAAATAAATTAGAATAAAATTACTTTATTCGACAGTAAGTAATATGGAATAGTACAAATTCATGTACGGAACGCCATTTTAAAGTGCACTATTTTCTAATTTAACCGTCAGAGTTTAAATTGGTCATTAGCCAGATAATCAATACGTAAATTTTAATAATTATAATTAACTTTTGATTTTATTGTAGCTCATACTAAATGCAATTTACATGCGGAAATTAAATCCTTCTCAAATATGAGACGAAGAGGTGCGATATTGATTTTATTTATTAAAAATTAATTAGGTATCATTTTAATTTAAAAAGTTTTTAGATATCAAAGCGTTTTAACCTTCTTTGTAGTCTAATTAAGTTTCAAATCCCTGTTTTGAAAAAATAACAATGATGTCGAAAATATAAAAGAGTTGGCAGATAGCCGGGCATCAATATCTGACGAACGGTTGTAAATAAGAAGACTGCGAACGATTGTGATTTAACTGCTACTGTAGTCTGCAGCTTGATATGTTTGGAAAAAAATTCAATTAGTGCTTCCTTTTTTGGCCTTTGCTACAATCCGTACAAATTTAGAATAGTAGCCTGACGTTTCGACCAGAGGGTAACTGGAAGTATTCGTTTAGGTTTCTAATAATGTTTAGTGAAACTGTAAAATACCCACCTCCTAAAGTAAAACTTTCTGCTAAAAAAATCAAAAAAATTGTGCATAAAATGATAACTTCGAGAAACGCGATTGACGGCTTTCATCATTGACTACTTAATTTATCTGTTCTTATAGGCTCGAGGTGGTGAAAATTGAAAAACGTTTTCACGAGTCAAAAATAGATTAATAAAGATAGGTTATTTTTCTTAGCCTAGAGTAGTCAAAAAACATATTTTTAAGAAATTGAGCGGATGTAAAAACTCAACCACCTTATGAATGGCATGTTAGTAGTTTTTCAAAACTCCCGATAGTTCATCCGAGATCCTGTGATTTTCCTCATCGTGATTATATTTGGAGCTCGTGGCAAGGAACTGCCTGCTGTTGTGAAATCTACTTATTTAGCTTTTGCTTCAGGACTGATTGCATTTAGCATTGATTCGTTCAGATTCGGGAGAGACAAACCCCTCATGAGGTTGGACTTGGAAGACTCTTTCAATTCCTGGAAAATTCGTTTCACTAATCGAAATTTGTTATCCTTAATGTGTTCGCCCGCTTGAAGATTTTGTGGATGCACAAACTTAAGTTGACCCAATGGTCGGTAATGGAGTTGGTGTCGCATTTCCCAATATTATCCTCGTAGGAAGGCACCCATATCAATTTAAAACCAGCACATATCTCGTTATCAAGTAGTTTACAGATGTCTCTTTAGATTCTCTTTATTAGTTATTATTACGTCCGGCGTGTTGTTGCTGAGCAGATACGTAACTGCGGAGGGGAGTCTGGCCCCCCAAACATTATGCTGGCCACCCCACTGGTCACTCCATTAGAAAACAAACAGTCCTTCTCAAGCTATTTTACACTTTTATCCACAGAATAGTCGTGCTGAAACGTGTCTTTCTCGCAGGTGGGTTTTAAGATCAGAAAAGCTGGTAAATCACTACGATGTTTATGATCTTTTTCTTAGCATCAAAACTGAATATCTTTATTTTCATTATCAATTTATGACCTTATATGACGCTACTATGAAAACTCGATTCCATGTTAAATTCTACGGACATAAGTATATTTTTGTGGCCCACACAGTTTTTGGATAGCTCTACCGATTACCCCCTAAAAATCTATAATCTATTTTCTAGTGACGTGCCTGTTACTAACACACTTATGGAATTGGAAGTAATTAAATTTTCTGAAAATTTTATTTGTCCATGTGGAATGAAATTTACGTTTTTTTTTAGTTTATAGATTCCCAAAATCTATATATAGAGGTCCCCAATAGTTCTATACCCCATGCTAGTATCATCCATATAGTTATATTAATATTTTGCGTGTTTTTAAGAAGCAGCGGCAAAAATAAATTTTCAGAATTTACAAAAATATATAAATTGAAGTAGAAAGATGTGTTAAATTCAGAACTATTTATTAAGAGAATTGTACCTTTAAAAAATATTCACTTAAATGTAATGTACCACCCAAGGCGCAAGCAGATATTTTCGCATTTTATTAAATTTATTATAAATCACTGTGCGAAAATCGAGCTGCATTTCCATATAAATATAAAATTTATTTGGTTCATATTTTCATTTGTATAAAAACTGAATAACTTATTTTAAGAGAATATTCATCAAATAATTGTCAAGAAAACGTTGCCTAGATAAACACGTAATTTCCATGTTGAATACGAAAATTTAATTTAAAATGGAAAATTTTTAGTTTTCAATTTTTAAAACATTTTTAAATTAGTTTCTAATAATATAAAGTCTCTATTTACCTTTTCTCCACTATCTGAAGGCAGATAAAACGTAAGAACTGTTAAAAATGATATTCCCATGCAAGGAATAATGATGTTGACTGTATAAAATAGAGTTTTTCTTCTCATAGTAATATTAAATGTAATATCTAGATACGGTTCATCACAACAGGTATAAAACTTCTCATTCCTGAAAAAAAATGCATTTAAGTTAGTTGAAATTTAAAAACTGATTTTATCCTTACAAATAGAAGATCAATAAAAGACGGTATATGAGCTTTGAAAGTTGCAACATTAATATTTTACATTAACCCTTATCACGCTGATGATGTTTACTATATTATTTAATACTTATGAGTTAAAACTGAGGTTTTTCAACCCCGTATATTTTTAGAATGGTGTAGGCGAACTTTAATTTCTTTGTTTTATTTAGTTTTATTTTAAAATAGTAAAACTGATCAATAACGAATAGAGGGTGATTCGCTTTTATTTCTATGGATAGGGATCGCGAGAGTTTGGAATTTGGTCAATTTCGAATTACGTTTTGTTTAAGTGCCCATTAAAGCGTTTAAAAAGTTTTATTTGTTGCCGAAATTTCGAATAAAATTACTTTTTTTCAGTTGACCGATTTAAAAGTTGCGCAATTAAAAAGTAGCGATTAGCGATTCTTTTCGATTTCAAATCGAGATAGTTCATCTGTTTATTAAAAAAGGAAGTGTAATCGCTGTCAAATAAACCAAGATGTAATTTTTTAGTTGCCGCAACTAAACAGTTGCTGATACGAGCTTTACCCTCTGATACTTATCTGTAAACTAATCTGTTTTATTTCAGCGATTTTTAGCGAAAAACAGTTGCTAATGCACGGTTTTGCAATAAACAATTTTGTAATAAATCAAAGTGAGATACTATCGATTCATCCCATATAAGACGCTTAATTGATCCTCATTTATGAAAGTGACTTTAGGTTGGAAATACATTTTCGTACCTTTATAATAATAAATTATTCAATCAATTGTGGTTTATAAATTATTGATTTTACCTTACTGCAGGTACTTCCAAAATATCCCATTCTACCGACATGTAGAATTCGGATAGATCCACCCCAACTTCAACTACATTACTTCCTGCTTTCTCATCCATGTGTCGTAAGTCCACCTACATAAAACAACATATAAAAAAGTATGAGAAATAGCTAAAATAAATTCAATATAACATGAAAAGTGTATTTGTAAGGATCAAGTCATATCTTTTTAATCTGAAAATAGACATACATAACACGCCAAACCCACTATTAACAGCCATATTTTCGAGACGCGTTTAAATTAAAAAATATATGTACAATAAGTAACAAAAAAAATAATTTTAATTATGTTTGATTATATAATATATTAAATTTCCCATTTATTCCGGTAACAACGAGTTAGTATTATATTAAAATTTATTCCGGAGACGTGGTTATTTCTTGTTTTAAACGAGAAAGGTTTAATTATAACTGGTGTTTATCACGGTGTATTTAATTTTGTAGGTGTTAAAATAAGCCACGTATTTATTACTGGTGCTTGGAATTATTATTTTTTGTGTTTTAGATAAATTACGTGACTTTTAATTCATTCACCTTAGCCTCATCAAAAACTTTATAGCCTCAAATATTTAATTATTATCTACAACAGGGTTCAGATCATAATCTACATATTATTTCAAATTTTTATTAAGAAATAAAGTTGCAAATTTTTGGACATAAAATTGGACTTTCATTTCATGTATGCATGAAATAGAAAAAGTTTATGTTATAAAAGAAAATAAAACTGAGACGTAAATAAGAGCACAAACTGTAATTGTCGGGTGGTCTATTTTTTCTAGTCTACAATAATGCAAAAATGCACTGCATAAAAAAACTAAAAAAAATAATCTTTCTAATGGATTATTAAAATTAACAAAGAGTGTATTAAGCAATTCAAGTAGAAATTTGAATTTTTCATTAAAACTTTTTTACTCGTAAGCAATTTCCATTTGAGAAAATTACCAATAAAGTATACTTTTCAAATAAAATTAAACTTCTTAAAAAAATAGTTTTTTTTGCTTTTAACTTCGCAACGACTAAAGGAATTAAGGCTCAATCTACATTACTTTTTCTCACAAACAATAATATTAACTTAACGTTTAATCCAATCAAATCGATTTAACCACAAAAGCCTTGCTAAAAATCCAATTTAATTCTTTCTATTTGTAACCTTTCAGTACTAACGTTACCTAATTATTTAATTGAATAAAATATAAAACTTACTCGATGAAAAAGTAGGAAACAAAATGCACTTTTCGAAATTTCGACTTTTTCCTAACTTTTTTTAAAGTTTTCTAGAGTGAAATGAGATAATTCAAAGAGGTGACTTGCTTGACAGTTATCCTACTTTACTCAATCCCAAACACATACACACACAGAGGTAATTACAGATGTCGGAACATGAACGACGTGTTTTTCTCTTTTAAGAAAGCTCCTGAAATAATTATTGTTTTAATACAAAATTTAAAAAATTGTACAAAATTTAAAAAATACTGTTTTTATCCAACCCCAAAAAAAATTAATGAAGGACTTTCATAATCTCAGTGTTCAGTAATATACAATATATGATATTTTAGACTTCAGATATGGATTATTATGGTATTTGTCGACTCGGCAGACTCTGTTCATTGTTTTATTTTGTATAATATCGAATGAAACAAACTCTGAAGATTAGTTTCTTTTGTTTTATTGTATCGATAATTGTAACTGAAAGCACAAATTGCTATCTAGTGCTTTCGTTTTATAAAAGCAAAGTATATCTTTTGTAATAATGAGCTGCTTTTAAATGCTTAATTATTCCCTATTAGAATATGTAAGAGATATGGCAAACACTTTAGAAAATAATTGAAATTGTAGCAGTCATCATAAGCAATACTCAGTACTCAGTAGTTACTTTTTTTTGCAGAATTTGCATACTGCTGTTTTGTGTTGATTGTCGTCAGAAATTATCACCAAATCTCAAATAAATTCCATCTGTACCTACTTATTCTCCTTTAACTGCAGAAGCAGATATAGAACTCGGGATGAAGTTAAGGAGGTAAAGACATATTTGATGCCACGGAATTCGATTAGACTAGACGATAATCGACGTGAGCTCACATTTTAATCCAACCAAACCCAGTATTTGGCTTCTGTAAATTATGTCACATTACATTGAACATGAAATAGTGTAACAAACAAAATGGCATCCATTTGGAAGAATTTACTGCAAAAGTCACACTGACGGATAGGCTCTGTTAAGAGGAGGAATGAAATGGAACTCTAAAGCTTAAGCAACATTCGTAGAAAACGTATAAGCAGTTATACTTTGTAAAGTATTAGCTTGTATTAGTGGTGTGGCGTGGCTAAAATGTGCAAGCTTCGTCATAGTGCTAATGCCCCTTTTGGTGGAAAAAGGTGTTTGAAATATTTAAATACAATGTATCTTACGTAACGTGGTTTAAAGTGAGCATATGAGCATCTTAGTGCTTATAGTGGTGATATGATTCTAATTGAAAGAATTTTGATCGACATTACAAGCCTACTCGGAGGCATTAAGCAAAGAACTTACGTAGGGAGGTTTGGTTGGATTTGGTTACTATTTTTCAACAGTTAAATATGAGAATTAGCCACAGAGTACCACAGAGTTGTAAATAAAGCAGTAAAACAAACATTTAATTATAAAGGAAATTAACTGTTGAAAACATGTGAACTGCCAATAGTGGTAACAACCGAGTTTAAACGACTAGTTTAATTTATAATTAAACTTCAGCTTTTTAGTTAAACACTTTACTATAAAGAGATACTATTCTGAGTAACTGTAATAACAGAAATCCATTTTGCTTGCAACTATCATCAATTCGCTTAAAAATGAAGCTTTTCGAAGTAGTAAAAGACCTAGGGCGTGTGTAATGGAAGAATGAAACTGAATTTCGATTTGGAATCTTCAAATTTTAAGAATTTAAAAAAATTCATCATAAGTATGGGACGAAAAAATTATTTACTTGATCTGAGATCAGAAGTTGATAATGCACATTAATTAGGCAGAGAGTAGCCCAATTCAACATCAGTAGCCTACATATTTCTTAGAAGATATAGCTTCTGGGATGTGCGACCGAAATAACTCGAAGCGCCCTTAGAAAATTCTTGACTTAATTTTCTGAGAATTTGCGGAAATTCAAACTTCTGTAGCTGAGGTAGAAATTGATATCGAGTAAAACTATAACAAGCATTATAGAGTTTCCTAAAGATATACACGCAGAATGCCTTGTGGAAACCCCTAATATTAGTACTCATCTCTGTCCTCAACCAAGGAAGTACTAGAAAAATTTTCATATGAAAATAAATTACTTAGGACTATATTTCACTATATGTATTATAGTCACTGTTGGTTTTGAATTTTGTAACTATATAAATATAAACGAGTTATGTGTAAAATATTAGCCTATTTTTTACCTTTAGCAAAGAATTTAACTTTTACAACCTTATGCAAAGCTTTCAAAAAATAATAGTTTTCTAAAAGAGCTATAAAATTATTGAGTCGTATAGAGAAGATAAAATTTTTACTATGTAACTATGCTTTACATAACAGAGAAATCAATAACAAACAAGTTACATTATAAACAATTATAACCTTCTCCATACAATAATATGTTAGCTACAATTTGCTAAATACAATTTTAAAACTGAAATTAACTATAAATCAGCCTCGTTATTTTTTATTTTTATTTAAACTTTTAAAAATTTATATGAGCGTAATATGCATTTTAATAAATTACATTACTTTCAAGCACAATTTTCTACAATTTCAGGGAGTAAATTACACATTTTTCACTTACATTCGTGAGTGCTTTTAAATTAGGGTTGTATTTCTTATATAAAACTGTTCGCTACACTTTTTTCAGCAAAAATATTAATTTTTTTTGGATTAGTGCAGTTTTCTCTAATATTACGATTTGAGATACGAAAAAAGATTTGTTCCAAATATGGAATTTTAATTCAATAAAAATTAGCTAGCAGAGAATTCCATTAACGTTGCTTAATTATTTTGCTTAATTTTTTTAAAGACGTTTGTGACTTCTATAGCATTAGTAGGTTTAAAAGTGTTGGATTATAAGGGGTTATTAGTTATTATCAGGTACCTACTCGTAAAATCTATCACATTTAAAAGTGAAGTTGGAAAATATAGACGCTGAACGTAGTTGAATGGATAACACCTTGAGAATGCAGTATTTTTTTAGAAAATTAGGGAATTGAAGAATTAAGAATCACGACTTAGCTAGTAAAAGTACGTTTTTACTAAAGACCTGGGATTGATTCAAAAGGCGATGAGAAACAATGGGACTTATTTTTATCAAAATCTAAATTCAGAGAAGTGAGTGAAGTTGGAGATAATAGGTGAAAATCAAAATATTTAAAACAATCTGATTTTTACTCAAATTTTACTAATTATTATGAATTAATAATAATTAAATAATTAGTATGATGACTAATTATTAGCAGTAAATGACATCAGGACAGGAGCTTATTCGAAATAGAAAAATATTTCCTCATACTCAATTAATTAACTAACGTTCTATATAAACCTGAATGGTTGGATGAGGTCTAATAATAATATTGTAACGCCAAAAGTCACAAAAGTCTACAAAAAACGGATTTACTATACACATGTTATGTTTGTACTTAATTAAAAAAATTATAAAATTTATATACTGGGTGTAGAATGACTTATGTGATAGATAGGAAAATAAAGTATAACAACATATTTTCCAAATATTATAACCTCCTATGATTGTAGGAGTGACTATAGCAAGAAAGCGTTGTAGATCATCCTAAGGACACTCAAAATATGGTATACTTATTATTCTATCTAAAGCTGTTCTCGAGTTTCACTCTACATCGTTTTCACGCTTAAGTACAATGAAACTAGTATTAGCTGAGAAAAATTACGCAAGTGGTATCCACTCTGTTATAGTATAGTCCAAAAATAGATAAATGGTTTTTATGACTTTGACTCTTTAAGTAGGTACTTTAGCTGTTAAAATTTGACAACGAAGCGGACTTACAAGGGACTGACAGGTAAAACGCATACAAAGGACAAAACAGTTTACACCTGTTATTTTACAACTGCTTGAGTTCATGAAAGACTTGTTTTCAAAAAATGATTTAAAATAACAGCTGTTTTGTCCTTTGTGCAGATTTTATCTGTCAATAATTTAGAAGTGTGCTTCGATTTTAAAATTAGGTATTATTCGTAATATTTTACTTACTTTTTTACTACGTACTTAAAGAGTTAAAGTCATACAAACCATTTATCTATTTTTGTACTATATCCATTTGTTACTTGAGAACAAATCACAAGACGCCGCTGCTGTCTTATAAGATAAGCCCTGTAGGGAAATTTGTGAGGAAGTCTAAGCTTATTCCTGACCCGATAAGTAACTTGAGGAAGATGTAATGTTTGCCAACACTGGTTTCATAGTACTTTTTTTAATATGGCTCGTGCGAAAGTAGCAGGTATTAGATCCTCTAGTTAGAGGCATCAGAAATTTAATTTAATTCATTTTCCCCATTAATTTGACTTTCAACCTATTTCAGTAGCATTCAGCGATAACTGAAAAAGCCATCTGATTTGTGAAATCTGTAAGCCAACAGCGGGAAAGCTTTCAGTCCCTTCTTAGTTCTTAATAAATTTGAAATAGTAAATCAAAATACCTATCAGAAAAAATTAAAGACACAGTAGATGACTATTGCTGAAGGTAATTTCGCAAGTCAGCGGGTTGAAGCAGATTCAAAATTCAAATATAAATAAGAAAAAATGAATTATCTGTAACTATATTAATGCTACTAACCGGAGGAGCTGATAGTTGATGGTTATTTACGTGCGAGTTACTTTAAAATAAGTATCTGTGCGTAAACACCATACTGATTTTTCCCGACTCAGAGCCATAATCTTATTATAATCAGCCTGAGCTGCAAGTAAAAATACATCGTTCTGAATTGTTTGGTATGATTTAATAAAGCACAACCTATTCCAAAAAAAGTAGCACCACACCCTTTTCCTTCAAGAAAACATTTTTTACTTGATTTTCTATTTTATTTATTTATTATTATTGCAACCAACAGTACTTATATTAGTAATTAGACTATATTAGCCATATTGAGAGTAACTGTTTACTGTTTTTGCAAAAAAATAAAAGGATAAACATAAAAATCGTATTTAATTGAATTAATTTACCAGCAAGAACCGTTTAAACAGAAAAATAAGCTGGCGCTAATTTAGAGAACATTGTGCTTTAGTAAAACATGCAGGATGGTGTTTATCTCTAGCGTACAAAACATTAGAGCTAATTTTAAATTTCCGTGATAAAAAATAGGCTGATAACTCAACAACTGCTTCAAGTAGAATGGCAAGCATGATAAGTTTGGAGTAACTTTCTCAATAGCCTAGATCTAGAACACAAGTGATTCCTCATATTTGGGAAAATGTGTGCTTACTTGCTATTTCCTAACGATTCGAGACTATCTAACTTCCCATTTTCAAATTTAACCCCCAGCATAGAGGCAGAATGGTCGCTATAACACCAGTACCTGCCAAACCTTTTACGTATTTAGTAAAATTTCAAGCCAAGCAGTACAGTTTAGAAAACAAGCATTATAAAAATATTGATGCTGTTTTGTGACACCCTTGCATTTAAATATTGCTTAATTTGGCAGTACTACTATAGTGTTTACATCGACCACACTGGTTATTTACTATTTATAGAGCTGAAAATGCAAAGTTAAAGGGTCTTGATTATACCAAAAGCCATTGTATATCCTGTATAAGTAATGTTCATTATTATTTATACCATTATTTTAAATATTTTCCATTTTTAGAGCTTTTAAGTTAAATCTGAATTTAAATTTATGAATAAGGGAGATTCAATGCTATAAACGCTTGCTTGTAGTATGATAATTTATTAATATTGTAACTGAGTGTAAAAAATTAAACGTGAGATTTTCAAAAAATAAGCTCAAGGCGATTTTTTAAATAAAATTTCAATAATCCTTATCTACATGTTTTCAATTTTTACTTGGTTTTATTTAAAATGAATTTTCTCTAAACAGAAAAACGAGTAGAGTAGTGGTAAATGAATTTTTAGTACCACTAAAATCAAAGTAATTGCAGCATAGTTGTATAAAAGTTAAATAAATAAATGATAAACACCCTTTTAAATAATACTTCCAAGCAATTTATTTAAATTAAACACCATTTTATTTAGACTGCTCTTTAGTTAAATTAAAGTTTTTTAAATTTTATTTTATTTCCATGTTTTAAAAATAATTAATAAGGCATTCTATTAAGCAAAATTAAAAATACATTTTTTAATAATATACAGCATTATACATTATTTAAACAACTGGCAAATAAAGCTTAAAATAGCCCATAAATATTAAAGGTACCACGTAGCCAAACATTTAGAAAACAGCAAGCAAATTCTACAACAAATACCTACACAAGGAAACGTTCTAACATTAACCTCCCTCATGGAAAAGGTATAAAATTCATGGTGCATCAAAAATTATTACACCATTCAAAAATTAATAAAAAAATTTGGATTTATCAAAAATATACCTATTCAGTTTAACTCTATTTAGTTTTAAAAGCGGGTGGGTGAAGTGATTTTTTTTAATTATGTGCAAATACATTTGTTTTTCAATTCAGGTACCTACATAAATCACACACACACACATCATGCACGATAGCAATTATTTAGAAGGTATAGGTACACAAACTTATTTAGTACCCTAGTCCATTGAGTCATCGCATTTACAAAGAATTACTTCTTAAGGAAAGTTAGAACAAAGAGAGGCAAAATGAAAAATTTACTACTAAGCCCTTAAGCCCTGATTTACAAACCTCAAGAGAGAGAAGACTAAGGGAAAACTTGGATGCACAATAATTTACTAAATTAAGAATTGTTTAGACGTTACCATTAACAGGGTAAATTAATTAAGTGTTGTTGGTAATTAGTTTAAAATATATGCTCATTTGGTCCTGTACCCAAACATATGGCATACTTTCAAATAATCATTTACAGTTCTGCATTTTGTAATAACATAATACTGGCACTAGGAGGGGCTTATACATTATTAACAGCTCTTAATTTAAAACCCAATATCGCATACCGGTATTGTATTAAATACCTAACAGTGGCAATTTAATGTTGCCCACTCCATTAAATTTGCATCAGTCTAATAAAAATTTGAATTTCATGTTTAACCAACTATTTGCTATTTAGCAATGAAATAATTACACTTATTTAACTAACACTCAGGTTATTGCTGATTCATGGGTTTTTTAAATTACTACAAGTGCTTTAGAGCAGTTTAGTACGTACGAGAAGGAAGAGAAGTTAAAGCGTCCTGGCTATCAACGTTAAAATAAAAAGTAAAATTCAGTTCACTATTAATTTTTTTCTACAAGTTAAAACATCGTGTACAGGAGGACCAATTAATTCAAAGTTTCCATCAGAATTATCTGAAAATTCAAACAAGTTAATTTGGTTATAGGAGAGTAGGGGGTAATTTTATGGCTGAAAATTGTTGAAAACCAAGTCATGAACAGCTCCTGAAGTTTTTGAAGATCTGAGGAGTACGATAACGTTACAAAAATGCTCTGTGGTGAGAGAGAATGCTTCTATTAAGTTTTCCCGGTTTTGAATTGCAAGTTCACAAAATGTTCAATAAAACTTTATTACTGTATGGGAGATGATAAATTCCATTTAAAATATTATTGAAAATTATAATGTGTTTTCCAATTCAGAATTCTTATTTTATGATATGGCTCAAACTTGCAACTTTCAAGAAGTGCTCGCGTAAAAACTTGCACATGAATGACACGAGAAGAACCTTTAGACTGATGTAACACTTGACCTATATTCGTTATTGAGATTATTAATGGAGTTGTTACCTCTTTCTTGGGGAAAATATTGGAAGTACATTTATCATATTCATACGTCCTCCCTTTCGGTGTCTTGTAAAATTTCTTAGTTTCTAGACAATGCGGTGAAAACTTTGAATGGGCACATTCTGAACTTTAGCTATTTTACACTATAGGGATTTTATAAACCGGAAAAGATTCGGGGGAAAAATGCATATTTTTACGCTCTTTCAGAATGTGAAATAAATCCTGAGAACTGAAATTTTGGGTTGAGCTTTTAAATCACTTTTACAGGTGAAGTGTCACTAAATTGACATTTGGCAGATTTAAATAATCCTGAAAGTTTTAAATATTTTGTAAGCCTCTGTATAGAACTTACAGGCGTTTTTACAGCCAACTTTTGATATTCTTATATAGGCTTCCTATTGGAAATGTGCCATAAAATAGAGAGAGAAATTGTTTCAAAGGGGGATAATTAAAAATTTTGACGAGGGGCAGCCGAGTGTAACAATCAAGTAGTGTTTTCTGAATATTTCAAGAACACAAGAAGTTTCACATTTTTTTTCCAGCTTTTAAAGAATAAATATCTATACCTTTTTTTATATTTTGACCAACTATAAGTCTGTTCTGCATTACAGTACATTAGTAAATTTGCATATGTTCCAAAAATTCCACTAATCCGGCTCTATGGCATAAATGTTATGCCAAAATAAAGTACGTGCTGTGAATATGATAATAATTACGATTAATAAAGCAACAGATCGCCTATTAGCAGGTCATTGATTTGTAAATAAAATTAGTATTGAAAATTGGAAATTCGTATACAATCTCTCATGATTATATTTTCATTTTAATACCTCCGTGCATTATGGTTAATAATAAACAACGTCAAACAAGCAATGTTAAACTATTGTTAATATAACCTTCATTAATTTTCCTAGCATATGCAAAATGTAGACAACGTATCTTCCAAGGCTTCATAAATATATCGATATAATAAAATTGGGCTTCTATTCTTTTAGCATAAATCTAACCAAGTGGGTAGTTGGAATATAAGGAAGAAAAGCATCTAAGAATTTTTCATAAAATACAAGAAGCTTTACTGAAAAAACATGTTGCGTAACAAAAAATTGAAGTGAAAAAAGTATAAAATTTTCTTCTTCGTTAACTCAAATTCGGTAGTTACATTTCAAAATTTATAATCGTAATTAATTTTCATTAAATTTAGGTATAAATATACCAGACTTAAGGTAACTTAGGTAAGAGGTTGAAAACTGATTGAGCGGAAATAGATATAAGAAGCCAACCGTTGTAAACTCTAATACCGTCAATTTAATTCACTTTGATGTGTATTTACTGCCATTTAGAATTTGTGACACGCTAAAATTAGTTACAGAAACTCACAATGAAGTATTAAAAAATAACAATAAAAAATTATTTTAATTAAATTAAATGAAAGTCGGAAAAACTTCCTTGTTTTTGAAAATTCAATCAAACACTTTTATTAAATTAAATTTTCTTCAGTATAATTTAAAATATTTAAATCGCGATAAAAGGGATAAGAGGGTGGTTTATTTTACCTAAAGTAATAATTAAAAGGCGTTAGAGATTCCACTCTACAATCGCGTTTTCAGGAAATTTTTATCGTGAAAATTAATGCTTATCGAATCATACGGGATTATATAAAATAAATGGACTGTTTAATTACAACTTTTTTAAATAATTTAATTTTTAATCTTTTAAGAATTATAAACTGTTGAGTTAAAAAGTAATTAATTTCTTGAACAAATAAATCCATCAAAATGACATTTAAAAATTCTTATATAAAAGAAAAATTAAAATGAAGTAAAGGTGACAGTTTGATGTTATATTTTAAGAACTGACTGTTTTTATCATTTATCAATTTTTTATTAACTCAAATTGAAATTTTAGCTTTAAAACAGAAATGTCCAATTCCTTTAATATTGATTTTTTTCAAATCGAACTCTAGCTTACGAAGAACTATATTTGAAATTAAAAAGGGATGGCTTATTTAGTGAAAACCAACATTGGTATCTAAAAAATTCAAAAGGTGTTTTATTTTTAGCCACAACAACCTCTTTTGGTGCTTTTTTGACCTGAGGGTCGTTTAAATTGACTTTAGATTCTGTTTTGTATTATCTGAGAACCAAATTCAATTTATAGATTTTCCACAACCTTTCGCAAAACCATTTTGACTTTTCTAGTTTATCAAATGTACATAAAATGAAAAATGTTACGCATAAGAAATGGTAGGAAGTAAGAAATTTTTTTAGACTGGAGATTTAGGCTGAAATACAGTCGTAAAACCGTGCTTCGATTGTACACCAGTTTTAGAGTGCACCAAAAACTGTCTATCCTGGTTATCAACCATCGCCACTTCTGCTGGTTAAAACTAGCCACATTGGGCAATCAGAGAAACTGAATTTAGGGATTTATAGTCGTGAGAAATAGTTTCATCCATGAAATAATTATGAAATTCAGAGCATGTTCAAAATGATAACAGACAAAATTATTTTCTGAAAATAAAGGATTCACCGAGGGGTCAACCACTGTTCTGAATTTCCACTGACTGCAGTTGACTGCCTCTGACTGCATATGCATGGGCTGCCGTTGACTGCAGATGACTACCATTGGCAGCTCAATTTTTGTACATTGATTGCAGAGGGTGGATAACCCCTCGGGATTCACCCTCTTCCTTTTTTGTAAACCAACCATTTAGACGATGTTCTTAATTCTGAAAACGACAGATCTTATTTATTGCACCAGAAGGGCTTCTACATAGACATTAGACATAGAGTGCGTAAATTCATGGGGATAGATTGAAGCTTCCTACATCTAACCAATAATTTCATATTTACCTAGCTCTTTCGGTTTGGAAGTTACGGTAGAAGTAAAGAGGTATAGTAAAGTCCTGATAATTGACACCTAATTAGCTTTTTCAGTCTTTGTACAGCTTGGAGCTTTGATTACTGAATATTCCTATCTCTTAACCCATATATTCTACTTCGTGTAGTATTACAATTTCGCCCTTATTGTAAAAGATTTTCCAGTTCTTTTAAAACCAAGAAAATTTAAATTTACTAAAGATTTATGATGATTGTACTACTATTTATATCTTCCTGACATTAAAAGTTCGGCTACTAAAAGAGCAACTATTTAGTACTAAACAAAAAAAACGAAACTCGCTAGATGACTTAAATTCGGACTAAAAAGCAATTTTTATTGTTTTTTTTTTATTTTAACGTAAAAGCAAGTCCGTAAAACGTTTAAACTGCAAACCACAGAATGTAAATAAATCCCAGTGGTATTGAACAAAATATAGGTTCGCTTTTGCCCAACTACGAATAATTTAGTGTCTATCAATTAATTAATGTATTATTTTGAATTTAATTAATCTCACTGGAGAACTTTAGGGAGGTAATTATTACATTTCGAATACCACTTTTCCAACAAATTAAGTTATGGCATTCTAATTTTGAAATTCAGCTACTATTTCTAAATAATTTTTTTCATGAATTTCCTGACATGACTATTCCATGAAAAAATAAAGAAAGAAAAGTTACAATTTGTTCTGTGAAAAAACAAATATATGATATGGTCTAAAAATCTTTTAAAAACGGAAAACATCGTTTCCAATATTTTATTCAATTTAATAGATTACCGAAAATGCAATAAAATGCTATCAACTGAAACAGAACTCAAACTAATGAAAATTACATATTAAGTACACATTCTACTAGGTGCTGCAACAGCGCTAGATTTAAATTTTTCCTATTATATAGTAAATTTTAAATTTATCTGATTTTGTATACATATTCAATTTTGAAAATATTCCATTTTTAGAGGAAATGAGGCGGAAATGTCAAGTCAAACGGACAATTCCTTAGAGCGTTTTCGAATCACAAATTTTTAGTTCGGAAGAGACTCAAATTAGATTTTCTACTTTTTGAATCTGAGTGCAAATCCCGTTTTCGATCTATAATGTTTTGTTCTCAAGTTAAAGGGATTGTGATTTTAAAATTTTTAAAATATACATTTAGAGCACACAATGAGAAAAAAGCATATTAGGCGTCGTGAAAAAGAACGTATATCTGTGCTTTTCTTTTTAAACTGAAAAAATGTTGTTAGGCGATGCTGAACTTTAACTTTATGGTATATGTATATGTAATAACTTTTAATTTTATTGTTGTAAATAGTTCTTGAGTAGCTATTTGTATTATCTATGCAATAGTTTTTCTTTTTCTTTCTTAATTAATAAATTAGCACGAATTAATTTTCTTTATGACTTTGCTTTAAATCATACTATTTTTTTTATTACTGAAATTAAATAATTTGATGATCATAAAGTAATTGGATAATGTACTATACCATCACATCCAATATGTATAGTGGGGGTTGAAACAACAGATACAGAATTCGTATTTGTTTATACTGCAATGCAAATGTAACAAGCATTAAGAATTTATTCCATTTGCTCTAAATAAAAATGTTGTATTTGCATATAATGTAAACTCATTTGCTTGATTTACAATAAAACGTCGTTGATAAATTTTACAAAATAAACAAAAAAGTATATTCCTTATACATTTTATACATATTGAACAGCCAGTTTAAAGCTTTAGGGATTAAAAAAAGGATAAAATTTAAGATTTGTATTGTGGAATTTTTGGTTGTATAAATTGAATAGAAAGATAAAATACTACATTTTGCGATGTGACTCTTTGTAAGGGTAATTTAATTTTAAAATGCATAACTACGAAATGCTTGTATAATAGCATGCATCAAGCTCAAGCTATTTTTCAACACAAAACGACAAATAAAACCGATGAAGCTTATAAATAAATTTTACTCGCATTTTAAAGTAAAATTTGGCATAGTAGCAATTTGTAAAAATGTTAGCATGCATGTAATTTTCACGGTTTTTTAAGTTAAAGAGAGTAGATGATAGTGAGTGTGTAAACGGTGGTAATTTTATACCTTTCCCAAGTGTAAACAGTCGGTATGTACAGGGAGCGAGTCTAAACAAATATCACTCAACAAAACACCTCGCGAACCTTGAACCCATCATAAGTCCAACTTCCTAACTTCAAAACGCATGTTTGGACGTCGTACGGAAAGAATTCTACATCTATAGAACAAGAAGACTTATATACGGCTGGCGGCTGCCAAACCACCAGCCCGTTGTAGTAGACTGTAGCCTTCGTCATAAGAGTAACCTCATAGCTTCCATCGGCGCTGCAATAAAATACATTGACAGTGCAAGCGCGCCGCATTCTACCGCCGTCCACGGGGACCCGATAATCCAGCGTTCACCGCCCCGTTACTAACCACAACCCCCAAGATTAAACTTTCCCAACTATAAAACCTAACCTTTTATTTGAGATTAATGTTACAATTATAAAAAAAATTAGCGGCATTACGCAACGAGGCGGCGACAACCGATTTAAAAATAAACGCAGTACCTATTTTTACTGTTTGATTATGTAAAAGTGTATTACATATAATAATTAGCAGTTTTTATAGTAAACATCTTACATATAATACTACAAAAACTGCCAAAAATGTTTAAGCGTACATGCACTTACCTTAAAACCGTCATAAGTCCAACTACCAAATTTCAGTACACAGGTTTGTTCGTCAAATGGAAAATACTCAACGTCAATCTCGCAGGAAGACTTGTAAATGGCAGGAGGCTTCCACTCGACTAAACCTTGATGGTAAATGGTTGCCTTGGTCGCTAGTGTTACCTCAAAGTTGCCGTCCGCGCTGCAAGGGAATCAACAACGACCAGCAACCGGACCAACTCAACAGATGCAATAGCTGTAATCCGATTGCTGATATGACAACATAGCAAATAAAAAAAAAAGTAACTTAAGAAAATGAAACTGTAAAGCCAAGCCAACATAAGATTGATATATCGTAAACAGCGTGTAAAATAATCTGCAAACAAAATTATTACAGCATAATAAAATCTACGCGTAAGAGCTATACATACTCTTTTTTATTTCAATTCTAAACAACTCTAAAGTTAAAACCACGCTCGTAAGATATTATTTATTTTTCCACCCTAAAAGGAGAGTTTTATTTATTCTTAAATGCCATAAACTGCGAAGATTAAAAATGTCTACGCGAGCTCTCGAGATAGCTTCATATTAAATAGGGTGCAACGTTATAATAAAGGCTTTTAAGCAAAATTTAATCATTACACCCTTCTTACGCTTAAAATATCTATCTTTTATAAAAAGTTTATTGAAAACAAACAATATTAAATTTATGGAGGGAAATATCGCGTCCTTCTCTATTACGTGCAACCGTGATTACTCTCCCGGCTCCCACAGTTTAGACAAAAATTAAATTTTCTTTAAACACGCACCGCAACAATAGATCACAGGAGATTATCATCCCTTTCCTTTAAAAAAGCATATCTGTAATTTGCAACAATATCTTTTTTCAAATTATCGCATTATTTAACCACAGGATAATATTTTACTTTTAAAATTTTATTTAAAATTTATGCAAGCTCGTTAATTTAACCAAAAAATATTCCACCAAAATACGACCTTAATGTACGTATGTATGTGTTTACCTTTAATTAATTAAATCCAATTAGTCACATGTAATTTGTAAATGCTCTAATTTAACTAAACAAAGTGGTTTGTAAACGTGAGCTATTTTGTATATTTAGTACAACATGAAAAACAAAATGGAGAAAACAATTTAGTAGTATTTAAGTCAACAGTAAGCGTTAAGCGAAATTATAAATAATATATTTCGTTTTAAATTTGAAATATTGACAAAGTAGTATTCCTAACAATGTTATAAATTTAAAAGTCAAATACAGGGTATTATGGAAATTTTATCATGTTTCGTATAACTTGAAATTTTAAGTTGAGTCGTGTTGAAGTGTATAAAATTTTGATAATGATTTCCTTTTCTAAATTGTTAAGGATGTTGCTACTATTTATAAGAAAATAGGAAAAGCAAACACGTAATAGTTGAATTCTAAATGTAGTTGAAACTTGAAATAATATAATAGCGAAGCAAACAAAAACACTTTTCAGTAGGGAACTATTAAATGATTAAAATTAATGGCACTCCTCACATACGTCTAATCTATGAAAAGCTGCAACGACTACCTGTTATGTTTATTGAACGACCATAACAGCTTTGAAATCGCCGTTAAGGGACACTACATTATTAAGCATAGATTCGATTTCACAGCTCTGCTTTGCTATTATAGTTTCTGGTTTATAAATTTTTTGAATAATTTGACTTCTACGTTAGGGTATTAGGTACGCAGACTGATCACTATTTTCTTTTTGAAACTAATAAAATTTCGTCAAGCATTATACAATTTTCAGTATTTTCTTTTAAATAATTGTTGTCCACTCCTGTTATGGTAATTACTTAATTAGTATCTAATCTCTGTTATCAACGATGAGAAATAACTAGGTCACTCCCCACAAATTTCTGTCAAATGAGGTTGACGCAAGTCAATTCTTTGGTGATTGTTATAAACCGTATTTTCAGACTTCGACCAATAGAAAAATTTTATTTGAATATCGCGCGCTTTTTGTGGGAGTGGCTTAGCTATTTCTGGTTGCTGAACAGAGTTTAGTAATCTTATTAACACATTGCTTGTATTAGGGGTAGGTTAATTTGATCAAAAAGCCGTTGTTTGAAATTGATAACGGGTCATAAGAACACATCAATGTCTCCAGTGGACGTAACCAGTCTAAACTTTATCTTTTAAGTATTCCATCCATAGTAGAAAAACATTATTGTGGAACTTTTGAGAATTAATATCTGACCACTATCTAAGTTGATTTTCAACCTTCGCTGTACTCTGGCTGAAAATTCGCGCCTGATTGGAATAAATGTAATTTTCTATTTATCTCCCTTGTTGCATGAATAACTATTAAGTAACTCTGAAAACTTTAATTTAGACAACCTCCTATAGTATTAAAAATATACGGCTATCTACGTAGAGATGTTTTATAGTTAATTGAACCACAGCTCTCCCAAGTGTTCAAGATTTAGTATTTCAGACTACATTTAACCTTACGACGGCATACTGGGGTATCTGAAACCCCACACAAACTTTCTTTCAGCCAATTAATAATCGCTGCATTTTGAAACTTGATACTTCTTGTAATTTTAAGTTACGTCAACTACCTACGTTCAATTGATATAGATAAATTTATAAATATTTCATAAGCAGTCTAGCTATAATCAATTAAAGTCAAGCTGGGATTCTGTTACCCCACAGTGTGCCGGTCCGTGTATAGCAATTTTTAAAATAAGTTTTAGGGTAATATTGAAGTTGATCTAATGAAATAATTTTTCTTTTTTGAAGTTCTGTTTGCTATAACATCGATATTTAGATGTACTGATTTTTCGATGTATTTTATACCAATTTTCTGAAATCCTCAATAATCTAAGTGCGCGAAGAGTTTTAATTTAATGTTTTTCAGTTTTCACATTTTGAAATAGTTATGTTAGAAAATGGCAATAAAATTTTTACCTACAATTATGATTTTTAACTAGTAATTTATTATATTTAAGTGGGGTTTTATAAACCCCAGTGTGCCGTCCGTGTTGCAAAAAACCGTGTGCCGTCCGAAAGTTAAATATTTTATAAGAAAGTGTCTTCATTATAGGTAGACTTTTAGATTTAAAACAGTCCCTGTAATCAGCTTATTATAACACCGAAATAGAAAAGCGGATTTTAATAAACAAAATTGACACAAAATAATGATCAAAAATATAAATTACTGTCTTCTAACTAACTTCTAACTATGCTTGTATCAAACCTGACTTCTTAAATATGATTGATGGGCTAATGTTTTCCCACAACAAATATTTTATATAAAATAAAAAGTTTGTTTGTATAAGAAATTTTAAAAGAAAAAATTACAATTTTCCCAAAAACATTCAAGTACAACATTCAACATTACTCTTGAAACGGCATGTACAAAAGAGTGTTTTAGGTGGTAGCATAAAGGACCATTTGGATTTTTTGTTTCTATTTTATTTTAAGTTTCCTCGAGCACGGTCGACGTAGTTCTTATTGGCGACGAGATATTAAATTTCAATTCAACAGGAGAAAGAAATAATGAGATATAACTAAAATTTTTGGTGTACCTACTCATACTCATGTGTCTACTTACTTTGCCCAAATTGAAAATTTTGGGGGTTCTAAGCGTAAAGCTTAGTTTAGATTGACTGGTGTCTTTTCAGCGAAATAAATAATAAATTACAGAAATTCGAAAATTACAGCACAATAAGATGAAGCATTTTTTAAGTCAAACGGTAAACGTAAAAAAAAGAGATAAAGCCACGACCTAGAGAACTGTGATAGAATTGGATGTTGTACAGTCAGCTTCACAATTATTGGGCACCCTGGTTATACGTTTAGCACGAAATGTGGATGCAACCATTATTACACTAACAAAAAGAGAACTAACTTTATTTTGCCAACAAGTTGTAAATCAACAACCTCCCTTTCTGTTCTTTTGTCGTTGTTGGCTAATAACCGCCCTGGCGTATAGCCAAAATGGCCAATAATTGTGAGACTGACTACGTATACAGTGTGTCCCCGGATTGAGTTCACTATAGGTGTAATTGACAAAAAATTTCGGAATTTCATTTTGATGTTCTGGAATTCAGCCCTGCTTGGTCTGAAATGAATTTTAACCATATTTTTAGTTTTTAAAAATTAAGGCCCCCGTAACAATTAAGAGAAATCTATTTTCTGTTCAGGTAAAGTGTCGTTTTGGTCAACAATATAGCAAAATGTCATTAACAAAAGTTGTTCAGAATATGAAATTATGGCTTTATACAAAATTTCAAAATGATTGGCACACTTTGATTAAATCGGTTTTGATTGTATGTATCAATGAAAAATCGCATCGTCGTATAGACTACGGGCCCATAACAGAAAACTGGTGGTAATATTATTTTATTGGGGTGTCACCAAACAAGATATGAATCATAATTGCTTTGTAAATTGAGATAAAATTTTATTCAAAATGTTTAAATAAAATGAATAATGAATTGATAGATCAGGCGTGGTTTGCTCTTATTATTTTGAGCGATATTGATATTTAGAGTGAAAATAAATAAGAAATAAGTAACTGCATAGCATTTTTGTATGTTTCAAAAATTATTTCCTAGAATGTTGACTGTAGAACAACGTGTTAATCAAAGTGTGCCGATCATTTTTAAATTTTGCATAGAGCCATAATTTCGTATTCTTAACAACTTTTGTTAATGACATTTCGCTGTATTGTTGCCAAAAAAGACACTTTACCTAAACATAAAATAGATTTTTCTCAATTGTCACGAGGGCCTTAATTTTTAAAAATTGAAAATATGCTTAAAATTCATTTCAGACCAAGCAGGGTTGAATTCCAAAATATAAAAATGAAATTCCGGAAATTTTTGTCAATTACACCTATAGTGAACTCAATCCGGGGACACACTGTATAGTGTATACTGACGTTTAAATAAGTAATGCTAACAGTGCAACGTCATTTTTAGTGCGTTATTCGATGGTGGTTCAGTTATAACATGGGTAGAAACAACTTTAACTTTAGAGGAGAGGTATGCCTATTTGGTTTTGTAGAACAAGTTATGGTAGGTATAGCAATTGCTCTCTACATCGGTCAGAAATTGTTTCTAATGCACGATAAAACCAAACTTTACACTGCTGTGAACGTGCGAAATTACTTTGAAGATGTAGGAACCGATACCTTAGAATGGTTAGAACGAAGTCCAGACCTAAGTCCAATTGAAAATATCTGAATAGAGGCTTAAGAGACCAGCACAACCTGCCAAATAATCTAGTGGAAGAGAGTCGCAGGTTCGTAAAAATCTGACAACTTGGCCAAAATGACATAATATGGTCACACACGTTTTCGGTTTGAGTGGTCGAAGTGAAGCATTATAGTACCCATCCATCCAAGTACAGGCGGCCTGCAGTTCTATGAATATACGATTTAAACTGCATATCTAAATCGAACCACGCCACACATGATTCAGTTTTTTAAAACGATGCGATCTGCAGGTCTGGCACTGTCAGTTTTCAGACTGCAGGCGATCTTAAATTTTACCCATACACATTACCTACAGATTCATTCAACAGTTTTGTCAGTTGCGTTTAGCAAAGCTCCGGATATTGTATTGCTCCTTGTAATTTTTTTATTGCAAGAATCAATATATGTAAAGCAAAAAACGTTTTTGTGCTTTAAAGAATGGCTTCTGGAACGATACACGTTGTCTCACTTGACGTTATTTTCCATAAACATGGAAATTGTCGATATAAATCAATAAACTCACTTAGAAACGCTGAATCTGCCATGTTTTACGTCCTAGTACCACAGTAGACGCTTTACAATATATGAGGCTATATAGTAAATCTTCAAACACCTAAGTTCTTGACGTACAATGAGATCTACAGTTCTTTCTGGTTCTTCCAACACACACGTCAGTTTTCCAACCTATCTAACTGAACTGTAGATCATGACCTGTAGACGACCTGGGCGATGGGGGTGTATTGTGAACTTGTATCTGCAGATCTCGATATCTGCAATTCGGAACTTCAGGTACGTGAATAGTACTTTTAGCAATACGCTATAGAGTAGTAACCCTTACCCCTTACTGAAGTAAATTCTCGGTAAACTATAGTTTACAGAATTTTCACATTTTTTTGGCTAATTTGTCCATATTTTTAACTTGTTTTTCACATGTGGAAGACTAATACTAAATAATATGTATTATGATAATAATATGTATTATGATAATAATATGTTTTGTATAAAAGAAAATACATTATTTTACAGGTACAGGTATTTTATTTGCCAAACTAAATGTTTGAAGTCATTTGAAATAACCCGTCAGTTCACATTCACGTTCACAAAACTTCACATTATACCTAAATATTATTATAATAAACCTTGTATTTCGCTCATATAATAGAATTTCTAATAAATTGATTAATTATACAACATACAACCCGCTACTAAACACCATTTGTCGATGATGGCTCTTTGTTATTAGACAAGACACAAAACGACAAAGTACAAAGATAAGAAAAACTATTAATTGGAAAATTAGAAGTACAAAAAACCCAAAAGACTAATAGGAACAACATTTAACAAACAATAGCGTATCCTGCCAGAATATAAATTTCTAACCAAGTAACCTAAATTCCACATTCAACAAGAACTTTACGAGATAAAATTAGTGCAATAATTATTATTATACAAATTCTAACATTACAACAACTTCCATAAAATGTAATTTCTTCTCTTTTCATCATTAAAAGTACTAAAACTCGTTTGGAATCGAAATTAACTTTCCAGCTAAACCCTTCCATCAAAACAAAATAAATTGACGCTAATTTAAAATACGGATAGTAATTCAAATAGCTTTATGTCAAATTTATTATGACGGCTGGACTGTGAGTTATTTAAATGAGAGTTTAGATGTGTAATAGTTTCAATTTCAACTTTCAAGTGCACTTTTAAAAATCAATTTGGCGTAACCTAGTCAAGTTACAATCCGTGTTTTATCCTTGCGTGAACCTGACTTTCATGGCACGATAGTAACACTTATGAAAATAATTATTCACAACAAACTTTGTAACTTTGTGATAGAAACGATTTAATTTGAATTTATAATAAATTTAAGCTTTTTAGATAAATACTCAACTATAGGTGGCTATTAGGATAGAACCGCAATACTAAAGTGCACCTTCGCTTTTCACAAAAAGAAAACATGAGGGCTTAAGTAAATTAGAATCATAGGTAGGTACTTGTTACTTGTGTTTATCAAACAAAAAGGAAATTAAGCTTTTGTAAGTTTCGATTTTAATTAAAAACGTTATTACATGCTTTTAAGTAAAGTTAATAACTTTAGAACTAATTTAATAAGTTTTATAAGTGAAAAGAAACTTTGTTAAATGTTTCAAAAGCTTAAAGTTAGAAACAATTGCAAAGGGAGTGTTGTATTGTATAACAATCAGCGGTTTATCACCCTCTTGCTCTTATTAACTGTTTTTAATGTCATATAAGAGGATTAAATTTTGAATCAAAAGCAATCAAAACGCTACACATTGTAAATTTGAAGTGATGATTTTTGTTTGTTCAGGACAAAGTCAAAAGAATTCCCTTATGAAAAAGAACTAAAGGAATCCAAACTTGAAAAGTGCAAATCGATCGGTATGTAGCGTGTCTCGAGATGGCTCTTACTTAAGAAGAAAGTTAATACCAGACAAGGAGTGGAAACCTAATAAAAATTGCCTACCAAACTTTTTTCATCTTTTATCCCCAATTTAAATGGCTTCCTACAAACTTTTAATTTGCTCTAATTAAGCGTTTGTTTAGACTACGGATTTTTTGTTAGCGGACTAAATAAAATTTAATGCTTTATCAGTTACAGCTAAAAATTAGGGGTACGTTATCACACAACTTTCAAATTTACATAATATCCTATATATCAGTATTAACTTACTAGGTAGAGACCTTTTCTCTGATGTTATACGAGGGTTAGTCAATTAATAATTATCCACGATGCAAATTTTTTGATTGATTATGTCATGTCCAAGGTGATTGTTACGTCATAGACTTTATAATGCCTTGCAAGATTTGAATTTATACACCCCTTCTGCTCTTAAAGCTATAGCCGGTAATAAAATAAATAAATGGGCAAGCCTGTGTCATATAAAGGGAATCGTTGCTTACTGTTCGAAAGCGTTTGAACATTACCCTCATTCTATAAATTTACGAAAGCAATTTACACTGCCTCAACCAATGTAACTATTGAAAATATATCAAAAAGTGCCCATACTAAGACAATTTTACATAGTGGAGCTGCAATAATTATTACAAACCTAAAATGAGCAGATTATCTGCTGCTAGCTGGAATTTGCATTTTCCTTAGAATCTTAGTATGTTGTCTACAAGCTACAGTATAGTAATAAACCCATTAAGTAACTTAGTAAATTATTATTCTATGTGCTATAATTCTTACTTATCCCTTGTCTAAATTAATTGTATTTTATAAAGAAAGTTTTATCAATTCTCTTTCTTGACTAACTTAACAATTTATTGCACGATTTAAGATTAACCGTAACATATACCTAAGTTACCTACATGGACGGAAAATAAAACAAGTTAAAATAGTAATAGTAAGGGTGATAATTAAAATTTTATTTTCGCATATTGCATAAATAGCAATTTACTTAAATTTATGTTCAATTTAGCAATTTAATTGGATTGTTGTTGTAGATTTGTAATATTGATAAGTGATTATCGACGTAACAAAGTACTGAATGAGACGTTTTAGTTTCGGTAGTTGAAGATTTATTACTACTGTTTATTCAACCACCTACATCCAAATTGTAAATTAATGCAAACTGACTATAGCTGACTACTACCAACTACTGTAAACTCACAGAACACTGACTTTCTGTTGATTTACATTTTTGTTTTTGCTTTTAAAGAAAATATTTCATGTTATTATACCTATGTTGTTATTAGTTATAGTCGTGAGTTAACATCAGAATCTTCTTCAACAATATGCCATTATTGAATTTAGACCTATTGATTTAACATTATTTATAACCCTCTCAACATGTTTTTGCCAATGTTCACGTTGATAGATTTATCTATTAAAAGCTTTACATCAACTGACTGTTGAGGTGCAACGCGAAACAAGAGTAGCTATGGTACGAGAATACTGACCTAACAGATTGTCTGCATGGAGATGGGAAAAACAGAAGAAAGAGTTAAAAATCTTGGATTACTAAAAAGTCAAAATTCGAAAGGATCACAAATAGAACCTAGAGGCACACCACGCCTTAGCAAAGAGAATCCGTCGTGTAAATAAGCGAGGATCACATTCATTTCTTTACTAACAAACTTTTATTTATGCGGTGGTCGTGGCGTAGAGGCTTCTATGCAATGCTTCATTGATGAAGTCAATAATTTTTTTCAATTATTCTCACCTCGGAAGGCAATAGCAAACTGTTTAGGATTATTTGCTTAGAAAGTTCGTCACAAGAATAATGTTTAAAAAACATGTTAAACTGACAGTTCTTTATATCTGTGATTAACTGGTTACGCGTAGAGCAGCGTACGTCCGCGTATGGAAATGACACTATAAACCAGAGTTTTCCAAACTGTGCTCCGCGGAGCACACTAGTGGGAAGGTAGCAAATGCTCCGTGAAAAAATATTAATAACAAACATATTTTTCTAAGATTTATTGATTATGTGTCATTACCTACCCTTCAAGTTACACAAGCTGCTTCGTCTAAATTTAAAGACGCTCCAAGTGCTCTATCGGAGAAAAAGTTTGGGAAACCCTGCTATAAAGAAATAACGAGTGTTCACCCCGTCGAGTACTTATTTAAAGATATGAATGCTTTATAAAACGAAATTTTCAAAAAATAGTATAATGCACCTATACAACCCATATCGATGATTGTTTTGTTTATAGTGAACTGTATGATATAGGCGTGTCAGTCGAGACGTGCGGGCTATTCGTAGTAAGAACGCTAGAAATGAGTAGTAAATTGCGGTATTTTATAATTTAAAAAAAAGGTATAAAATTGGTAATTTGGAGAAATAAAAACTAGTGATGACACATCTGTGGATCGAGAGCTTTGAATTTAAAAAAATCATTAAGATCGGTCCAGTAAGAGCTCTTAAAATTACCGGCAAAGAAAAGTCTTTGAATTTTAATATGCATTATTGAAATAATGTGATATTAACTGAAAAAAGTTAATAAACATCAGAAAGTTTTTGTGAATCATAGACGAACTACCACGATTATAACTCTTTTATGTTCATAAAATTTAAAGTAGCTTATTTTTTTAAAGCCTCTTTTTTAATAACTATCACAAAAGGAGTAAACCTGAATGAATATTTAAATCGCAATTAAAAGTTCTTTTCTAAACTGAAACTGATGATACAGATTTAATGTTGAACTAATGCTTTTTTTAAATTTTAATAGCACCCTTTTCAGTTTTCGATATTTCCTAAAATCTTAGGCAGTGAGAAAAGCATCTCTCTACATGAATACATATATTATATCAATATAAACAATCGTCGGCTGTAAAATTCAAATATAATTGTTAATGATATATACCAGACATTTCTTAGCGCAACTCCAGCTAAAAGCTAATTTGATTTCAACCATAGCTAAAAATTAGACACAATCCATTATTAGAAGTTTCCTTTGTTTTCACTGAACATTGTATTATAATGTGGGGTTGTCGTTGAGGTTGCTGTACCAGTCTTCTATTTATCTAAGTCAAAAATATTGTAATATGCTTATAAAAAAGGGGATATTTTTAATTTTTTAGAGGCCCTTCAGACTGTTTCTGTCCCGGAAAATTAGCATATCACTATTGATTACTACAGAAATTTTTTTCATTTCCTCACAGAATTTGTTTTTCGAAGTACAAGAAATAACGACGTTGCAATCATAATTTAGAGTGCATAATTTGTATATCTAGCCACTCTGGTTGTTAAGCTGATTATAATGTACTTACATATCTGATTATTTTCTAATAGTAAAATAAAAATTTGAGCTCAAGAAAAAAGCATATAGAAAAGTTTTATTGTGTGCTTCGATCTTACATTAAAAAATTTTATGAGTTGTTTATGACCGACACAAAATGGTACTTTCATCTACAGGAAAATGGCGATCAAAATATTCGTAAACAGTACTGAATAATAAGAAAAGTTTAATGTTCAGCCAAGTTTTCTTTATCATTCACGATTTTTAAAGTAGTTAAATTTTTACGAGAATTAATACAAAAATATGTTATTGAAATGCTAATCAAGTAGGTCATAATAACACAAGAAAGCACTTTGAAAACTTATTTCTCTTTTATTTTCTAATAAATGGTTGCACGAAATTAAGTTGCTAAATTACTTTTTTTAAGTCTCAAGTTTCTTAATTCACATCTCAAGATTACATTTTCCAACATTTTATTAAGATTTTGAATTAACTTAAATAGAATTCAATCCTAGCGCTAACTTCCTTAAACCAGCTAATCTTATCTTATTAATAATATTAACATATTTAACATTAATTCAGAACTATTAATTTTCTTGTTGAGATATACTAATTAGTTCTAGTTTGGTTAGATCATATTCAACCGTAAATATTCATAAAGCCTCAACGAGAGTTAGATACATACGTCAAATGTTCAAAAGGAAATTGAAACCGTATGTTTTAATGTAAATATATTTTTTTAAAGAATTACAGAAAGTTTTATTATCGACATTTAGATGAACAGATTAAGAGTGGGTTAATGTAAAAAAAGCAAAAATCTAGAAGAGTGACCCCGATTATCCACAACATTTTATTGAGTTGCATTGAGTTAAGAAATGTCTGTTGTACAATGCAGTAGGAAAACGTATTTTGCTAAGTGATTAACTACAACATCATTAATATGAGGTGCTAAAGAAGCGAATTAACTTAAAACTGTTTAGTTTTACACTAATATTTTCATTGTGTGAGTTTATCAAATACTTACAAAAGCGTAAAATCGCTTAAATAGTAACACCATTCAGAATTTTCTCTTATAGACAATTTTCTAAAAGGGCATTTCTGCTCTTTTATTTCTCTTTCATTGGTTTTCGGCAATTTCTCTACATTTATTTCAGATGTTTGGATCAATTACTATTTAATAGTGCGTGACATTTACTACCCTTCTAACCAACATCAATGAGAGCTTGCGAGGCGACTTAAATTGAAGCTGTCGTATGTAAAATGATGTCAAATTGTTTCCAATTTCGTCTGTTAATACCCAGCAAACCATTTGAATTTATATTACTCAGTAAGTAGTTTTATGGCGTCTCGGCAGTTTCTAATTATTTTTTTATTTTATAGATTAACCAACTGAGCGTTCATTTTAGTTAGGTACTCAAAAATAGACAGGCAGACCATCAGACGTATCTACAAATAAATACCGAGACATGGAATATGGAAACACGGAGACACACTTATAAGCGCATAAATTCAGATACCACAAAGAGGAGCAGACGCTCATTGAGAGAAACAGGCAGACAGAAACACTTTGTTCCAAATCATAGTGTGACGCAAAGTTAGACAAACTTCTTAAAATTTATAATTGAATAGTTCAAGTAATAAATTTTAAAAGTAAGTACTCAAAACAAACTTTTGATCTTAAAATTTAAATTTCAAAGCAAACAGATAGGAAGAAAACTCTTCTGAATTATTGTAGTAGTAACCATTCTGAGAGCATAATAAACATTTGCCAACTAACCTATTTTTATATTTTTGTGTCTTTGGATCATAATAAGAAAAGTTATTTTTGTAGTTCTTCTGTAGTGTTGGACTAACTATGCTCGCCCGTCAAACTCTACAGACTCGACACAAAACATGCCACTTCTACTCTTTATTAAACAACATTAATTTGACAATAAGTGTTCTTTATCAGCATCAGAAGTTACTGAAGATGAGAAATCAATAGTTTCGCGAGGTCAAAAATTTTCTCGTCTTGTGTATGAAGTTTTCAAAAGTTGAGGATTTATTTCTTAGATTTTATATTTTATAATTTTTGAAATGGATATGAAAAGTTTGTAAAATATTTATTATCTCCTTTTTCCAAGATTTTCAGTAAACACCTTTATCACTCCAAGTGCTATAACTAATAAAATTGTGTTTTTGAACGGATGGTTTGTCAAAAGACTTAGACGTTTTGTCAACAGTACTTAAACTTATATTTCTGAATTGCTGAAAGTTTAAAGTGATTAGCGTAAGAAGTACATGCACGTACATACGAGGTGTCAACGAAAACTGGCCCATATACCTACTTCTAAGTGATAGACCGATTTTCGTTGACACTGGGTATAAGTATATAAATATATACAGAGAGATATAAAGAAAAACAATTAACACCTCAAATACATACAAACTGACAGACAAGCACTGACAGAAAGACAGACTGGCAGAGCAGCACATCATAGCAAGAGACAAGCAAAAAACGGATCTGCTAACTGAATTGTAATTAATATTTTTCTTTACTTTTAAATTAATATTAACGAACATAGTTTTAAAAAGGCTGTGAACTAAAAGTAATCAAATAAAGATCATAAAAAAAATAAGGCAGAAAAGACTTTTGTGAAAGAACTTCAACAAAAGTTTAATAAATTTTCATCAAATTGAGTTTCAATATAAAAAACGTCAGCTCTTTATATTTACCCTGAACAAATATTTTCATTATACAAATATAAAATTAATAAATTTATTCTACTCACGATTATTTAAAACTGCTAATTTAAACATTTCTTCTTCTTTTTCTTTTCTTTTTTAAAATTGGTGTTTAATTTTGATGTTATGAGACAAAAATTACCTATTCAAAGTTTAATTAGAAAATGTTACTTAATTTCCTATTATATGCAGGGTAATTTTAGCAAATCGGAACAAATCTTTTTAGCAGCTTTCGAGCTTTATGAAATTTCCTTTAAAAATGCTTAATTAAACGGAAACGCAATTAGTCGCTTTATAGGTCAACTATTAAACGATTTTTTTAAATTTCTGAAATATCATCAACTATACAGAGTTCTACAAAAGTTGCTAAAGTTTAATTAATATTCTTATTTAACTAGTCTCTTTAGATGATCTTCTCTACAGCATTGGTCTGTTCAATTTTGTTATCTACATAGAGCTTTAAAAAGACACTTGAAGGGGGGGGGTCAAAAAGAACCAGACAAGAACTAATGGATTCGGGGCAAGACCAGCACGAAAAAGAATAATTCCCTACATATGTTGGAGGTGCGAAAACAGAAAAACATTTTGTAAACAAACTGTTAGGAAAAAAAAAACAATAAATTAGTAATAAGTAGGTTTAAGTGTTAGAAAAAAAGAGACTTAAGAGAAAAAATTTGCCGTCGTATAAATAGGAGTGTCAGTGCATTTATAAAACGAACTATTTTGGTTTCTGTAATGTGATACCTTGTCAGGTACACGGCAAAAAGTATTTAACCACTGCAAAGAAAAAAAATATGGGTGACTACCGTAAATCACTCCTCAAGAAAGAAGCTTTATAACAGGACTTTTTTTTGTGCCAGCTGGAAAGTGAAAAATTTGGGAAAGGGTTTTTCTTAAAGTGAAGTTACCGTGGACAAGTGATCTTACCCTCTCTCACCGAAGGAAGGAGGTAATGTAATGACACAAAATCATGTAGCTGCTAAATTTTAGCATCAGTTTTACAGAAAACTTTTTACCACCATAAGTTTGAGATGTGAATGACTTTATTTTAAATGTTTACTTTTATAGGGTAAAATGTGAGGGCGTTTCAGCCCCGTTAATTTGATCCCGTATAATCTTTTATTGTTGGTTATCTCCTGTCTGTTTTGTATTTTGTCCTGCTGATTTAGATTATTATGATTATGAATAAAAGTTGTTTTACTCCAATCTTTATTTATCATTTCCTCATTCGAGCTGGCGGGCGTGAGAGAAATTAAAAGCCACGCAGGTGCGAAAAGTATTATAAAGGTAAAGATTCTTGTCGAACCAGGACTCATTTTCAACTGTGTCTAACCGGAGCAGTTAAGAGTAAATGGTTGCCAAAAGAAGTAGCGTTATAACAGCAAACTGTTAATAAGTTTACGACTTTGAAATGTGAAAAGTACAAAATTGATTGATGCATGATGATTAACGTGAACGAAATTAAAATAACCCCTGAGGACTTGATCACAGAGATGTGAACAAAACCCGAAAACAGAGCGACTAATCTGGATTTTAAGAAAATAAAAATTGAGAATTTATGGAGCGTTAAATGAACTAGCTAAAATAATTCTAAACAGCAAAATAGATTAAGAAAGCCTGACGTTAGATATAGAAAGGAAATGTAGTGAAGAGGAAACTAAAGAAATAACTATCTCGCTTACCTTTAGAACTGAAGCAATGAGACTGTTGTCGCAAGTACCTAATGCATGTTCTAAAGTTTTTTTTTCAGAGTAAAAATGACTACCAATTAGTATGGGCTGGAGATGTTGGTGTCTTTGAGAAGATTTTTCTCCTACCCACGTAAACAGAAGGTACGATTGCATCGTTAAAGAGTTCTTCTATTTGTTATAGTCTCTGAATTCCAAGATTTAAAAAAGGGAGTACAAACAGCAATTTATTGCAACAGTCTCTGTTTAAAAATTTCCATATTCATGTACAAACTAAAGTTACTTTGCGAGAACTTTGTAATAACTTTAATGTTTTTGCTATTGTGACGGATTGATGCAATCAGTTTTAGAATTGACTGACTACAAACATCGAATTACCTAAGAAGCAAATGACGTTACTTCTGGCGCACAGTTTCAAGTTATTAGTAAATGTCTATTTCAATTTACAGTATTTCTATAAAATTAAACTTTAAGTTAGAAATTGTTTCGACTTCCGTCAACAACGCGGAACCGATACGATAAAATTTAATTATTACTGAAATACTAATAACGCTTTGCATAATGTTCTTTTGTTTTGTAATTGTTAATTGAGGTTACGGTAATTATCATCTGCCTGGGAGTGTATATGATACGGGCACTATCAGTACAATACTCATGTGCACAGTCCGTGTAAAGGTAGCTGACAGCAGCACGAAATTTACAATCAGCAGTGTAAATGTCCTTTGTCAAATTTATCTTGTCTAAAACATAAAACAGATAGTTGTAGTAACATCAATATTTGGACTACCTATTCCATTATCTTCCAATTCAACCATTATAAAGGTAGTAGCGAACAAAAGACCCGATTATGTTAATCTCATACAAGAATATTTACATGGACGAATTTAAACAACTCAAAGGAACAAGGAACACCTTAAAGGGAAATACACACCCAGTGTTCTTAATTGTACAGCGTAATTAAACTAAAACGATATCAAGAATAAAGAAGACCACAGCTGGTACTAGAAAGCTCTTGATTAATTTGGTTCGAGAAGTTTAGACTTTAGCGTCGCCATCGCAAAGCTTTATTTGTGTAAACTTGTGCAACTGAAGTGCCCAAGTGCTGAACTTGAAAGGTAGACTACATTTAAATATCTAAAGCACATCTCCAAAAGAGTTGCACAACAAATTAATGCTCTGGGACGAGCGTTGCAAGCTTTGCAAAACTGCATTACAACTAAGCAGAACTCCATATCAAATTTCGGGACACTAAAATTTTTTTAAACAAAAATGAGGCTGTAATGACCCAAAATACTTCTCTTTTATGATTTACGTGTGTGTAAGTTTGTTGCCCACGTCGATGCACCGCACCTCGCGCTGCCCGTAGCGCCGCTCTTAGTACCGCACTGAACAAATAAATAATATAGTATTGCTGTATAGAAGTGTGCTAGGTGAGGGTGTTATGCTTTAATGCTATTCTCATATAAAACATTTGTTTTATTTAATTTTTCGGTGCGGTGCTAAGGTCGGTGTAAGGTGCTGGGAATCAACGTGGCACCAGTGGCACTAACTACTTTAGCATATTTTTCATGGCGTTAAACATACAAAAACTAAGGAGTCGAAATATATTTTAATAAGCAAAGACTTGAAGGAAACTATAAAACTGAAAAAATTCAAATGATATAATCTTAAAAATATCAGAAGATCAGAAGATTATTTTATTGATCATCATAAAATTTAATTTGCATATGTGGATTAGCAGAACGTCTTCTTTTCCTTTTACGGTTTAGATAATAGTAACAATAACTATTCCGTTCCTCATCTAATTGAATTTTCTCATCCGGTATAATTCCAGATAATTGTTTTCTACGATATTCGTTGTCACGACTCGATATTTTATCACGTCGCTTAACGTGGCCACTTTTATAATCCACTCGAGGAAAACTTGCACTATCATCGTCAGTCGATACAGTTTCTAGTACATCATCGTCGTATTCTCTGTTATTGTAAAATTTTAAATTCGTTTTCAATTTGCGTAAACTCTTTATGCTGTCTTCCATTTTACTAATTTCCTTCACACATTTATTTTCAATGTCTTCTAAACAAATTTTTAGACCTCGTGAAAATCTTAAAAAATTAGAACATGGAAGCGAAGATTTATAATTGTAGTAAACGTTCTCATTTTCTACGTCGTGAAAAGTTGTAGTGAAACTCCAAACTGGTTGAATTATATCGCAGGTGCATTCTGTTGTGGTTTGGTTCAAAATAGGACGTTGGAAAGGGCTGTTTTTATTTAAATTCTACAAGAACAAAAAGTTAACTATTACGACGTTACGTAAGATCGTTAGTTACCAAACTTAATTGATGGTTGTAAGCCGTTTCAAGTCGATCTTCTGCCAACTTTGCCTTTTCACTTAAAAGTCGCAATTTGAGACAAGAAATTTCGTCGCGTATTTTTTTTATTCTACACACAAGATCGCCATCTTGACCAGTTAATTCGGTTAGCGATCTATATTTTTTAACTAACGATTTTTCATATACTTTTTCATTTTCTGGTTTTAATGAAGGTATTTCTTCAGTTTCACACTCAAACATTTTGTGTTGACGTTTCTTAGCCGAAAACGTCAAAAGTATTCGAAAGATTTAATTAATATGTGTTTTGTTGCTAAAGTAACCATTTTCAACTATTAATGACCGCTAATAACAAAAAATACTACAAGCACGAGCACGTAACCCAAAAGTTTTTTCGCTCAAGTTGAAATGAGAATATCAACACAAAACGTAATACTCGATTAATAGGAAAATTCATAATTTATCTCGCTCTTCATCGAATTGTGGATACTTTAATAAAATAACGCTACACATAAAGAAATTTTAATCTCGCGTACCAAAATTTATAGTACATCCATACTTGAGCAAAACCATTGAAAAGGAAAGTAATATTGTAGCTAACTGTGGAACCTCTAAATCGCTTGAGATTACATTTTTTAGTGTTAATAGCGATGGCGTATAAAAAAGATACATCAAAATTTTATTTGAAAAATGTAATTTTTAACAAAATTTTTGATTTCTCATGATCAAAGAGAGATTACTACAACAGTAGGAACATTTTAGGTAAGTGCTAAATTGAAAGCTATTTTTTCAACACAACATAAAAGACTTTTTGCAGCTGCGTTTACTCTGTCTAAAGTATAGGAGTTACCAGTTTCTTTGCAATTGGTTTTGAAGAAAGAAGTGCAATATCTGTAAGTGCAGCTGTTATATAAATGGGTCATTTCTATTGTTCGTGTTGTATTTTATGATCTTGATTTATTTTTCATTTAGAAAAACTATAGAGTTTTTACTATTTTATTTCTAAAGTGATGGTAATTTAATTTATAAATTGAGTTGGAAAATCCTAAGATTTTTCTTAAAATCATGTTTTCAATTTAAATTTTTCGTTTTTGACTTCTTAGGGTTTTTACACTTACTTACATTACTAATGAATTACAGATTACAGTAGATGAGAATAATATTTTACAAAGACTTCATCGGATAAGAATTGACATTTAGATAAATGATATTTTTTCAGATTCATTAATACTATCAGTTCAAATCAACAGTAATCGTCAGTATGATCTCACAAAGAAATGCAGAGAGAGATGAATTTTCTATTCTATTGAGAAGAAAATCGATCCACAATCCTGCTAATGACGACACTACGCACAATTTGATTGGGTCAAAAAATGTTGAGACTCCAACTCATCAACCGACAATGAACAAACAGAAATATTTTAGACGACTACCTGAACGTTTGATCTTACCAAATCAGTATGAAATCGAACGTTTTTGGGCACCTATCACCTAAATTTGATAATTTTTATAAGCTATTGGTTCATTAAGTTTCTGCTTAAAATTAAAAATTTTAAACATATACTGTGGGATTATGAGCACAACTACAATGTAATAAAATTATGCGAACATTTTTGACTTGTGTGTGTTACATACTTACCATCTAGTTAAAACAAGCACTAGAGGTATGCTTGCTACAAAATGTACTTGTGAAGGAAGCTTGTTTAATATGCAACATTTCTACTAGCTAATGTAATCTAAGCTAATTAATATTTCCATATAGAAAAATGAAAAAGACTGGCGAAGTGAGATTTTATTTAAAATTTTAGTTGCATCTGTCAAACAGAATTAAATTTGTAAAAGATATAAAAACGTAGTGCTTTACGGTTTAAAAAAGTGTAGTTTAAGTAAAAAATATTAAAAATTTAATTTTTCATTTTAAATGAAATATTTACCTGAATTATGAAAAAAGCAAATACTTTTGGAGGTGAGCTAAAAATTAAATCGTATCTTAGAGAGAAAAATTACCTAACACCCAACTAACCTTATAATCTAGAAATATTTCATGCGATCCTTTTTCATAAAATTGAAAATTTAAATTTTTTAGACTTTTAAATTAGAAACCATAACTAATTCAACTTACAGTTGAGTTCACAAAAACAAGTTATTCTGCAAATAAACTTCCATTTTGCTTTGATCAAAAACTCATTTGATTTATTTGAAAGAATTTTTATCCATCGTTTACGCCGTTGCAGTGTAGAAAAGATTGATTTATTTTACACAATTTTAGTTAACCTTCATCCTTTAACACACTTTTTTTAACTTTTTCAAAAAGTTACTGCGTCCTACGTGTCGTGTTATATCCGCATGCGAGGAAAAATTAGTTAAACAACAATATGGTTACTTTGTAGAGAGTTTTAATTATTTTATGTGTTCTATAAAATCTCATAAAATTGTAAGTAAAGCATGAGTAACTTTATAGTTTCACATAAAATATCGGCTAAAGTTCAGAAAACTACCAAGTGAGATCAAAGCTTTAGCAATGTATTATGTTTTAGTAGACAAGTTGGGTATCGAATCAATTCTTAACTGTGTTATATATTTGCTAAACTTTCTGTACCGAAACAGAGTAGGGTTTAAAATAAAAGTTACCATCATAGTACTACTACATTTAAATTAGTCACTTCACAGAACTTGCAACGATTTCGCCTTTTAATTTGAATTGTTTACACAGCAAATGTTCTGAAAACGTTTCATTTATTGTCCAATATTCATCAAATTCACACATTTTCAGACTTTTTTAGTAAGGTTTTTCTACTTTACAAGATAGAGGATGCCAAGATAAAATGGAGTGGGCTCTAAATTTGTTATTATAATTCCCACAGGACTTGAGGACGCTATCATGATTGTTTTAGCAATAGTGTTTATATTATTTTATTATTGGTTATTGGCCCTCGATTATCTTTATCTTCTATTGCTTTAATTGCAGCACCCCCAGGCTCTGAAAAAATGTTTGTGAAATTTACCCAAACAAACGTAACAAAACTCTTTTTAACTACCCTCCTTTATTTCATTTTGCCATGTCTGAAATAAGACATACACGAGAAATATTATACATCACGTTCCTAGCCACAAGAGTCTAGCAAGATTTGTAAAAAAAAGTCTGAACTACGACATAACTATAACGCACTGCCCTTTTTAGGACTGAGGGATACAGACATAAAGAAGTTAATCATGATTTCATTTCTCAATTCCGATGATGCTAATAAATAGAGTTACGCTAAACTTAGAAAGCTAGAAAGAGCAGAAATTGAGTGACGTTACATTTGAACATCAGCACTATAATTTGTAAAACGCAGATGTTAAAAAACGAAGAATCTAGGTGAAAATGAATCTCACTTAAATATCCTAACACACGTGCCAAAGCACAGGAATGAAGGCCTAATTTCGCTGACATCACGTGATCTACAATAAAGAAAATGAATGAATGTACATAAATTGTAAAAGAGCTGGACAAACTCCAGTGAAAAGCTTGTGGATTGCTACGTTAATTAATCATCAGCCATGATCCCAATGAGCCAGGAATCCCAACCGAAGTCAAAACATTTTTACGACGATTTTCCTTTCAAAAGGTAATGGCAAACCATCGAGAATAATTTTCTTGGTGCTTAATATGCCAATGGTGGTTTCAAATACACTTTAAACTGGGAGGTCGTTACATGCATGATTAAACAACACAAGGCGAGTTTCGGAGAGAAGTGAGCTACGTCCGAGTACGGATATGGTACTGCAAAGAAGATATAGGAGTAGAAAATTTCTTGTTAATACGCTAAGCCTATTTAACCAAGTAGTCACATTTTAAAATAATGTGATAAATTTTCCAATATCAGACGAAATATTATCTTGCAACAGCCCTAAATCTCCTCCAAACCGTACCGTAAAACGGACAACTTCATCAGGTTTTTAAGCACAAGAAAAGTTGAGGACATAGAATAATTAGAGTTTGGTGATTATATTACATGTTCTAGTTTTCAAATAACGTATTCACGCATGAGAAATCGCATAAAAAGACTAGACGAAGTTGTACTAATTTTCGGGACAACTTAGGTCCGTTTGCACCATTTTCTTTTAACTTGAATTATAACCTAAACTGGTCTTTTGTGACAGTTTTTGCGTTGATATATGAGGCTTGTTCGCTTGACTTGAATTAGTTGCTCGGAACCGTCAGTGAACCAATGACTAAAGACTTTATTCAGTATTCTTTATTTTCATTGGTTTACCGACGGTTCCAAGCAACTAGTGCAAGTCAAGCGAACAGACCTATGGATATTTTAGACGCACATATTTAAATTTAAGAGGAAGTAGTGCAAATCGGCCTAAGTCACCTACTACAACTAAAATTCACCCACAAACGAGGTTTTTCGTTGGCTAAACAGTTCTAGGCACACCTACACCATAATTACAGCATTTTTTTATTTTTTAAACTTTATTAAGGTACAAAATGGCTACTAAAAACCAAAAAATGCCAATTTTATTTTCAGCAATACTCAATTACGATTTACTGTTTTATTGAAGCACATCACATTTTGGTGAACCTGACCAAGTTATTTGGGATGAAGAAGTTGTCTCGTTTTACGGCTCTTTTTGGGACCATTAGTTTGAAAATCAATACACAGAGGCGGATAAAAAAGAAACGAAAACACCAAATACTAGTAGGGAAATAATAGTAGGGGACGAAGTTTTGATACCTGTACCTTAAAGAGGCTAATATTTCTCAATTTTTATAATAATTCGAATAGCTGGAGTTCAGAGCATAGCAAAGTTTAATTTCAAAAGGGTTTGTTGCTATCGGGCCTATTGTTGCAAATTAGGTGTTGCTGAGTCCTGCTCTGTATAAACCAAATTTAATTGCTCACGGCGTTACGGCTATAAAAGTAGCCCGAACGATATTAAATCGTGTTCTCAGCTATTTCATCTCTTTAATTGAAAATTTCAATAATGTAATGTTAAATTTTACAATAACTCTAATTTTCATAGTAGCAAACTGACAATAGAATTAATGCACTGCTGAAATCTACTTTTTAAATTAAACTTGCAGTTAGATACGTATAGTTTAATGTAATGGAATTGAATTAGTTAAGTTTGGAACAAAAGTTTTGTAGATATTGCCGTCATAAAGGTGTTAATAAAATTTTACTACTTGTTTAGTTAGGTTGATCACGATAAAGTTTCTACTCTCAAAATTACTTTTGTTTTGAAATGTTCCAAAAACGGTGTCAACAAGTTACAATTACCTATTTTTATTATTTACTATGTTAAATAGCTAGCTCAGAAGATTCATTAGGTAAGTAGTAAATAGTACCTAATCTTATTACTACTCCGACGCTAATAAAAATTGATAAGTGAGCATAAATAATTATTAATTACACTGTATTCGCGATCCCTCTGATATGGTGACCCCAAACTAAACGTATATCTTGTTTTTAATTTATTGAATTATCATAACAAAAAGCTTGGAAAGACTTTTTTTCTTTTGTATTTCACTTTTGCTATGTTACGCTTTACATAATAAATAGATATAAACACCCTATTGAGAATTAACTACTGTTAAATTCGCAGCTCATTTGAATCAACATACTTTAGTTAATAGCTAAATTTCAAATTTAGTAAGTAAATTACTAGCATGTTTGCCCTCATGTTTAAAACAAACATTTTGATACAAAGTATCTCAATTACGAAATTTGTTTAAATTTAGCTATTTTAAAATTTATTTTGCAATTGCATTTAAAAATTTTATTATGCTTTTTAAAATAAATTAATTAAAATAAAGCACAGTTAAATTAGCACAATTTTTAACTTATGGTTTTTTTTATTGTATCTGAAAAGTAACAATTATTTCTCTAACACATCTACCACTAAACTACCCATTTCTAAATAAGGAAATAAAATAATATTAAACGCAACTTACTTATTATAAAGCACTATATCGGGCCTCCAAATGTGATCAGAAGGTACGTGTAACATTTGTACTCCTCCATATTCTTTTGGCTCCCATCTTAATTTATAGTCGTACCAAGACTGTAATTTGCATACATTAATAGTTACACACGACGTTATTTATCTAAGACTAGAAGAGGCTTTTGAAGCTAAACTATATTCATTTATCCGGGATGTTACGAGTTAATGTCTTGGAAACGTTAGAAAAATTTCTCGTTTAGAAACACAAATTAGTGATGCCTTAAATTCACAGCTTAAAAGCTAAACAAGGGTAGTGGCAAAAAAGTCATCTCCTTAAAACAAACTGTTCACATTATAAAGTGATTATTTAAATTGCACCTTAAAAATACTATGTGAGCAAAATTAAAAATTTAGAATTCATAAAATTTAACTTGGGTACTGAAAAGAAGTAATAAATTAAAAATGTTGTGTGGGAAATAACTGGAGATTTTTAAAATTTTTTAGAACTGACGAAATAATGCTTTTTTTCTCATTCATAATAATACGGTAAAATGACTTGAACTTACCTGCTCCACCCAAAGGTTTGTTGTCATAATTTGATTTTTTAGATTCTGAAACAAAAAGGAAAATTAGTGGATTATTGTCAAGTGTAATTTTGTATTAATTAATGATATGAAAACTGCACACAATTTAGAACAGGGTCTTAAACCTAAGAAGATACACAATTTCTGGGAAATGCATATTCACATAAGCCAGGCTTCTGATGCACAACAGTAATTAAAGGTTTAAATGTTCATTGTTTGATAAATATTTGATATTTTTGAATAATACTCAAATTGTTACAAGGTTAGATGAACCACACAATACTTTGTTCTATCTTGTATCGTTTTAGTTCGGAAACAATTATTATCATTATTCATATGATTACGCCTGTGGAGATCCACGACCTATTTTGCATCAACGCTTGCCTCATCTTTAACGTAGTCTTCCTACATCTCCGTAGTTCGATATTTATTGGTTTTTACTGTTATTGTGCTATAGTTTTCTACTACACATTACAGACCAAATATTTCAAGCTTTTATGCTACGTTTTCCTCCCTCAACAACCTCTGATTACATGGAATCTTTCGGTCTGTTTATTGAGACGCTATGATAAATTTTAAACAGTCCCAACTAAACTGTAACTTGATCAGTCCATAGACCCCGGTTATGTAATTCAACATACCTAAATGCAGAAAGAATAATTCCAGTTATTCTATAAAACTTCAGCGTAGGAAAGTACAACGATACATTTCTCTAAACATCTCAAGCTTTAGAGCTAACCACGCGTCCCCATTTCCGTTCCCGGAACGAGTTCTTGTAAGTCCAGAAGGCCGTTTTATTTTATTTTGGTTTATAAAAGTAATCTTCGTTTTAATAACAAAAATTGTTATTTTTATTTTATTTAATAACATACATTGTTATTATTTAATCCCAGCCCAGTATTTTAGCTATATGCTAGGCTACTTACTCTCACCCCTCTCTAACAAACTTTTAGAAATTGGTAGGAGATGGGTAAAGGGTCAGTAGCTGAGCGTATCGCTACGCTACCGTAATAGTTCCAGCCTAGAATTGTTACGATTCCTTAAGATTCTACCACTGACTCTGGATTTACGCCTGAGCACGTAAGTATAATCAGCAACTATTAGACCTTCTGGTTAGCGTTAGAAGAATTAAAAGTTGAAATTAATTCATAACGCTTATTATTTTTACTTTTAACCTCTGGCCTGTTTAATTACTTTTACATTTAGTTAATTAGCACTAGTAATTTTTCTTCTAATTTTAATTTATTAAAATATCTAAATTCAACTAAAGTTCCCTATTTCCCTTTACTGCAGATAAAGTAATTTTACTGATCTGTTTCGTAACATCTGCGATGCAATGTCACAAACTCTTCCAAAATCTTCCGTCTTTTTCTTGAGCAACGCCGAAAGCCTTAATAATACTCGATCGTAAGATCGGTGTTACAACAGGGATCTGTATTTATACAGCAATCGCTGAACATTTGAACATACCGTCCGTTTCCAAAAAAGGGCCCCAGCTTATAGGGGGTTTATTTGTAACTTTAGACAAATAAAACCTTATATAAAATTAAATGAGACGATCTTTTCTACAATTTTAACGAAAAAAAGTTATTATTTTTCCAACAGCTAAGGCTGATGACGTCTTCGTTATTTTTTTTTAATTGCACCATATACATTTTTTAATCTAATAATGTAGATTTAGTTTTTTCAATTTTTCTTTAAATTTTTCTTATTTAACCCTACGAATGCTTTACCTTATTGAAAAGAGAATCATATGAGACTAAAAAATGTGTATGGTGTAATTTAAAAAAAATAATGAAGACGCCATCAGCTTTAACTGTTAGGAAAATTATAACTTTTTTTTCGCTAAAATTGTAGAGAAGACCGTCTCATTTAATTTTATATAAGGTTTTATTTGTCTGAAGTTACAAATAACCCCCCTATAAGCTGGGGCCTTTTTTTGGAAACGCACGGTATAAGAGACTTATTCAGATCACTATTTCAAATATCGGAGTTAGACATCAATCTAAAGACGTAATCTTTAAGACTCTATTAGAATTACGAACTCTTCCCTTAAAGTTATTATTTATGGTTAACGTTTTTGATGATTTTTTACCATAAATTTTTAAACAATTTTTGACAGTTTTTGTCAAATTTCAATCTCGATACGATTATTGATTACTTACCTATCTAATTATATTAATATTCTTCACAAATGAAAGAAAAAATTAAAGCAAAGTAATAAATTAAAATAAGAAAATAAGCTTTTTCTCACCCTGTATAAATTAACAGTTTTAATTCAACTACAGCTGACGTGAATGTTATTTTCAAAATGATTAGAAATACTTGGAATTCACAATTGCTTCTCTACCTCAGCTAAACAAAATTACTCTAAGGAAAACAAACAAGCAAAAGTTATTGTTTGGAAAATACTTGAATAGTAATTTAGATTTTTCTTTGATCCCAAAGGTATTAATTTTAAGCAGTCTGCAGAGAAATGAATAAGTATTCCATCCCATTTTAAACATTAATTATAAAGAAAATTTAATTTACTTTTCTTCTTTTTGTCCTTCTACTTCTATTTTTTTGTTAACTACTTGTAGTGGTTTTTACGTTGAATCGCGATTTAGATTTGTGGTTTATTTTTAATTAAAGATTTTTCACGTTTTAAATGATACTATCAATTACTCTCGCAGTAGCAACTTTAGAATAGATTGATACGCAATACCACTTGAAATTGTAGAATCTAAGGCATGCCTTTATGTGATTGATAATACAAGTTAGTGGTACATTGTTACATTCTGGCAACTACTTATAAAACCGTCTACACGTGAATTTAAATCCTTCAAATTATTCGAAAGCGTAGGTACATTATTTAGAGCAAATTTTAAGTGATTTGTTTTACAGTTTATAATAGTTTCAGGGGGATTTATTTATGGTGAGGGAAACTTTAAACAAAAGCTCCAAGTTAGAAGAACACAAAGGACAGTCATCTTGATAACGGTGATTAATTGTAATTACCTGTATTTATATGCGTAGGTTGTGTGGTTTATACCTACTCTTATTGTCTTTGCATAATAAATCCTTTTAATGTCGTTACACTTAATATTAATAATAATGATCGCTAATGGGCAACTTAAAAGTTGCTTTTGTTCGCAACGGCAATTTTACAAAACGTAAATACATTTGAAGTACGTTATGAAAAGCTGATATTAATTCTAAACTTTTTAATCACTTTACATTTGAGTTAAAGTTTTAACGACAAATCCAAGAGATTTGCAACAAGCATAGAAAGCCTTAGGCAACTAAAATTATCTCCTACTTGTTTCATACTAAACGCCTACCTATTTCATTTTACACCTGTAGGCGTGAACCGACACTAACCTCCAGAAACATGAAAACGTTTTCCGTTTTCGATATTAGTTAATTAAGAAGTTCCGTTATCGTCGCAAAACAGATATTGTGCCATATTCTTTGTGGGCTTCAATTTATTTTCCTTAATTAAAAATTTTCCAACTGCGTTTGACCTTTGAATACGACCTACAATAAAAAGTTTTTCACTCAAAACGCGACTGAACAAAGCATTTTCCTGTTTTAATGACTTTAAACATCCCTAGCTTTTAAAACCATAAAGGAGCTTTACAATCTATAATTTTGTTTTATTTCGCTTTATAGATTACTCCTAAACCTCTACATCCTTAGGGAATTTTATCATTTAGCTGATTCTATTTATTGTACATGTAAGTGTAGTTACAATTTACCGAAGTTTTTAAGCTAAAATTATTTTAAAAATAAAAGAAAAGTGCTTTCCTAAGTGGTAAAATGCAGAAATCGTGCACAATTTTAATCTGAAAATCTGGAAATATTCTCGTTATATTTTAATAAGGCAGTATTTAATAAATAAATGAGAAACTCTTCTCGAAAGCACTAGTATATCCGTTGCTAAATTATATTTTTGATTTAAATTTCAACATAATCATCCCTTTCGTAGTAAGTTTAAAAAATATTTTAGCTAGCTTTGAATTAAAATATCCTTTTCCTCTCAAATAAATTCACAAACTTTAATAAATCTTATTATTGTTATCTAAAACTCTACAAATTAGGTAACTGAACCCTTAATTTCTCATTAGGCTCTACTTTCAGTATTTTATTATAACAAAATGCTAACAGTTTTCCCAACGCTATAAAACATTACAAAACACGCAACCCACATCTCTAAATTTGTAAATATTTATTTCGTTAATTTTCTCTTTTATGTGGTGTTACAGTGTGCAAGTGTACCACAGGCTTAAAATAATTATAAAAAATAAATAATTTCCTTATAAGATTTTTCGCATTCTAGTGAGAACTCTCAATGTTTATTAATCTTTAACAGATTAAATAACTTCGAATATCATGCTTTATGCATACCCAATTTTTTATAAGGGTTAAAATCAAATGCTAGAACTTCTACAACTACCTATGTCTCAATTTCGTTATTTGATAATCAATCACGGACATGTAACCGAGCTCACGGGTTTCATTTATCGATAGATGCTCCAGATATAAAATTTTTAGTGTACTATAAATTTTTAACTAGACTTGTTATTTTGTGACAATCAATAACTATTAAATATAAATTTTAAATGAAAATATTTCATGTTTGCTATAAGAGTTTACTATAAATTACTGTTGTAAAAAGACATTTTATACATTGAATAATAAATCAGTTGAAATGTAAAAGTAAATTATATAAAAACAATGCTTTTCATCATTATTAAATTATTAAAATTTTTCATTTTCATAAATACACAATTTGCTATTAGCCCTTCCTTTGTGTATATTATGGAAATTAATTTAAAAATTACTGAATGGATTAAAAAATTATAAAAGGGGTTGAAAGATCATTTGTCGAAAAGGTATGTCATGTTAAGGGACATTATTGTATTAGAAACCTTATCCCATTTCAATAAAGGCACTCATACATATTTGATTGCTAAAATGCTAATGGACAGCACTAATAACTTAAGTAACATTTGAAATTAAATAAACAGTAACAGAAAGCATAATAATTTATAGTAATTTTAAATTGAATGTTGTGGAACTGGGTGTAGAGCGTAATAAACGCCTACGTCGCCTCTAGAATACCCGGGTTTGAATCTCCTTAGTTTTCTGAAACCCAACCTGGGTGAGAGGCGACGTAGATACACCGCACCTTGCACTGCTCCTAGCATCGCACCTACAAAATAAATACAACATTATTCGAAGAGAGGCAAATCGCGGGCGAGAAATTATACTCGATACTCTGATACTCGTTTTTTTGTTCGATAAGCCGCTTATGTGGCTCATGAATTAAATTCTAATCTCATGAAAAAACCGATATTTCATCTCATGTTGTAAAATACACTATTTTTAATAATATTTATAAAAATATAAAATAAATTTTTTTATAAAATTATAAAAAAAAATTAATAATATTTATCTTCAAACACTTTTTTATTATTCCATACTTTATTAAACTTTAACAAGAGTAAAAGAGAAAGCAGCAAATTTTGTCCTGAGGCCACTTCGCTGTATTACTTAAATTGCTAACTTATTAAATTTTCAACATTTGAGATTTCCTATATTTTATAGAAGCTAAATAAAAAGTTGTAAAAAATAACGGATGTGGCCATACGAAGAACTTTTTCCTGTTGTATTTTTTTGTGCATTTCTTTAAAAGTTTATAATTTAAAATTTTCAAATTAAATTTTAATAATAAAAAATATAAAATTATAATATTTGACGGACAGGAAAAAGTTCTTCGTATGGTCACATCCGTTTTTTCATTATTAAATTTATTTTTCTCTTAATATAAATTACACGAAAAAAATTAATGCTTTCGTCCGGGATCGAACCAAGAATTTCTGCGTATAAGCAGAATTTTTAGACATAAATTGTCTGAAAAAGTAATTTCATTTTTTATAAATTTGACATAAATAAAAGTTCAAAATATACATTATTTTATATGTTCAGAAACATAATTTTACAAGCTTTCAAAATATTAAAATATATACAGGGCATTCTATTTAAATTAAGAAGTTTTATTCCATTTCTGGTTAAACCGGAAGTCAGAATATAAAGTATTTGGTCTTTCAAAATATTGAAAAATATAAAGGGCGTTTTTAAAAATTTTGATATTTTTGTAATTTTCGGTTTAACCGGAAGCGTTTTGTTAATCCAAAATAGCGTCAAATAATAGATATTTATTGGATTGATATAAGAATCCAATTTCAAGTGTTCATTTTTATTACAAAAACAATTAGAGATTATTGAAATTTTGACATTAAAAAAATCATAATTCCAGATCCGCATCATACAAGTCTTTAAAACTTTAGAGTTAGATAGAGAATCACGTTGCCTATAACATATCCAAATCTGTATAAATCGGCCGGACCAGTTTTTGAGAAAATCCTTTTCTAAATTTTGACCTATTTTGGCTCCTTAAAGGTAGGCAATTTTGAAACAATTTTTAAAATCGACTTACTTAGGATGAAAGCCCTATATTTTGGCTGTACAATGCCGTTTTGAAATTGTTATAATAATCATTACCGGCCAAGTTATAAGTCAATAAGTTATAATTGACCGCCATTTTGAATTAAAAAATTTGAAATTTTTTTTTCAGTTGGGCTCCCATGTACTATCTTCTAGCCAAGTAGAAACGAATTTGGCCCAAATTTGCAAATATGCGCCAAAAATAACCATTATTTTTAGACACCCTGTATATATTTCTTATTAAAGCTACTTTTGCCGATAAAATAATTTTAAAGTGGTTAAAATCAAACGAGCGGGCGACCCCGTCGAAATTCGACGAAGTAGTTGTAGAGATGAATGGGCTATGACTATTTTATAAAAAAAATAAGAAAACTAACCTTAAAGATAACTAAGCCAAAGAGGGCAACATAAAAAACCGTCTCAAAAATCCAAAATTCCCAAAAGCACGAAACGTAATTAAAAATGCACGCATCAACCTGACCATATCGCGTATTAGAAACCTACTGGTCGAATGAAAGTATTGAAAATTTTATCACCACGACCAAATGTATAATGTGTGCCTTATCGTATAAAACCAAATACTATCTACATTTATTCTCATTTATAATTTTTAAAATTGGATTATTTTAAATTATAAAATTGATTATTTTATTATGTATATTATAAAATATAAAACAATGCATGAAATTAATAATTTTGAGAAAAAAATTAGTGGTGACATATCTGTGGGTCAAGAGCTTCAATTAAAAAAAATCATCAGAATCGGTCCAGTAGAAGTACGCTAAAATTAGCGGAAAAGAAAAGGCTTCGCGTTTTAAATATATGGATTTCGTCAAAATTGGTTTAGCAGTTTTTGCTCTAGGGGGGGCATACATATACATATATCCTGACATTTTGGTTCAAACAATCGAAAACATTTTTTTTGCATGTTTGGAATCAGCGTGGCTCAAATCGTAGAGAAATGCAAAAAAAAATTTTATTATTATTTTTTTTTGTCTCGATTATAACAACTTTTTCTTGGATTGGAAAAAGTTAAAATTGGTTTAATCTTTTACCATTTTCAAAAAATATATAGGTGTGGTAGTTTATTATAACTAAAATAAAAAATATTAATCTTCATTAGTAAGAACGTGAAAAATTTCTTGAGTGATAAATAAATAGAGAAATAAAACATAAAAAGCGCTAAGATGCTGAAAAGCAGAGGTTAACAAAAATATTTCACACTCCTTAAGGCCATGAGACAATAAAAGATGCAGAGTTTATAACTTTTACTAGAAGTATAAGAACATTACTATGGCGCTTATATTTCTTAAGACTATACAAAGTTCAGATGTGGTCCAGCAGTGAAAAGAATGGGACTTCAAAGTTAGTGTCTGTAACGACCCGCTTTAGCTTGCCATTATTTTTTTTCGAAATATTAAAATAGTTTAAATTAAATTAAAGTAAAGAATTTTCCAATGGTGCCAGTCTGCCGGTAATCAATCCTGCATCCGGCGATTAAAGAATTCAAACAGAGACCAATTGTTTCGAATCACATTTTATAAATGTGATTCTACGAAGTTATAAAATATTAATTCAAATGTAAGGAAATGCTGATTTGGTGTTGCTTTTCCACAATGTGTATTTCGTTGAAACGATAAAGCTTCAGGGACGAAGCAACGTGACAATTTCAAACTAGCGGGGAGTACTGTGGTAACGGGGAAGATGAAGCCAATAGTAAGGAAGTTAATAAAAATGCACCAATTAGCAGATAGATCAAATCTAGGGAAAGGGAATAGTTAGTTGCAAAGGAACAGTTTAAGTTATAAAAATTTTAGTCTTGACTCAACTGCATACGGGACGTATTTCCCCGTTAAGAGTATTCATAAGTTTTTCAAGCGGATGAATTCCCCGCTTGAGCTTTAAGGAGCTCAACTACGAGTTAAAGTTTGCATTTGGTTCCAAAGGAACATATTAATTAATAGTGAAAATATTTTAATTCGGAGAGATTGTTAGTGAGCAACTAGCCACTAACGTCAAATAAGTAAATAATCCAGTTGTGAAGGTGTAGCAAAAGCACACCATAAAATAATTCTTACCACAGGGGAGAATTAACTAGTTAAAGGTGATTAAATTAAGTTGCGTTGATGCGTGATAGTTTGGTTGGTTTTGAGTTAATCAACGTAAATTTTGTTCTTCATGTGTTGGCGAATTAAAGCTCGCTGGATAAGCAACACTGAAGGATTCAGGACGGCTGCACCGGGAAGTCACTCAACCTTTGGAGGATCTTGAACTAGCGTTCAAGGTGCGTTTGTACCAGGTTAGAATTTGTACGATATTTGTATTTATGTGTTTTTGATGTACCTATGTGAAGTGTTGGACTAATTGTCGAAATTAGTTAATTTCATGGATTTTTATATGTGTTCAGGAGAACGCAATTATTTCAAGTTATTGCACGATTAAAAAATTGTGTTTTATATTTAATAATCTAGCAATGCGTTTGCTTTGCAGTTTGTAATCAATTTTAAACTATTGAATTTTAATTTGAATGCACGCCACCAAAAAGGGGCATTTATTAAATAAGATTTGTTACTTTTAAATTTAGGAGTTGTGCCGAAATCAACTTAAATGTTTTTGAGTAATTTTGAACTTTGATTAAAGTAGTGTGTCCATTTAATTTGAGTTCGGACCATTTTATTCGTCAGCTGACAGTTAATTGAAACTAATTAAGTTATAAGAACTGTCATGTGAAAGTTATGTTTTATTTGTCGTTTACATTTATTTCAGTCAATAGATGTTTATATGTTATCTGTGCCTTTTACTGTTCAAATTGGTTTGAACGCACTAATATTTGTTACAGGGGAGTCGACAGCCTGGAGCTGCCTACCTGTAATCTCAGTGTTGTTTGTAAGTTAAAGGTAAATCGACCTCTACCCTTAAAATCTACTAAGTTGTCACGCCTGAGTGTTGGGATCTTTAGGAAGCTCTACCAAAGAGTTATGCTGGAGCAATGTAAAGAATAAGTTGGTTAGATATAATCCATTCAAAATATCTTGGCGCCCACATTAAATTTAAATTAAAGTTATAAGCAAAAGTATAAAAGTTCCAAACAGGTAGGTAAGTTAGTTTAGTTTTGATTTGGACCGGGTTTTAAGGGTCGAGAAATCCGGGCTTCTTCAATTGGCGCCCAACGGGTGTGGCTTGTAAAAAACGATATACTTCAATTGTCGCCCAACTTAGGGGGCTTCGACGAACGACGCACGAAAGAAACGTGTAAACGTGACGATTAAAAGTAGGAGTTTAGGGGTATTTTTTATAGGAAGTTTGGAACTTTAAAAAATAATAATTTTGCTAGATTAAAATCGGTAAAATGATGAATAAGTATTTGAAATTTAAAACTTTAATTGGATAATTTCATTAAAGTAATTCAAAATGACGTATTATAGATTTGACGGGTGTGAATGGAAAAAGATTGCACGACCCTGTTTTACGAACTTGTATGAGGGAATTCATCCTGTAGAGTTCATACAAAAATTAACAGAATTGTTGGATTCATGTGAAATAAATGATGACGACAGTAGATTGAGTGAATCATTTGAATGTTTGAAAGGTGATGCTAAATTATGGTTTAATTTAAGAGTAAATGCGTTTACTATATTTAAAGAATTTAAGGATAGTTTTCTTGAAGAATTTTGGTCACAAGAAAAACAAGTTGAAATTTTATTAAGTTTTTTTCGAGCTAATGTTATGAATGGAGAATTCAGAACTTATAGCGAGTATGTGAAATATTGGAGTGAGGAAACTAAATATTTAGAATCAGGAATGCTAAGTGAGAATCTTTTTGTTAGGGTTTGTATGGATGCATTTCCAAGTAATCTTAGAATTGATCTACGATTAAATGGTGTTAAGACCATAAATCAATTATTAGAGAGATTAAAAGTTTGGGATTTTGATGAATCTAGTTATTGTGAAAATAATGTTGATGATCAGTGTTTTGAAGATGAGCAAGTTAGAATTTTGATAAATTTTTGTAATGCTAAGTATGAAAGTGAAGTAACGTACAGCAAACATGTACTGTATTGGTTTCAGGAGACCCTATTTTTGGAACAGGGCTTTTTGAGTGAAAGGCTTTTTGTTATGGGTTGTATGGATAGTTTACCCGGAGAGATTGGAGAATTTTTGCGAGATCATGATGTTGAAACCGTGAATCAGTTGTTAGAAAAAGTAAAATTTTGGGAGTTAAATGAACCTCATTGTACTAGTAATAATTATGTTCGTGAAATAAATAGCTATTATAAAGAATATAAGTACAAATTAAAGGTTGGAATTTTGGATGAAAGAAATTTAAGGCTAGAAAAAGCACTTAAGGAAGCTCAAATTATTTTAGAGGAAATACAAGAATTTAAATTACAAAATGTAAATTTAGACATAAAAAATGAGGAGGTCAGGATTGATAATGAGCATGTGGACTTGGTTAGTTTTGTTAAAAAATTTTACCAAGAAATTAAAATTAAAAATATTAAACCGTCAATTGTTTTGTCTAAAGAACATTCAGTTGAAGAAATAAAAATTCCTGAGATTAAAAATGAAACTCATACGAGTTGGGAAGGTCAAGAGCTAGATAATGTTGAGACAGGTCAATTGTTTGAAACTGTTGAAATTAAAAATTTAAATTTTGCTCATGTTAATGAAATTAAATTTGTAGAAGAAAAAATTGAAAAATTTGTTGATGAGGGGGTAGTTAAATCAAAATGCGATTTGACCATTCACGAAAATTTGGAATTAAATAAATTTAACGAATCAGTTGTAATTAAAAATCTTGAAACTAGTAATCAAATTAAAATTCATTGTGCTCAGGAAATAATTTTGGAATCAGATATTTGTGATGAGTCAGTTGAAGGAATTAAAGATTTAGAAAATTTTGAAAATTTGTCAGTTAAAGTTGTTGAAGTAAAAAATCATGTTGAAATAAATTATGCTGAACAAGGAAATTTGAATGATCACATTCAAGATCAAGGTAAACAGGAAGAAGTTAGTAATGATAGTAAAGCTGCGTCCACACATGAAATAAGAGCGTGTTGGCACGAATCAAATTTAATAACACAGGAAGTAAAGTTAGATAATGAGTTTGCGTTGCAAATGATATTAATGATGAAAGATTTTGGTTTGCAAATGGATAAAAGTTATGCAAAATTAAGGGATGACTTAAGGGATGATATGAATGAATGTTATTCAAAGTTAGGGGGTGAAATGAAAAAAGGTAATGAGAGTTTAATTCAAGATGTGAATGAAACCAATGAAAATAATTCAAAATTAGAAACTTGTATTAAAGAAAGTAGTTTTGATAATCAAATGATTGAAAACTTAGAAAATTTTGAAGAATCAGTAGAAGTTAGTATTGGGGTAAAAACTTGTTTTGAAAATAATTCTGAACAAAAAGTTGAAATTTTAGAAGTTGTTGAATGTGATCAGAAATTGGTTGAGGTTCCTGACAGGACCGTATTAGAAAGTAATTTGGTCGCTTGTAATTTACAGATTACTTGCGAAGAAAAAACAAATAATCTTAATCAGGTAATGATTAAGGTCGATGACCTGGAAATGAAAACAAAAGAACTCATTGTTCATGAGGAACAGGGGGTGAATTTAACAAATACTTGTGTATTAGAAACTCAAGAAATTGATAACTCGGATATGACAAACCCGGATGTGACTAAAATTAATAATGATGATCAGTTAGAGACGACTGTACTCAATGAGGTGCAGGGGGTGGAACTAATTGTTCCATGCGTAAACGATATGTTAGGGGGTGAATTACCACCTCATATTACAGAAATTAATCCAGTTAATGAAACCATTAAGTTAATAATGGCAAATGAAGAAAAGGTTAATATCCTTTTGACTAAAAAATCGGAGGTCCTCAAAATTTTGGACACTGATTTTACTATTTTTGATGAATTGGCAGTTAGCCAAGAATATTGTGTGGTACCTATCATAAATAGAGAGGTAAAACCAAGAGTTAAAATTAAAGAAAATTTTGAGTATGAAATTAAAAGTTATTACAGGTCCGTAATGGGATCTTTTGATTTAATGAGATATTTTTATGTGAGTTTAATTTTGCTAATATCATTGTTAGGCATTGGGAATAAAACTCAACGTAATTTTGCAATGTTTAGGGATTTTGAATTAAATAACGATTTAAGTTTGGATTTTAAGGTAAAGCCTTTATTAGAAGGTGATACTAGATGGAAGTGGGGGACCTTGGAACAAGAAGTGTTCATGAATAGCAAAGTTGTCTTCATGGATCAAATAAAGCTGTGTTCACACAATCTTGTAGGATAATTGCAAGTTAAAAAAAAAAAAAACATTTATTTTTTTTTATTAATTATTAGGATAGGTCAGTTTTTGTGGGCTATTGTTGAACATGGATATCGTGAAGTGTTTGAACGCTCTCTTAAATTTTGTTCGTTTTTTATTATTAATAGTTTAGTAAGTAACAATTAAGTTGTTACCGTGTGGTATCCGGTGTAAGAATAGGGCCATAGCATTCATATTGCTAGTCGTAAGAGGCGACTTTAAACCCAATTAATTGTAGATAAGTTTTTTTTATAGTATTAGTGTTTTATTAGTATAGGAGTTTAGTAGTTAGGTATATTTTTGCTGCCACTAAGGTTAAGCTTTCTCAATAATGGTGCCCATTCTTTAAAAAGCTTAAGGGGGTACTGTAACGACCCGCTTTAGCTTGCCATTATTTTTTTTCGAAATATTAAAATAGTTTAAATTAAATTAAAGTAAAGAATTTTCCAATGGTGCCAGTCTGCCGGTAATCAATCCTGCATCCGGCGATTAAAGAATTCAAACAGAGACCAATTGTTTCGAATCACATTTTATAAATGTGATTCTACGAAGTTATAAAATATTAATTCAAATGTAAGGAAATGCTGATTTGGTGTTGCTTTTCCACAATGTGTATTTCGTTGAAACGATAAAGCTTCAGGGACGAAGCAACGTGACAATTTCAAACTAGCGGGGAGTACTGTGGTAACGGGGAAGATGAAGCCAATAGTAAGGAAGTTAATAAAAATGCACCAATTAGCAGATAGATCAAATCTAGGGAAAGGGAATAGTTAGTTGCAAAGGAACAGTTTAAGTTATAAAAATTTTAGTCTTGACTCAACTGCATACGGGACGTATTTCCCCGTTAAGAGTATTCATAAGTTTTTCAAGCGGATGAATTCCCCGCTTGAGCTTTAAGGAGCTCAACTACGAGTTAAAGTTTGCATTTGGTTCCAAAGGAACATATTAATTAATAGTGAAAATATTTTAATTCGGAGAGATTGTTAGTGAGCAACTAGCCACTAACGTCAAATAAGTAAATAATCCAGTTGTGAAGGTGTAGCAAAAGCACACCATAAAATAATTCTTACCACAGGGGAGAATTAACTAGTTAAAGGTGATTAAATTAAGTTGCGTTGATGCGTGATAGTTTGGTTGGTTTTGAGTTAATCAACGTAAATTTTGTTCTTCATGTGTTGGCGAATTAAAGCTCGCTGGATAAGCAACACTGAAGGATTCAGGACGGCTGCACCGGGAAGTCACTCAACCTTTGGAGGATCTTGAACTAGCGTTCAAGGTGCGTTTGTACCAGGTTAGAATTTGTACGATATTTGTATTTATGTGTTTTTGATGTACCTATGTGAAGTGTTGGACTAATTGTCGAAATTAGTTAATTTCATGGATTTTTATATGTGTTCAGGAGAACGCAATTATTTCAAGTTATTGCACGATTAAAAAATTGTGTTTTATATTTAATAATCTAGCAATGCGTTTGCTTTGCAGTTTGTAATCAATTTTAAACTATTGAATTTTAATTTGAATGCACGCCACCAAAAAGGGGCATTTATTAAATAAGATTTGTTACTTTTAAATTTAGGAGTTGTGCCGAAATCAACTTAAATGTTTTTGAGTAATTTTGAACTTTGATTAAAGTAGTGTGTCCATTTAATTTGAGTTCGGACCATTTTATTCGTCAGCTGACAGTTAATTGAAACTAATTAAGTTATAAGAACTGTCATGTGAAAGTTATGTTTTATTTGTCGTTTACATTTATTTCAGTCAATAGATGTTTATATGTTATCTGTGCCTTTTACTGTTCAAATTGGTTTGAACGCACTAATATTTGTTACAGGGGAGTCGACAGCCTGGAGCTGCCTACCTGTAATCTCAGTGTTGTTTGTAAGTTAAAGGTAAATCGACCTCTACCCTTAAAATCTACTAAGTTGTCACGCCTGAGTGTTGGGATCTTTAGGAAGCTCTACCAAAGAGTTATGCTGGAGCAATGTAAAGAATAAGTTGGTTAGATATAATCCATTCAAAATATCTTGGCGCCCACATTAAATTTAAATTAAAGTTATAAGCAAAAGTATAAAAGTTCCAAACAGGTAGGTAAGTTAGTTTAGTTTTGATTTGGACCGGGTTTTAAGGGTCGAGAAATCCGGGCTTCTTCATGTCTATAGTTCAAAGTTTTTCCTGCAAGGATTATTCACTTGTCTTTAAAAGAATTAAAATGAAGTGGTCAAAAAATCAAAAAAAAATTATCAATTTTTAAAAATTCAATAACATGGGGAAATAAACTTACTTTTCGAAGGAATTAAAAATTTATTCTATACCTTTAGGATGTTTACGTAAGAACGTAGGAATGAACGTCACACTTTCCCTACAGTATAACTATAATCTTTCGGATTCATAAAACCGGTACTGTAAATGTGCAAATGTATGTAATTATTCGTAATCAATATTTTACCTATAGAATACATCGAATAAATGAAAAGACTTTCTAAGTCCGGTTTATGTAAATTAAGATCATCGCGACTAATGTAAGAAAATAGAACCTACAAGAGGAAAAAGTTTTTCAAAGGTTCAAAAAAATATATTTCAAATTCAAATCCCTGCTAAGAATTGAATAAAACATATAAGTTGGGCTAATTCTAATAGGTATGAGTTTTAATTCCATACAGGGAGGAGAGACATGAAAATATAAACAGGTGTTTTTCTAAATGGATGTTCTTGCTCTGATTTCAAAACCACAATTTCTAAAAAAAATTATTTACAAGGAAGCAATAAAAGTCTTCAATATTAATATTTTGTCACCATGTGTCAGAACCTGATACGATAATGTTATTAAAATAATAACTAACTGTCTCAAGTTGTTAAGTTAGAGGAAAATGTATTATTCAAAACCAATATGCCTGATAATGTGACAACAAGAGCTTAAACTGGTAGATACTTCCCAATTCTGTAATCTAAGTATCAAAATTTTAGTAACAAAATGAATTGAAAGCCATCCATAAATAGAAAGTCCATTAAGCTAATTTCATTATTTCCAAACTCTGTTGGAAATTGTCCTTTAAATTGCACAAAATGAGTTGATTTTACATAAAATCTATGACAAATACTTTTTAGACTTATCCTGAATTGAACAAAGTTATCTGTAACTTTCTGTAAGAAAAGATAAATTTTGGTGAAATTTATTTTCCTCAAGTCGAGATACAAGTTGTAAAATGCTTTAATCTTAAAAGAAAAGAAGTGTATCGGTTTAAATATTTCAGGAGTTAGATGGATGGATATGGATAGCCATACAACCTTAACCATTTATGAGGGTTTTCAACAAATATTTAAAATTTCATAAAATTATCTTACCGAATAACATTTACAGTTGACAATTTTTATCGACTTGTCTTGAAGATCGTTTGTTACCTACATCAAATAACACCAATCAACTTTTTATACTGATACCTACAACTTACAGTCCTACATAATAACAGTCAAATTTCATATTCAAAAGATCTATGACTGTTTTGGGCACGGATACATTTAGAGATGAAAGATTTACTTCAGGAAAAACCTATTACTTTTCATATACGAACTTTCTGCCCTTATCAATCTTACCTACATCACTTTTACGTATTTGAAAGTTTTGGTACTTCAATGAACTTGGTAGTAAAGGAGCGCTTTTAAACCACAATAATTTTAACTAATAAATTAGTTTTTGTTTACAGTGAGCGTCTGAAACCCCCTTAATTTTTGACGAGAAACACTTTTAGCAAGAAAAATATTTATAGAATATAATAATAATTCTGAAATTGCTATAAAGGGTCATTTCGCACCTCATTTGAAGGTATTTCAATTCTTTAAACCAGTAGTTCCCAATGTGTGCCCTTGTGAGGACGCCAGGGCGCCGCCAATATTGCACAGGATTTGCATTTTTATTTTCATTCAAATTAAAGCCTTAAATTACCAAAAATTATTAACTATTTCACACAATGTACTTAATAAATTATAGAGGCTAGGGCGCCTTGGGAAAATCTAGATTTAGCAAGCCCAAAAAGTTTAGGAATCACTGCTCTAAACAGCCGTTTTAGAAAATTAAAAATACTACTACGATAGTTATGTTTTGCTTTTAGGGCGTTACACACTCACATACAGATAAACAGACTTTTCTAAGGTTTTCGTTTGAATATTTGTCTGGGAGTCCTCAATAAGCTCAAGAGTTATGAGGAAGAGGTCGGCTTTAGACACACGGTATAATAATAAAGCTAAAAGTAACTCTATACATATGTACTGAAGAATTAAATTAATTATAAAATAATTCATTATAGCAATACAATAGTACATTATTATTGTAAATAATTGTATTTTAAAATAATTCAAGCCTTTGAGGTATATATTTTAATAAAACCATTAGTTCGTAACCTATTAACATGGTTTACAATATATAATTTCTGATGATAACTGAATATCGATTTAATTTTAACTTTTATAGTAGGCTTTCAATGTAACAATGGCAGTTTTTGTTTTCTTTTGTTTTTCAAATACAATGCACAGTTAGCTACAGTAATTTATAATTTAAATCCAGCTGTCTGTACGCTAACATTGTCAGAGATTAACGAGGTGAGCAAAATTTAATGCATTTTTAGCAAAAATAAAAAAAGGCTGTTTTTCTAAATTTCTTTTTTTATATAAGCAACGATTAAGTTTTGAAAAATGAGTGATCGTCCTTAATACTCCGGATTAATTAGTTAAAGAAAACGTCTGGTGTGTATGGACGAATTTAAGGGTTTGTTTGAGCTCGGAAATATGTAAATATTCAGAGATTGCTCTTATGATTCTCTGATTGAACATCTGTTGGAATTCGATAGCCTTAACTTTTTTACTAAAATCGATCTAATAAAGTTTTCGAACTATCAACAAATCGTTTTATTGTTAAAATGCATTATTTAGTACTAAGTTTATAATTAAACAAGGAGCTTTAGTGGATTTAAGTTTGTAATTAAATTTTCTTGTAGTATACAGGAAGGCACAAAATTAGGAGAGTTAATTACAACTTTTTAAATTAATTAATCAACTTCAATGGATTTTAGAAAAGTAAAATAAAACAAAATTTAGGTAGGCAATGAATCTCAGGTCCAGTTTTATTGAAGGAAATTTTATTATCAAGAATTATAGCTTAGAATAGCCGAGTTTTAAACCACACAAATTAAAAAGAAATTAAAGACATTTTCCAAATTCTCTGTACCCGTGCTTTGGAGTGTAGCTAGAGCTGCCGATGCCGAAGTTTTCAAACAATCGTAAGAAATCCCTTACTCGATTAAACATTGTGGTCTTGATTACCAATTAGGTAAATAATATGCACTCTCAACCTTTTGTATTAGACCAGTTCACGTTCTTTCAAAGAAAATGTTTGTACAAAAATGGATTAAGAGAAATGGCAGAGCAAAACAGTAATGGTAATTATTTCATTCAAAGCATTTGCCTGTGAAAAAAAAAGGCTTGCCTTCTGCGTCTGGATATCGCTTAGGCGGCTTGCACAGTGCACAAACCAAACTGGAAGGTAAGCCTGTGTGTGTAGTGTGACCTTAAAGGCTCGTCCACACACACAGGCTTATCTTCCGGTTGGTGTGCAGACGCTGTCCAGACGCTACGGTTTTGTCTGTGCAGGTCGCCTAAACAGTGTCCACACGCTCATGTTTGGCCTGTGCAGGCAGCCTGCACAACTTATCATTCTTTCCCCACGATATCAGTCTTTCTTATTCAACCTCCACATAATATTTTATTGGGTCAATTAATTTCGAACTTACGTGGGCAAAACTTTAGACCACACTGTATATCTGGGACCATATAATGTATTTACATACAACAGCATTTCGTGCATGTAACAGTAATAGTTTACTGAAGGAATGCAATATTAAGCATCCGGAAACGTCCAAGAGGGAATATAGTTAATTGTATACGTTCTACGTACTTATCGACATATTGTAGTCTGGAGCTTTACGTAACAACAATGTATACAAAAGTTATGCATTTCTCGAACTACATAATTATAATTAATTTTTACAGATCATCAATAAAAATTTAAAACAATGCACTGTTATTAGAAATTCCATTTAAAAATGTGTAATTTCCTCATGAAAATGTTTCTCGTATAAATTAAAATATTTATTGTTGGTTATTGTTGAGTTTTTAGTGTCAATTAATTCCACTAAAGTGATTGCATTTACTCTCATATTATGCAAAAATTAAATTAAACGTTTACACATCAATTTCCATCTACTAAAATTGTTTTACAACGATGACAATGCTATTACCCATTTTCTAAAAGCTGCAATAATTAAAATTAAACTGTGTTAATATTACTGCCTATTTTAAATACTTCCATCTTTTGTTTCAGATTTCTATTACTCATATAGTGTATTCAAAACTTTGTTGCTTTGTTGCAACACTACAAACAGTAACTCAAGAAATATTAATTTTACATGAGAATAAGAAAAGCTTGTTTTTTTATACGGTTCTTCAAGAAATGTGGCTTAGCTTACCTAAGACTTTAATTTAAACAATTGTTTCTTGCTCTTCCTACTTTATCCTACTTTAGAATTAAAATTCATCTGTTAAATTTGACCCTAACGGCCTAAATCGTAAAGCTTCTTAAAGCGTATTTTAAGAATGAAAAGAAAAATGGGGTTGATGCATGTAAACACGGAGAAAACAAGCTTGCTAGAATAGTTAACCCCTCCCCCCCGTCATTTGGATTTCAGAAATGTATAATCAAGTTTTATCTTTAAATTTCAAGAATACTTTGTAATATATTCAAATATTTTATTACTTTTTAATAAAATGACTAATTCTGATCATGTCAGAATGTAATTCTCCATTATCGGTAATGAGAATAATTAGCAAACTTGTTAAGGCAATTTGTAGAACTGGACTAATTATCTCACAGCACCGATGCCAATAATAGGTATAGTATAGCAATATTTGATCAGAAAATTCATAAAATCCAAACTTTTTAATTATTAAATAATCAATAAACGAACTGAACTGAACCGAATCTGAAAAATTCCCAACTCAAATCAATCGAAAGCAATCTAAATATTAAACGCGTTGTCCAACACGCATGCAATTAATCAAGATCACCTGCACCTGCAGATGATGCTATACCGATTTATACGATTGGTTAATTATACAGAGTGTCTCAAAAACATCTTTCTAAATTTTTTCATTAGTGTATTTTGTTGAACCATAAAATTCTTGAGATTTCAAGCATGTTAATTACAACATGATTTAATGGTAGAGTTAAAAATCGCTCTTTAGAAATAAAATTTTGAAGACGTAACTTGAGCCAGCAGTTTTCATTTTCTGTAATTGTACTTGAGATTCGGTGTATTTGCTGAAACCTAATAGTAACTCATAGACCCTTTAGAGATAACATTTCAAATTTAGTCCATTATTATTAGAAATTTGCTACAGCATACGCATGATTGCTCTTTTTGCCAAAATGTGTAACCCTTATCAAACTGTTAATTCATCATAATTTGATAATTACAAAACCAACAGCAACAAGAAAATGTTCTTATTTAATAAATAATCAAGCTGGAATGGAGAAAATGAAATTTAATAAGAAATTTGAAAAATGTGAGAAGAAATGAAAATTTTCCCCAAGCTAATTTAATCAATTTCTTTTAAATTTTTCACATTATTAATTTTAATATTACAACAATTTATCTTTTTTAATTAAAAACACTTTTTGTTGAAATTATTGGGAAGAATATGATTAATTTTAGAGGTTACTTTTTAATTGGCTTAATTAGATTTAGCACGCACGGTGGGGAAAAAATTTAAATCCACTACATACTGAGAGGGGTTAAAAGCAGACATGTTTATCATGGCACGTTCTCATTAACTGTACCAGGGGGTTGTCGATATCACACAAATATATGTCATCCTGACACTGTCAGCATTCTCGGAAACACTGCGAGAATTTTTATGCTATGCCTTGCTAACTCGGAAATATGATGTTAGCACGCAAAGCTTAAAAATTCAACATTTATCTTCATAAGATAAATTTAGACTTGACTTTTTAAAAATTACACTCAAACAAAATGCAATTATTGTTGCAGTTAAACGTGAATAATGCCATGAAGAAAAAATTTCCTTTTAGGGAAATTAAATGCAATTTGTAATTGAAATATAGCAACTCATTATAATGACATAATGCAAAAATATTAGTTTTTAGAATTAGTTCAACTTGAACGGTTGATTGTGAAAATTTTTGAATTTTCCTCTTTGTACTCCTGCTTTAAAGATTTGTTTACTCTACAAAGTGTGATTAATGTGATGAAAATTTTTCTACACTAACTAAGCACTTAGGCAGCAATATAAAGTGAAAAATTTGTAATAAATATATTTCAAAAAGGAAAAAAATTCCATTTAAATTCATAAAGCTTTAACAAAAGAAAGAAAAAATTACTTTACATGAAGTTGATCAGTGCATTGAGTTGAAATAAAATAACAAGCTCTCGTGTATTTTAATGAAGAGCATATTTGTAATACGTAAGTTTGTTATAAAAAAAGTACTTTATGTGACAAATTTCTAAGCCGTTGATAATAATCAAAAGAATGATACATTTTTTCCTCGCAGTCATGTACCTACTTTTATGTTACTTTTACAAGAGCGCGCATTTGATCTGAAAAGTAACTCGGAGAAGCCGTTCGTGCATTAATTTTAATTAAATTAATCGAATTTAAAGAAAAATCAAAGATAAGATTTCAAATGAAAGGAAATTGAATTTACTTTAGAAATAAAATGCCAATGTCGTATTAATACTAAAATGAGTGGTATACATGTTTGGAATCGAGAATTAAATATATAGTACGCCAATTTTAATCTTTCTTAATATTCTTTAAAGTTTCTTTAAAAAGTAAAGACTGATTTTACGTTAAATGCTGAATGCATTTTACAAGAAAGAATCCACACAAAGCACTGTTTCTAGAACAGCACTTAGCATCGCACCCAAAAATAAATAAAGCATTGTTTTATACGGATCTGGCCACAATGAAGCACCGATTTCTACTCTCATATAATACAATGCTACACTAGGATTTTTAAAAGACTGCCGACACGTGACTTTTAAAATATTGAATAAATAATTAATTTAATTATAAATTTTCTAAATAAATATTTAATAATAATTAGCAATAAATGTATTAACTAAATTAACTAATTAAACTCACGAAATAAGTCGTTTTCATCTTTATTTATACATATAAAGGTGGTCACGTGTCGGTAGTCTTTAAAAAATTTGACTATATATTTATTTTGTCGCTACGATGCTAGGGGTAGTGCGTGGTGCAGTGCGTTAACATAGGTTGGTTAGTTAGTTAGCCTGGGTTTGTGCTACCCACTATCCGATACAAGTATCGTAAAATTCGGCGTTAGCGTGTGGCCACGTCGGCGCACCGCGCCTCACGCAATCCCTAGCACCCCACTATAAAATAAAGAAAGAATTGTTTTATACATCTCTTAAAAAATAAGCGGGACACTGCCTATTCTGCTCGTTTGAGAGAAGCCTTAGACAGTCAGTTCATAAATAAAATAACAGAGTAGCAAAGTTTAGAACACCCTCAAAGGTATTTTAGTCAAAAATGAAAATTACTAAAGCGAACATTATACGATATTGGCGGTTGGTGTCTTCGGAAACGTTTTCTTATCGAAATAGAAATGTTTTTAAATTCGAAAAAAAGAATTTTGTGTATTTTTGTGTACTCAACGGTACGAAAATATTTAAAAAGAAACTTCAAAGAAATTGAATGTTTTAGGTATCAGATTTTTTTTAACATAAATGTCTTGAGAATTCAAAAATAAATTAATAAATGTTTTAGATAAACATAAAAACGATGAGGCGGTAAAATTATAATGATGAAAATCACAATCAAAACGTTATATTTACATTTTTCATGAAAAGGCATATTCAATTCCACTCCTGTTAAATTCATTTATTACAACCATATTTGTTGAAAAATAGCTTTTTGCAATTTCCTTGTTACACGAACTTAGTAAATATTTAATCAATTAAAATAAAAATGACGCTCTTAAAATGATTGCTTTCATATCGAGTTTTCACTGTCGAATCTTTTAGAAATTAATTTAATTTAATTTGATAGAACGTATCTTTGAAAAAAGGTTTTCAGAATTGAATATAAGAAGCAAATACAATTATTGATGACGTCTAGTCAAACTAAATAACCATTGTAAAACTCCTTTAATATCATCTCATGTAAATAAGTGATGTTTGTGATTTCCATTCACCACCGACACACTCTCACATGACATTTCATATCTCAAGAGAGTAAGGATTCAAAGCTACACGCTTGACAATCTTTGTAACTGGATTGAGAAAATAACCGTTAGAAAACTCAGCTTTCCCTAATCTTATTTTCTTTAGGTTTTCCTAAAATCGTGTTTTTGTGTATTACGATAAGGCTTTGATTTTCCTATTTTATCCCCAGGCGATAAAAAAATTTTTAAAATAAAAAAAAATTGTCAGGTTTTAGTACAAAAGCTCAACTCATAAAAGTCGTGCCACTCAAAACACAATCAAATCCAGCGCAAATATAAGTATTTACTATGCTGAAAAAATTTAATCTAACTGTTTGCATATTGCACTTACAACTCCATATTTAGTTTCAACAGCTAAACGCATTTCACATAATGGTCTTCGTACTTCATAAATTAATTTCTTTTTCAAAATACTATTTTCTAGCTTAAATTTCGAAAGAAAAATAAATTATAGGAAAAGAGAGAGCTTTAGTGAAGTTTTCAGATATGCTTTAGTGTCGATTAACAGGGTTTTAGATTACAAGTCGTTTCCGTAAAATTGAACTACCGTATTAATCAGGAGATACCTCAAAACGCAATTTTCTAGGTTCAAATTTAACCAAGAAATGTGATTTGATAAAAATCGGAGTAAATCTAAACTGACGCAAATGATATTTTTATTGGCTGAAAAGTTATAAAATAAATCGTTTTATATTTTTAGGTGGAAAATGTCTCATACAGGACGATCACAAACTTCAAGATATCGAGAACGCTGCAGAATAAATTATAGAACAATAAAAAAGAAATATGGTGTACCTAATCATTTTCTCAACATCTTGGGGTATTGATCGTTCGATTGAAAATGCATCTTTAAAGGAAGCTGAAAATAACACCTGCCTATTACCAGAACACTATTGTAAAATAACATTTGATTTTCAGAGTTTTTCTCCAATTTTTACCACATTTATATTCTCATATTTCTTTTAATTTCGCAATACCGAGTGGGACAAAACCGACTCCACTGTCTATTTTAAAAAGCAACACCTACGCCGAATTCTACATTACATATTTATCCTTAGGATTTAATTGTAGTCTCAGTATGAAGAGGTTTTAACAATAGCTTGAACCGCTTTATATTGAGACCAAAATTAAAACCGGTTCAAGCTATTATTGTTAAAACCTTTTTATACTGAGACTAAAATTAACCCCTAAGAATAAATGTGTATTGTAAAATCCACACTTAGCCGGTAATAAAGCATAATTGTGTCCGCTACAGACCTGCCTCTCTGATCACCACTACGTGAAAATGGTTCCTTTTAAGTTTAACTGATTATACGACTAGTTAAAGCTAAGAAATCTCTCTATTTATGCACAGTTCGCCGACTGGCTTAAGTTGTAGACTTTTAAATTTTAGAGAACTTTTGGGCGGGGCAAATATTTTGCTTAGTACAGATGGAGGGAGCGAGTACTTTCTCTCTCTCTGTCTCTCTCTCTGTCTCTCTCTTTATGTCACTAAATTTGATGAGACCAGATATTGATGTTGCCCGACTTATTTTTTTTGTAGCGCATTGGCTCCACCCAGGAGTTTTTTTTTTAATTTCAAAATCTACTGATTGACAAATAGAGAGCTATACTTACGAACAGCTGAACCGATCAACCGACAGATAGGCGCCGAATAAAAAATTACACATCTATACCATTTTAAAATTCTTAACTAAAATGGATGGGTAGATACTTAAATATGAAGGTTCTTAATATAAATTTTTGAAAATTTCGCTTTAAAGGAAAATAACAACTTCAAAAGGTTTATAAAATCCACTTCTAAATGATGATATTATTCCTCTTTGGAGATTTAGATCTACTTAACTTTTATGAACTTCCTTGAGTTTTGAAGTAACGCTCAATTGCGTATAAATCCTTAATAGCATTACAATATCCTTTAAAAACAAAGTAACACTTTTTAATGAATTTTTCATCGTTCAACGGTATTTAAAGTGTTAAACAATAAAACTTTTTAGAAAATATAATATTCGTAAAAAAAAAATAAAAAGAGTCTAGGTGACGTGACGTAGCGAACGACAAGAGCGATTGTTCTATGCTATAAAATCGTTACTTTCTTATATGGGAAAACAAACGCAAGCGAGCTTTAACAAAAATGAGCTTTTCAAAAAAGCGAAATAAAAATTGTAGCATTAAAATTAAGCAAACTACAAAGCATAGAAAATTAAAACTAAGCAATAAACGTGATGAGCAAAATTATTTAAAATTCTCAAGTGTCTTTTAATGTCTAATTAAAAACAAAAATAAAATTTTTTAAGGAAAATATTATTTTACGTTGTTGAAAATTTAATTATAACAGAAAGTATATGTACAAAAGTTCTCGAGTCTAGTATACTGTAAATGCAATTAAATTCATATTCTCTAAATAATCCTTCCAATTTGTAATTAGCACTTAATATCATCAAAGGAAGTAGCAAGCAATTCTAAACAAGAACTGTACTAAAGAATTATTACGAAAGTAATTGGGTCATCTGATATTAGTAATTAAAATATACAAAACGGTAAGGCACTAAAACTAGTTCAAACAGCTCAAGTTGACCTATACATACATTTTGCATACAGAGACACATCCACATACACCATAAAGTTTCTCAGTGAGGATTTGGGAAATCCGCCTATTCATCTTAAAGGTTCATATCCGAATACGAACGTAAGGGGACTCCCCTAGTTCTTATACTAGAGTTATGTACGTAATTATTTAATTAGAACTAATAATTGACCTACCCGGAACTACTACAACAACTGTGCTAAACCCATCCATTTACGGAACTTACTTAGGCAGATTCTTCTCGGTAGTTTGTCATGGCTTCCGAGAAAAAAGTTGATTGTACAATTTTACGTATTAAAAAAATAATTCATGTATTACATTGTTTTAAAATTTCCTCTATAACCTTCCTCATGTCGGTTAAGTCTCAGTAGATTTTCCAATTACTCAAACACAAATCTACTTACTCAGAAACATAGAGCTAATCAGCTTATAGTGCAGGTAATAAAATTGAAATCGCACCATATGCAGTACACAATAATTATTTTCTATTGATTAATGCAGACCAGGTTTAGACAACAAAAATTTTAAAAAGTGGAAATGTGAGTGGAGAAAACATATTAAATAAGATATGCTAATGAACATCAAAATGGGACATTTTCTTTGTACTTATAAAAATTTAAATTAATGGAACACACGAAAAAACTTTATTTTGATTGATGAAGATGTGTCACGTGTCATATAAATTTCTAAATGAAAAAGTTGTATTATTGAGCAAGAAAAGAAAACTTTTAGTAGATATTTAACTCAGTTGCACACTTTTTCACGCTCTTTGGATAATTTGGACTATTTTTAAAAATTTTTTTTTGTTTTATCAGAAAAACGTTTTATTTGCATATAACAAATTAAGAATAAGAACTCGCCACGAGTATTATATTTGACATTTCTCGAACATTTTCGCACGAAAAACACGATTTACCAGTTAGATTTGTATCAGAGCAAACCTTCGGGATACCAAGAAATAATGCAAGATACAAAAATGTAAAATAAACAACAAAATCACGCTCAAAAAGCGTCTCTCTCACTTGTGTATTTTAGTGACAGTTATTTTGCTTAAAATATAACTTTTTAACTCCCAAATCCTATTAAAAACATTTTAAAAAGCTCATTTTGTTTTTATTACTTTATAAATAAATTTCCATAAACTTTTAATTCATTAGTCGGCTTGTACTAAAAATCGATAGCAATGTGCTGATTTATTGATGCTTATAGAGCTCACAGATTAACTATTTCAATACTCATTGGATTTTGTAATAGTTTTACGAACGACAGACTTTTAATTGACTAACATTAAAACACTAAAACTGAAATGGATTTTATCGCTAAACATGCAGTAACTCCGCTAAATAATTAATCTGTATAGCAAAATTGCGCCTATTTCAAACGTTGCGGATCACATCTGACCCGGGTTTGAACTGAAACTCAGATAATTTAAATGGAAACGAGTATGTACGTTACTTACGCCATGCATTTGCTTGTAATGTCTGAAAAAGGTGATATACAGGGTTTGGCAAATTTATTGACAATTATTAAAAACACCATCTTAAATCATTAATGATTCTAGAAGATCAACTATGCTAGCTTTAGTAATAATTATTATAATTTTGAAACGAAAGCAAAAATCAAAAACTTGAGTTGGTTTAATCCTCTTCACAATTTATTACATTGTATAGAAAATTTAAAAAATGCAGAATAATGAGTTTGACGCCCAGAACGCTATTTTAATTGTAATTAAACTCAAGATTCTAGTTTCAACTTTACCTAATCAAAAAAAAGCTACACTTGAGTGCAATATGTGACGTGCTCAAGCTATCGTTTCTTCCACCCCATTGTGATACCATCGTTACGGATACATTTCTTGAAAGGCTAATGAATATTGAACATGGCATGACGGTCACAGAAAGACAATCACAATACTGTCTAAAACTATCAAGTAGATCGTTTGTGTAAAATTCACTTTCAATTCCATTTTATATTTGTTTGTAGCGTATCGACTTTTAGAATTTTTATACGTGCCTGTACCTGTAAAGTGTCACATTTCTTTCACGGATGAATCGTTTCTTCCAATTTTAAATGTAATTCCAATAATAATAAATTTTGTTACAGATAAATAAACTTTTTAATTTCCTTCTTTTTCTAGTATTTTTGCAATTTTTTTTCAAATCACATAACCACAAAGCCATGTTTTACAATCAATTCAAGATGACAGGAAAGCAAAAGTTTCTACCATATCTTGATATATATTAGTCGTTAGTGGAACTATATTTAGATATATATCCTCTTTCCTTCAGATAGATCTTTAGAAACTTCATCTTATATAACGTTAGTGTGAAACAAGAGACTCGCGTTGAAAATATAACCCAAAATATCCTTCTGAATTTTCATGCTTTTTTCTACATCATTACACAAATATCTGTAAATTTTCTTTGTAGGAAAAATTTTATGTGTACCTACTTACAACCCAATACTTAGACTTCGCATTAAATTTTATTCAGCTGAATGAGTATATTGGTACGGTATGGAAATGATTGATAGCTGAGAAGCTTTTCACAAGGTATCTACTTTAAATTTTCTCAATATAGCTGCTCGTTTTTGTGGTAAGCTAGTAAACTGCATCTCGAATTTGAATCTGGGTCAGTGATACAAATTGCCTTCCTAACATATTCCAAATTTCTGCAGCATGGTATACACTTTACATAATAAAATTTCGTAGTTTATCATAAAAAGATATAGTTCTCATTTTAGTTCAATCAACGAACGCTCAAAAAAAGGTGTAAGAAACATGGAAAAGGGTGGAATTTTTTTCTGCAGGAATATGTTTGAAGTAGTTTGGAGGTAAAAATACTAAAAGTCTCCTAGCTATATGGCTAAAAAGGCGGGAAGGGGTTAGAAAAGTCCTATGTTTGGGGTTTTTGCTTATATTCAGAAAACGATAGATTCTAGAGAAAAAAAATATTCGTAGCAAAAAGAAAGCTTATTAAATTTTCAACAAGATTGTTTTTATTAATGTTTTCTCTATTCTTTAAAAATTTCTTTAAATTTCTTTAAAATCTTTAATATTTGAAAACTCTGCACTTCACCCAGTTGAAGATAAAAGAGTATAGGAAAGTTAATGCTCTAGAACTTTTTGTTTATAAACCTTTACTGTAAAACGAAAGGCTGAGGTGCTAGAGACAATGATTTGACGAAAAACGTGAGACAAAAATATTTTTATACTGGTGTCCAAATTTTTTTTTATTAGGGATGGGCTTTAGTAACTGAAACCCAAAACAAATGACTTGTATCTTTCCTAAATAAATTGGTGGAACTAAACTAATTCTTTTGGAAATTGGTCTTACAGCTACCGATACTTAAGATGTAAAATTTAATTATCTTTTTGTGCATTTTTTCGAAGCTTTGATGATTTATCTTCTACGGCCTCGTTCAAAGTACATCGCACCCGTCTAGACGCTGGATTAAAATAAAAGAAAATTAATAATAAAAAAAGAACGCCCAGAGGGGTCTAAATATTTTCTGAAAGCTAAGTACATTAAGTGGATTAAAATGACTATCCTCTAGCATCAAAATGGATAGGTTCCTAAGTCGTATTTCATTAAATTTTACCTGTAGTAAACATGGCTTTGAGTAAATAGGACAATAGAAAGTTGAATCACAATTCAGATATTAAAATTTACATAAGCCGCTTGCAATTTAATTTCATTTAACATTAAACTCAAGTATTTTAAATATCTGAACAAGTGTCAGAAATATTACACCAAAAAGGCTAAATTGAACCTGTCGGTGGATTTTCCAAGAATTTTTTTTATTAAATAAAAAATCCTTCCTTCGATATAGGTAAACTTAAGTTAACTTATTTCACGTCAAAACGTTTGTTCAAAATTTAATAAAGTATACCATAATCTGTTTTTAAGTAAAACGCACACTTTGTTAAAAGTAACCCTTAAACTTTAGTTGGTGAACATAAAAAAATCTAGAGTCTAATATTGAAGTTTTTATATTATAGAAAATTAATCTACTTTAAGTACAATGCAGCATCTTTATCAAATATGTTAATGGTATACCTAAGGGTTGCAAGAAAAGGGTGTTACAGTGAACTGGCGGCATAGCGGCGCATCTGCCAAACCTGTCACGTGGTTCTTCGGCCAAGATCGATTAAGGCTTCAAGCTTAGATTTTAGTTTTACTAAGATAATATTTATATAAATAAATGTAATTATTTTATTTCACTTTTATTCTGTATTGTATCCATTGCACTATTTCACTTTTACAAGGAAGTAATTCATCTTTAACATCCTTTACTTTAGTTATTTGTACATTCAAAATTTATGTTCTCGTACAAATGCGATAAATTTATAAACGATCAAATTTGCTTACCCTATAAATTATATTTAAGAACATAAACAATTTTAAGTAAAATTTATTTTTCTCATTCGACAAATTCGTCGAATGCCCTGAAAAAATTATATTTTACAAAAGTTTCCTTTTAAAAAAAGTGCAGAATTTTCGAGCTCAAAACTCAACTTAGTGATTGTTAATAGACTGAAAATTTTCAGGGTGTAATATTCTACCGTGATCGCATCACTAAAGTTAGGGTTAGGAAGATCGCGATTTGAGATTTACATCTCAACAAAAGCGAAGTTATAAAGCTCGTGGCTGCACTATTCTAATTCCACCATAAAACGAGGTTATAAAGTACGTGATTGAAATAGGAAATATATAGAGAAAAATGACCTTTTGAGAGAATCACATAAAACTTGAAAATTCAGCACAACGTAAAAGTACATTTTTACTGTTGTATTGTCTTTAGACATGCTAATCTGAGTTGGAAAATTTAACATTTTTCACTTTCGACGAAAGTGGCATCCAATGTATTTTTGCACTTTTGACAGACTAGTGGTAATTGTCATATGAAATAATTGACAACCTTGCTTCGCGGAGGGCACGTTAAGCCGTCGATCTAAACTAAACGTCAAAATCCCGTTCTTTCGCTCACAAACTATCTTAATAAGAACGCCAAACATTTTGGCAAAGACAAAAGCTAAAACTCTATGATTTAAAAATCATTTTAAAAATGCCCAAGAGATCAAAGTTAATACTGTAAAAAAGTGTACATTTGCCTCATCATCTTTTTAACCAATTCTTGTGATTTTGTTACTTTGAGTCACAAGCACTTTTAAGAATCCTAAAAACTTGAAATTTGGTGTCATTGTACATTACACTCTAAGGATCCCTCAAAAGATCTGAATTTCTTTAAACATTACGGGGGGTGTCCCCCTTGCTCCTCTATTGATTCCCAGAGGGTTTTCAGGACTTGAATACTTTTTTTTATAAATCTTGAGGATATGATATAGACTGGTGCCAAATTTGAAGTTTTGAAGATGCCTTCATTAGTTGTTGATACGTAAATGTTAATAAGAATTCCACCATGTCTTTTTCTACTTTTTTCTGTAAACTTATTGTTTGGTTACTATTTTTATCAAACGTGTAAGCACTTGCACCCAAAATTATGAAAGAAAGGTTGAATTTCAGCTAATTTTTAGGATTTTTAAAATTGAATTCACAAAAAGTGGTTTAAAAAATGATGAGGCAAATGCACACTTTTTTACAGTAGATATACACTGATATACTTTGATCTTTAGAGTATTGGGACTCAATAAAAAAAATTTCATCAAAATTCGCTCAAGGCGTGGGTTCTTCGCAGTAAAATCTTCGTTCACTCCACTAATTAATGTATTTTCTAATTTTAATTTTGGTCATTCCACACTTTCGAGGATTATAATCCTTAATTATTCTACTTTCAGTTTTCTGTTTCTTCTTCTGTCGTCGCTTCTATTGCATATAATTTTTTTATTTCTGCACTTATTACATGTTTGTTTTTCTTTCTCATCATTGTCCAATGCTCAATTTTTTGGAAAGCCATTTTGTAGGCATGAACATACTAAAGAAATTATAATTTTAACAAAAAATTAGAAAAACCTATACTTTTATTAATTTTCTTAGAAATTCAAGTTTTTGAAGATAATAACTAAACTTCAAGAAATCCTTTAATGGAGCGACTAAATATAGATAGTTTTAATGCTTAGCTCTTATCACGATCTAAAAGCTCTCTAATAGTAGAAAACTTTTAGTATGTAAATGCTATTTAGATTATCTCTTAAAATTTATTAAATTTTTTGAATTACATACCAACCATTTACTACAAAAGAAAAAGAAAATTTTTTCAGCTTGGTTTTCTTCTTACGCTGCAAAGAACATTCAAACTTGAGCATTCTTTATATTACTTACTTTTAAAACTTTTTTTAAATTTCCTTTTATTAAACTTTTACAATAATAAAAATACAATATTGACAAGCACGTCTAAAAAATTAATTTAAAAATTAAAAAAGTGAATTAATTTCGCAAACTTAAACTCGAAAGAAAAATTTCCCATTTTCCGAATGAAAAATGTTTGAATTCTTAATCTTTATTTAAATGATAAAAACTTTTTCTAATAGTTTTTCTTTTGTTCGAAAGCAACTTGAGAATTTTTGCCAAGATCGAATACCATCTAAGTTAACGATAGCGCAATAAGGATAAAACTTGTCAATGAAGAAAAAGTTATAATTTTCTCGAATATTAATGTCATTTGGAAGATTTAACTCAACTTAATTGAGCTTAATTTAGTATAATATACGCCAGAATAACAATTAAAGCAACAGTAAAAAAAGTTAAAGGAAATTTGTGACAGTTAATTTGAATTAAGCAACTCATTAAAATGAATCCTTAATGAAAATTAAGTTTCTACTTCTTTGTACTTTTAATAAACTGATGACAGTGAATTTTATACTTTTATTGCCTAGGTATTAAATTAAGTAAAAAAAGTACGTGATGGTTCGTGTCACCAATTAAAAAATTTTATCTCAAAAATATTAAAATTAAAAATGTTCACGAAAAATATTTCACACTTTTTTAAAGCTTACTCTTTGAACTGATGATTTAGGTAATGTGTAGGTACTGTTTTTAGATGTCAACAACTTTGGGTTGATAACTTATTTATTCGAGACATTGATTGATGCAGGTGTCATAGATAGTAAAGGAAACCCCCAATGAGACTGATACGTGCGTAAATTGTTTATTCAGTTATTCAGCAACCAGATACTAATGCAGATATGGTTATGCTTTTTATTGACATTTCTATGGACAGGTTCTTTATTTTTTTCTAAAATTTTGTAAGTAGCTACCTAATGTTTAAAAACTGGAGTGGCTGAAATTCTTGTTTCGGCATAAAGATCTCGTTTATTATAAGAGACCAGTGTTCCAAATTTTTAGCAAGTTGCATAGTGATAGTGGTAATTAATAATTTATTATAAACATTAATAATCTAAAAAATTTAAAAAAACTATAAGCGACATTAAACTTTTAAAAATCTGCCTTAGGTTTTCGTTTTCTAAAAATTTGGAATTTTTTTAAACATTTCTATGGCAACTTTATAGGACGCAACTCCTGTTAACCAATTTTCTCTAACACGCTTTGTGTTTGCTTTACGGTAGTCGACTTGTTTTTTCTTATGGACCCAATTTTTTATTATAACTCGGAACAAAAGCAAAGGACCTTAGTAAATATTGCCCTACGTCCTCGTACAGTCTTCAAAGTGATGCTAAACACCGCTAGTGAAGCGTTTTACCACATGGTATTTTAAAAAATATAATGTTATGGGGAATTTTAAAAATAATTTTACTTATAATAATCCCATAATAAACTTTATTTGCTAATTAGAAGATTGTTCTTTCAAGTATGCGACAATAAGCAAAAATAAGAAATAGGTACGCGACTTAAAAATAATGCCTACGATTTTACCCAGCTGAGAAGATTATTTTCTAGAAAATGCAAAGACTAGAAAATAGACAACACTATAATTATTTGAAAAGTCTCAAAAAATTCAGTTTGAACAAGAAGTAGGTACTTAGTATTTATTAAATTTGTTGATCTCACATATTATAAATGAAAAGTTTAAAAGAAAACTCTGAAGATTTATTTCAAAACTTTCCCACACATTTCCAATGCAAAACATCTTTAAGTCTAATTTACTCCAGTTCTAGAATTCATGAGTTTACGGACTGCTAGTCAAAAATTACCATTGTATCAACTCAAAAACAAGATCGTTTATATCTACAGAGTGTTAAATAACAAAAAAGCTATATTATTTTCTTGCGTTTCGGTAGGTAGGTACTAATCATAAATTTAAAATAAAACATTTACAATGGCGGATTCAATATGGTGAACGTGCGTATGAAGGTAATGAGTTCAATTCAACTGAAAAAAGTCCACCTGCATACGTCATTGCGCATAGAAAATAGCGGGGTGATTATGTATCTATGTATATTTTACTACAGTTGAATTTTTAAAAGACTACCGACACGTGACTTTTCGACTACTCAATAAATAACATACGTTTAACATTTTTATATTAGTAAGGATAAGCATAGAAAGAAACAGAAAATACAAAAGTTGTGTTTCAAACACAAGTAAAAGAATAACACATACGTTATAAAAATTTTGTAGCATGAGAGTGCGATAGAAAAAGACAGAATATAAAGGGAATTCGCTCATATAATTTATGTAAGTTCGTATTTCTGCTTGTGAGGTGTCAAGATTGACATTCGTAGGTTAATTTTTAATACGACACATAGATGCCGTGGCAGTACTACCAAATGTCATGATATTTTTTACACAAAAGGAATAGAAAAATGCAATTTTTAGATTTTTTAACAATCGTTTTAACATAAAAATGAAATGAGGTAATGTTTTTATACAACTAAACACAATATTTTTGCAACATTTTTTATTCAAAGAAAATTATCAAATATTCAATGTAGCGACATCTAGATTGCCAGCTTTTAAGTTCTATATAGGAAATATGAATCTAGACCTGATTTGACGAGTAATTTGCATCTTAATTCATATGCACTGGGTTGGTCACGTGTCGGTAGTCTTTTAAAAATTCAACTGTATATTATATTTTATATTATATTATTTATCTATATTATTTCACTATATTTTGCAGTGCCGTCAAGGCCAAAATTCATAAGTTAGTTCTTCTCAATTGAATCGAGCTCTACATTGTTTTACACACCAATTGGTATATAACAGCTTTGAGGATTGTTGATTACGCATTTAAGATAAAGACTACCGTATACAGATTTGTAATGAAAACTCCAATGTGGTGGACGAAAAACGATAACTTCCATCAATGTAAAGCAATCTACACAAAAATTGTTAAATGGATTTTTTGTGGATAGCTGATTGAATAGCTGAAGTCAAATTGTAAAAAAAATGCCTGATTAATTATAACAGCCGTCAACGAAGCATTTTTTGTAAATACCGATCGATTTGCTCAAAATTCTATTAAAAGATAATAAATATGAATATGAATCGGCAAATTTTAAACAAAATTTTTAAGAGCTCTAATTCTTTTTGGACACTTTTGATCATGGATAATTCTTATAAAAGTATTGGGACTCTAAAGAAACTGTTATTTTATAAAATATTTTTTCTAACATATAAAGTAAAGTTCTTTCCTGCTACAAAATTTTTAATTGTGGGGGTTATGAAAAATTCTTTCAGGGCGTTAATAGGGCCTTTCCAGACACTTCTGAACATGGACAATTTGTATAGAGTACAGCTAGAATAATTTAACTTGATGAGCGGTAAGGATAAGTTCGCACAGATTTGGTCACGCCCCTTTAATAATTTAAATACGTTGACTACTGCGTTGGTGGAATAAATACCAATTTAGGCATCTGCGCATGCCCACAGCTCCTCAGCATAAAAAATTATTGCAGTACCACTCTAATCAACCTTTATTTTTGAAAATTAATTTTTCTAACGACTTTCGGTACACATTTCATTTATTATCATTTATCATACCAGATAAACGGGTATAGACGTAACGGCTTTGCAAACCCGGCTATAAAAATAAAGGTTTAAATCTTTTCTGATTGTATATTAAAAATACATTTTGTTTTGTATTAAAAAAACTTCCAAGAAAAACAAAAAGTCTTAGGCACTTACTTACTTACTAAAATTATAACGCTACAAACGTTCTACTTACAATATTCATAGGTGATTTTGCTTTTAAGGGTCGTGGATGTTATATCAAAATAAGGTGTATTTTTCTTTTGAACTCTTTTAGTATTTTTTTTTGTTTTACCTTTAAAATTTTTATTCAACTTATTTACATTTGGTATGAAATTTATACTTTCGGGAAAAATCTAATTTGTAACCTGATACCTGAGAGAACTTATTATTTCAAAGTAGGTATAGATATCCAAAATTAATTTCCTTAATTTATGTTTTGAAATAAAAATAACTTTAAAATAGGCTGAACCTAAGATTTAGTTCCTACCAATTTTACATTACAAATCATCAGTGTGATTGCTGAAAACTCTAATTGTCCTTTTTACTTTTGAGGTGTTTCTATTCGCTTAGCGAATGTCAGTGATCATCTTGACTGTGATAGAATTTTTCATGACAGCTCTAAATGGTTCCAGATATCTGGGATATCTAAATTGTCATTCTAGAGCATTATGACACTTAATTTTAATACTTAAGTGCAGAATTTCTTGAATTTAAAGATTAAATTCTTGTTTAAAAACTATTTTGCCTCAAATGTGTTCTAAAAATTCAGTATTAAAATTATTGTCATCTCTGTTACAAGTAGGTAATTTAGTTTATGATTTTTGACATTTTTCAGCACTCCCAACGCCTTGTACATTTAACTGCTGAGGACGTCCGCATTTGTCATCTCATCCCAAACTCTCTAAAGAAATATTTAGCTTCGAAATACCATAACTTGCTGAACTGGAATCTCAATGAAAATTTTAAACTTCGAACTCAATATCTATTTATTTTAACTGCGTGTTTCTTAAGTTCTTGAATATGTTAAAACTTACTCTAAGATTTCAACCTTTGATAAAAATTTAGTTAATGTAATTAGAGGTGTATAAACGGTAAACATCTTCAAATTTTAACATTCAGTTTAAAGACCGTGTCTGGTTTCAGTTTCTGAGTTTATAATTTAGTAAGGGGTGTGTAAATTAACACTGACATCCAACAAAATGAGATTTTTTTCATTAAAATTCAATTCTGTTATCTTATAAAATCAATTTACATAATTAAAGAAGGCACATGTTCAAAAGAGTGTAAATTTATACGCATGGACACGTTAAAAGTGGGTGTTGAATAATAGACAAAAGAAGATTTGCTAGCTTTTTTGTAGAAACTGTAAAATTAAATTAAAAGCGATTTAATTAGCGTTACAAATTCAATTTGTAAGTTTAGACTAAAAGCTAAAATTATATAAGACTAGTTAATTCGCGATATGCAAACCTAACTTTATACAACGACGTTACAACTTTTAAAAATTTCTCATGAGTCTTGAGTTTATACTCAGTGCCATTTGTTGACTGCTATGTTTGAATTTTAACTTTTAAAGTTAATTAATAAACAACGAACAATGTAGCAGCTTTTCACAATAAGATAAATTAAATAAGATTTTTCTCATCAACACTAACTTGGGAGGCTTATTTCATTTATTAAGCTTTAATAAGCTGGGAAAAGAACACAAGAGTGATGAAAATGTACACAAGAGTTTCCTCCTAAGAATTTTGAGGCAACCTGGCACATATTCTTCAGCCCTGCAGTTCTTAAACCGTTGTCCTGCGACCAAAAACAGATGATAATTAATAAAAGCTAAATCTGGGACACCAAGGGAACTGTTTAGGAAGTAAAGATAAGAGTTACTCGATCCTTATTGGCACCAAGTGATTACCATTTGCTTATTCGGAGGAAAGCGAGGTCGGGTGGGTAGAGGTTAAAGGCTTGGGCTGAGAACTGTTGAAGTAAGCTTTATGAGTAAATACAAAAGCTGTGTGTAGTGTTACAAGTGCAATAATCAAGATAGCAAAGGTAAATTTTCTTAGTTCAGCTTAAGCTGGAGCCAGTATCATATAAAAAATATACAATTTAACGGACTCGGGTAATCGGTAGGTGTATTAATCTCAATTTAAAAAGATAGAAAAAAATACGTAAGTGACTTACCGAATGTTCTTGATGATCACACAAAAAAACAATTAACATTTAAATAAGGAAAAGATAACTAGGAATGATAAATAAACTGATAATTGATCACCGTATAGTATAGTTGATCACCGTATTTAGTATAATCACCCCTGTGATTATACTAAATACAATTATTTAACAAAATTTTGGTATAAAGATACCTTCTTAAAAATGTAATTAGAAAAATTAATAATGATTTCAAAATCAATGGCAACGCGAGAATAAATTGAAAAAAAATATATGTTGTGTCAACACAAGACTTTTCCATATTAATATATTTAAATTTTAAAAAGTCATATTTTGATTTGACATCTTTCTTTCAAAAGTCAATAGAAACAATTTTTCAATGCATATTTGATATTGCACATTGACTGTAATTTTATTAATTTTCAACTGTACTTTTAACACCAAAAATACAAAATTAGTATTGAATTTTAATTAGTAATAACATGTCTCAATAGAGAAGAAAATTCTCTACTTAATGATGCAAAAATATTCTGACATTTCTTGTTAAATCGTTTGATGGATGTTAGTTCTGAGACTTTCGGTAAACCGATTGCAACCAAAAACTAATGGTTCCAAATCACGACCCTAAGGAACTCGTATGTCAAATTTCAAGTCAATCGGTCAAAGCGTTCGAGAGTAATCGTCGAGGAATACACACATACACAAGATCGTTTCAAAAAGTGCTAAAACGGATATACCCTTCTTAATCTCTAAGTTTTTTTTCAGCGCGATCACTATACTTTTCCTTACCTGCGGTAATATGGAAAAGTAAAATAGAAAATAGTCCTTGTTTAATATAACAAAAAGTATCAAGTTTCTACTTAATAGGGTAATAAGGCTATAAACTTGCTGACAATTTAAAAGACCTTTTTAAAATTGAATAAAAATTTTACGTTCTTAATACCCTTTGTAGATTGCTACTGTTGAGTATCATCTTCACTACATTTCACATAAAAATAATATGTCTCTGACAAAAAAAGGAAAATTTATCAAGTTGAGCATAAAAACTTATATTAAAAAGTTCAATAAAAATGGGCAACATGTTCCACATCTACTAAAAAAACTGTGTCATTGAAGAGTTTAACATTTAAGTCATCCTGTCCGGCAAATCGAAAATATGACCAGAATACTTAAACTCTCAGGAATTTATTTTTTTTTGTATTTTATTTTTAAAACTTCTCAAGTTTTAACCATTTCTGTTTATTTTTCAAATAATTAAAATATATATTTTTATGGTAATGTTAAGTGGGAAAACTTTTATAATTATTATTTTTGTCTGACCGAGCTTTAGTTTTTGAAATAAAAAAATCGACTTTAGTTTTATCTTACACGCTTGAGTACTTACACGAGAATTCACCTTTGACAGTTAAATATATTTCTGAATATTTGTTTATCGAATTTCTTGGACAAAAGAGGATTTGGGAGAAAAAAGAAAACCCTTGCGAAAACAAATGTTTTTAGTGATTTGTGTGCTGATGTTTTCAAAATACATAGTAAAATTTGAATTTACTAAAATAGTTTTTTTATAATTTATTATAAAAATAAATAAATCGAGTCACAGGGTCAGACCAAATAACCTCTCAGACGTAAATTAACATACTTAACTGGGATTTCGAGTAGCCACAGAAAACCTGAAAGCTTTAAATAAGCTATTGCTTGTATTAAATCCAAAAATGCAAAAAGGTTCGAGCACAACTAAAAATTTTGACTCGGTTTATTTTCTTAACACTTTAAAAGCAGATTTTCATTTAAATTAAAATTTCTCTAAGCGATTTAAGTAGATGTTTTAAGACTTTTGGTAGTTAGAAAGTCATTTGAAAGCAAAGAGAAGAAAAACATTGATGTACATTCGATAATTTTACATAACTCGAAGTTAAATTCCAAAAAACTCATTTTCTCTCTTTTAATTTAATTTAAAACAATTTTCGTATTTTGGAGAAAATCCTTCTTAATACGTGACTTTTAAATAACTTTAGGGTAAAAAGACTCAATGTGTTACATAAAATTTATTAATACAAAACACCAATTTAGCTACAAATTGTACAATAATATTTCAAAAACGCGTTTCCCGAGATGAAGTTCAAATTTTATTTCATAATTCAAAAAAGAAAAAAAATTCTGAACCAACTTTCAATACATAAATTTATATGTATATTACGTACTCTAGAATCTGCATGACAAAGGTGAGTGACTAAAATAGATCTTTTATTTTTCCAACTTCAGGAATTGGAAATGCTTCAAAATTTCACCATTTGATTGTAGAAAATTTTAAAACATTTTTCCTGAACACGAAAAGCAAACATTTTACTAAAATTATAAAAACAAAAATGAGACACTCAGGAGTTCCAAACGGTTCATAAAAAATCAGTAGGTTTAATGTGGAATTTTAAAGGGGACGAATTCTCTTATTGAAATTTATTCTATATAGGCGAACCGACGAACAAATAGACGGTTTTACAGACCGACGAACGAATCCACAAACGCACACACGAGCTAAAGAACAAACCAACCGATATACAGATGGACAACCATGCCAGCAAGCGGGCGAACAGACAGACGAGAAGGAAAGCAGACGGGCAGACTGAACAGACAGACGAAGTATGAAAGTAAATTGTTTTTCTATTTTTATTTCTTTCTAGCAGACCTTCTGCCTCACTCAAAACTTGAAAACTATCTATTATACAATCATTTATTTCTTTTTTGCTAAACCCATTTTAAAATTTAAGAGGATTTAGTTCATTTAACCGGAATTTGCGTTCCATAGATGTGCAATAATTTACTAGCGAGATTAAGTATAAATTATGGTTAGATTGGAACTTTTGAATTTAATATTTTTCTGTTCCGTAGAGAATTCAGAAACTGCTCCCTACAACCTTTCTTTCTCTAAGATTCTCGCTACGTGTTAATTAAAATTAAGAAAAAGAAATAAAAGATTTCTAATTTTCAGTATAAAGAAATCGTAAAGAATGTTTGTGCTGTAATAAAAATAATTGAATAGTGTTGCCTTTTTTTCTAGATCATCACGCAAAACTTGCTGAAACTTAGATCACAATCTGGGTTTACGATTTTTGTACTAAGTACATCTCCTTTTATTATCATAATATGGTTTGCCTTTTATTTCTTAAAACCATTCGAAAAGCGTACAGCAGATTTTCTCACGCTTTGGAAAGTGTTGATTAATGGCTTTTCTATGTTTATATAATTTCGCTAAAGGTCTTGATAAATATCCAACCCTTTAATTCCTATTCAAAGTTAATTATATTAATCTTTGAAACGAAAGTAAAAATTCTTTTCAAGTAAAATAAAAGAAATGTCTTTGTAAATTTTAAATAAATTATATTCTGTAGCTTTCTTTACCTAAGAGTACCTAAATAAATGCTCATGACATGCCACGAATGTAGACAAGCGTTTTACACGTACCTACTGTTGTTTTGACAGTTTAAAATTCATAACATTTCAAAATAACAACTTTCTTCTTTAGATGATGTCTTTATACACTTTACATGTTTTTCATTATCTACATTTTTAGACAACTCCCTACTCGAACCGCTTCATTCTGCTCTATTTGCTTAGGAAATTGAAACTGAAATTCCACGAAAACTAACAAATTCTAAACTAACTTTTTTAATTTATGTAAATAATATTTTCTCAAACTCAAACGTGACATATTGATTAATGTTTACTGTGAAAATCAAAATTAAAAAACAAACGAAGAATAGAAATAGCCTCGAGTGTTTTTGGCGTTTTTCCAACATCTTTTAAAAGTGTTTCAGTATCTTTTTGATACAGAAAACAACTTCTATATAAAACCTAGATTGTAGGTAAGAGTATACACGAGATATTTAAATAATTTCCGATTTAAAATTACTTTTAAATTGATGTACTCTGTACACTGTCGCCTTTCAATTACGATTACACAAAATGTGGTGTACTTAGATATTATAATGGCCTCACGAGTTATTTGTGAGATTACTTCCATCTACTTCCAGCTACGTCCATCGAAGTGTATGTTAAACCATCAGTTCTGGCTAACAGAAAATTAGAGCAAAACCTTGCTGATTACTATAAATATTTTGAAATACTTTGGATAAATAGCCAGATGTAAAAGTTCGATGCCTTTACTAGTGGTGGAGAGCAAGATCGAGATACAATAACTGAAAGATTCAAGATGGTAGATAACCACACATGACATTTCTTTTCTTGTGGTACTTTATTAAATCGATGTGAGCAAGACCTTCAGTTAAAATTATATTTAGTGTTTTCTTCCAAGCTTTGTTCAAGTTGTGTACGGTAAAATACCTAAACAGGGATGGAGAAAATCCTAAATATTACATAATACATCAAATTGAAACAAACGTAAATTAATAATAGCCCATATAACGTGTATTTAGAGCAGATTAGCTACTACGGGCGCTAATACGCTTCTAACCACCTTATTACCACAGATTTTCACGCCGGCTCAATTTCTAGAACTTTTCACCCTGAGGTGGAAAAGTTCTAAGCTTAATGACGACCGGGGCAGCATTCGAACCCAGGACCTTTAGCTCTGTTGCCAAACGTCGTCCTAATTGACCACCAAGACGACAAAAACGTTTTAATTTATTAATTTCCACTTCTTCAAAAGTCTAAAAACTTGTAAGTTATAACCATTGTAACATAGTTTAATGTTTCACTTCAAATGTTAAGCCCATACGTTACAGCGTTCACAGTAAATTGCTACTATAATAAATTTAGACAACATATAACTACTTCTTGTTTATTTAACAATTTATTATCTTTAATGTTAACTTAGTAAACGTTAAATTAAATTTTTCACTTTTTTAAGTACGAGAATTGGCTTTTCAGTAAAGTTCAAATATTGTGAAACTACTGAAAAATAGCACACAAGAGTGTCAAATCATCAAACTTAATTTATCAGAATTCAAGGCACAAAAGAAGTAAATAAAAAGAATTAATTCTTTAGACGGATGAAGCCAATCTATTACAGTGCCAATAAAAACTAGAGCATTTAAATAGGAATTTTTCAGTTGTTTTTTTTTCAACTTTTTAAAACGTCCATAGATAGTAGTGTGTAAATTGAAACCGCCATATTTGGCTATTAAGTATGTACCAACAGTTCATTTTGATCAACAACTATTTATTGGTATTTTTATCTATATCTGGGGTTACAGTTTTCACATTAAAGCATACCTTTCATTCCATTTCCATTATTTCATATTTATTTCAATTAACGTTTTATGTTACAAAACAAAAAGTATCTCGTTTTTTAAATTATAATATAATATTTTATACGAAGCAAAAGTTAAACTTTTTTTGGCGAGTCAGTTCTCTTGTCAAATTAGTCGTAGTTAAGTGTGACAACTATACTGACAAGCAATAAGAAAGTCACTTTTCTCCTCTTTTCTCCGGAGATATTCAACTGGAACGAGCTAGCTGAACTACGCATCTATAGTCTGGATGGTTAAAAGAGCCCCGAACTGTAACACCTTTAATAAAGATCGCATCGTAACGAGTTAGGTGTCAATCGAAAGGACTCGCTAAATGCTAGCTTTTGATGTTATTTCACTTTTTTATACAATGGAGCGGGAGGCAGTGGGGAAAAAATGAACCACAGCAGCTGCTGGTATTTTTACGTTGCTTAGGGTCTCAGGTATACGTAGTATCAATCTAAATTTCTCGGTCCTCATATTTTGCAAACTCAACTACCTTCAGCGCCTGCTCTGTGATTAAAATTCATTTGAAAGTGAAAAATAAAAGATTGGGAAAAAGCGCCATCTCTTGTCAATTACTTGTATTTCAGTTGTCAAATATTTTTTAAATTCACTTTAGATTGACATTAGCATTAACACGAATTGGACGAATTTTTTGGTTTCTTGTCATTGCCCGTTAAAAAAAATTCAATGATATCATTTTGCTCAAGGGGCTAAGGGGTAGAAAAATGAAATGGTCGGAAAATGTTTGTTTTGAACTAAATCAATTTGACGTGTCCTACCGTTTTTTGTTATTCCTGTCAGGAATGTCCGCGAAGTCACGATTCACTTTAGCCTTTTATCACAGAATAAACAACGCATAAATTCAAGACGTATTATTATTTTTAAATATAAATTATTGATTATCATTATACAATCGCGTAACCCAAAACTTGGCTAAGTTACCTTCTTGTCTTCCTCTGGGGTCTTCTCCGGTTTCTCTTCTTTTTCTTTGGTCTCGGGACTTTCGTCTATTCTTAAATGAAGTGGGCTATTAGTTGGGAGAGGACTGGGATTTCTGATTGGCACCATGACATGACACTTTTCTGCGAAACTATGTTTGGAATCTTCCAGGAACTGGCTAACTCTTGCCTCATCATCGTCACTGTCGCTGCCGAAAAGATCATGAAATTTGTTGAGAATTTTTCTTTTTCTTGATTCTGTACTTTCCTTTTCTCCTTTTCCCACTTTATCGACTTCCATTGTTAATAGCAATCACTCAACGTGATTAGAGCATTTTTCATAACCCTTATTCAGCATACGCGACTTGAAAATCGCCGGTGAGTGGTAAGCAGCAATGTGGTCGGTATAACAGGACCCTGCGGTTACCTACTTGATGGGCCGCTTGTCGCTTTCACAAAGGGCGGTGTTTTCTATGTAGTGCGCGCTACTGCTTTTTTTTGACGTTTGGCAATTCTATGATATTCTTTGGAATTTATAGGTACTAAAGGACCTTACAGATCATGATTAAGGCTCGGATTTTTAGACATTTGCCTGTTTTGATGGAGTACAGGTCCATTAATAATTTTTACACCAAGATCCGTTTCACAAGTTTGCGATTATTTTAAACCGCATCTCATTTTGCCTAAAATGTCTATTTTACAGATTGAGTGCCTATTTGTAACGATAGTGAATAAATCAAGCCTAAACAGCATATTTGTTGTTGTTTTTGTCTTCGAGTCTAAGTTAAAGAAATGTTTTTTTTTATTTTTCTCGATTATAACAACGTTTCTAGGAAAAATTAATTTTTATCGCATTCATTATTTTTTATTTATCTTTCTAATGTACAAAATTTCAAGATAGCAGACGCTGACGAGTCAAATCAGTCAAATATTATCCACAGACACCAACGCAATATCAAACAAAATGGAAGCTTCAGAAATTCCCAGTTTCAATTGTGCTCCACTGATTTGCTGCGACGTAGAGCGTTTGTTTTCTGCATACAAGCAAGTTTTGACGGACAATACATGGAGTTTAACTGTGTTTTACTACAGAAAATTTACAAAAAGTTTTGATTTGTTACGTTCAACCGTTTTAATTATTTTTTCACTGTGAATTTCTTGATCAAAATATTAATATATTTTTCTTATTATATTCTGATAAATATTTATTTTCGAATCACTTTTTTGTTTTCTCAGTGCCTATTTGCTGCCTATAATTGAATTTTAACTGCCTATTGCCTGCCTATAATGCAACTTTTTAGTGTCTAAAAATCCGAGCCTTAATCATATCATGATACCTCTTTTTCAGTTTACGTAACACTTTTTACGTTTTATTTTACTTCTTTCTATTCTTTGCTATACAAGCGTTTGCAAAAGTGATCATAACCCTACTTTCTTTGAACTAACTGAAATGAAATTTTATGAATTATGATTTTGCATGTTTTCAATTTTTAGATTAAAATAACTTTAGAATGCATTTAGTTTATTATTAAAATTTTGAATCATCAGAAAATTCTACTGTCACAATAATAAAAAAGCTTTAAGGCTGCGATAACCCCCACCCCTAATAGGGAAATAAGAGCCGTTTACACTAACGCTAAACAACGACTTATGAATCGACCAATATGTTGCTCCCATTTGATTTATTAGCAAATCAACAATTTAGGCAACTCTTAAGTAGTTGCTTAGCGTTAGTGCAAACGGTTATAAGGATATTGATTTTTGCACACTTAAGAAAAACGGTACATCCTATCTTAAAAAAAAATTTAGACGATGCACAAAGCTTAATTGTTGGCTCTGAACTGTGTTAGAAAGCCGAAATAACTCCCACGTTAAAATTAAATATAAAAGAGAAAGTGCCGTAATAAGTACCAACTTTGTGATTTTTTTACAGATAAATTACAGAGTTTTGACTCCCAATTATATTTCAGAGCCAACAATTAAGCTTTGTGCATCACCTAAAATTTTTTCTTTTTTAAAATAGGATGTACCGTTCTTCTTAAGTATGCGAAAGTAAATACCCTTGTTTCCCTATACTTAAAGCATAGGGGTTTCTCAGCCTTAATAAAAAATACAGTCTCTTAAAAATGAATTTTAATTCCCCATATAATATTAAAAATGATGTTGGTAATGGTAACAACTAAAAGTTTATCCCCAAAAAATGCCCGTTAAATATCCAATTTGGTGTTTAATCGTAATAAATGTTTTTTATAGGGCAGGAGAGGCATTTTACATTTGATCACACATAATAATGTTTTATTTTTTTTAACTTTACGAACAATTATAGGAATAGATAACAAACCGTAAAAACTTATCATCTCGTGCACACGAGATTATACAAGGTTTTAGCGACACCTTTATGTAGAGCAGTCAATAAAATCAATAATCAAAAAACGTGAAATGACTTCTGTTACATTTTATTATATTGTTCTCAATTTCTATTAAATTATACTATTTGTTTTATAAAGCACAAAATAAAAAATTAATTTCATTATGATTTAACTTTTCACTGCTTTCCACTAGATATTTCCCTGGTGAAAAATATTCCCTGCAAATAAAACGGATGCATTTGTTTGTTTTCACGACCGGTTTTCATATTATTGCAATTGATTTTCTATACTTTTATATAATTATGTGAGTATACATAAATAGTGTTGAAATCGTGGGGATAACATTGAACGTATGATTTTGACGTTTACACAGCACACCCTGTTTATTTACATTGATTTAATGTTTATATGCAATAATTATATTTAATATTTATAACAGATTTTTCTTTAAATTTTAATGTTTTAAGTACTTTTTGTAGCTGTACGCTAAAATAAATTTTTATTATTGAGGTTATGTTGCTACAAAATTTTGTAAATAAATAACACGTGACACCCCCATGCGGAGTTTTTAATATTTAACCATTAGATGTCGCTCGATTTTATGAAATTTTTGTAAACAATTAACACGTGACACCTCCCACACGGGGAGTATTGCATATTTAACCGATAGGTGTCACCCTACGTGATTTTCGCGAATTTGTTTGTTCTAGAAAAACTTTAAGAAAACTTTATGTATCCTCACGATACTCCATTTTTCATACTGAAAAACAAATTTTTAACAAATATTTAAATATTTCAATTTTATGGCTGTGATAAACAGGCGTACGTAAAGTGTAAGTAAATAAATTTCAATTTACTTAAGACTTTTTTACCATTAAGGTTGTTACGACAAATAGCAACACTAGGATGATTTTCCATTTTCCACTTTTCACAAAATGGCATCCACTTCTATTGAAGCTTGAACTTTATAATCTTCGCTTTTTAGCATGAAATTGCAACAGTTTCACTGCCAAACTAAATCAAATATAGGGATAAGCTGTTTGAAAGCGAACTGGAGGAACTGATTAATATTATTGGAAATATGAAATTGGAAGTTTTTATTCAATTTGATTTTTCTCAAAACCTTTTCTTTAGCAAAATGGATCAGATTTTTTTATAGTAAATGGTTTCCATGATAGACAGTTATATCGTTATTTCATATAGGACAATAATCCCGTAGAAGAACTATTTTATTAGAAATCCTCATTGAGCTTGACATAATTTTGAAGATTAACATACTGAAGCCTTACTTGCATTTTGTACTTAATATTTATTAAAATTATACACATAAAGTTACATTTACGTTTCCAATTTGTACAAGTTGTAGGAATTCATAAAAAAATCCGAAACCCTACATAAGTTATTCAAATTGACTCTTGAAGTTTAAACTCAACAAGAAGTCTTAAATAATTAAGGTGAGAGGTTCATACCTCAAAGATATTAATTTATTCATAGTTAACAACTTGTTAAAGTCGATGAAACGTATATTCAAAACAAGTTTATCAAATTTCCTAATTATCTGTTACCATGTGTAAATGCTAAAACTGGTAACTAATTTATTAAAGTAATGTACAATATAAGGGTCACTATTAACGAGAATTATTCTTCCTATTCGCTAAACAATTAATTAATGGTTTGGTAAATCGTGTAGGTATGTTGTATCAGTCATGAAATGTTCTTAAAATACCTTTCGAATGAACACGTTCGTTGATCCATTCAAGCTGTCTGTATATTCGCCTGCTTACTCATCTGCCTGTCTGTTTGCACCCATCAACCGTCTACCTGGACATACTTTTTCCTGTCTATTTATTTGTCAACTGACTGCTTGTCTGTTTGTCCAAAACTATTCCCGTATAGTAGAAATCTATGCAGGCGACCTGCACACTGCACAGGTCACCTGAACACTGTCTAGACCGCCTGCACAGACAAACCACCGGAAGGCAAGCCTGTTTGTGTAGACGAGCCTTTAGACAGTCTTGCAACGTACTATTATGGGAGTTGGTTTATACATACGAAATGCCAATGCCGCTTTTCTAATTCTTAGTTCATATTCTTGTCCGGCTGCTACCGCCTTTGTCATATCGCGTTTACAATATTTTTGAGGCACCTAGGTACACGCATCAACATAAAAAGTCATTTAGATTAATACCGACGGAGATGGTCTGATAGCGATAGCTCATCAGAGTCAGGGTTTATACAGGTTTATATTTTCTGTAGCCATTTCAAAAAATTGTCAAAACAAGACAAGCACGGAATAACCTATCAAAACTTGCTTCAATGGGCGCGAGCGTATGTAAACGCTCACGCCGAGTCGCCGACCCACAAAATTTCATGGGCGAAATGAGCGTCTTGTGGTCGTTGTCAATGACGTCATCTATGACGTTACCGCCAGCGAACGCAACGACCGCGGCGTTAAGTGGAACGAGTTTGCAGGCGTTGCAATCGTTGCGATTGCTTAGTGGAACGTACTCATAGTATGTTCTATTTGTTTTATTACGCTTACGTTGATCAATAGGACACTGGTCGATATTGAGCAAGAGTCGATATTCACCTACTTTCCCCTACCTTCTGATGCTTATGATGCTTACATGACACTTATGATGACACTTCTGATTTTATATTTAACCTACAACACCAGAGTGAAAATGACAAAAAATGCGGTACAGAGGAAATAAGATCTCGTCGTAACATTGATCCCTTCAGCATGATATTTTTAAATTTATTGATTTACTCGCGAACTTTAGTCCCAACATCCCCATAAATACGAGACTACTTAGAAATGTTCGGAAATTCAACATTTTGCTCATTTGTTCTTGATCAAAACTGCAGTAAAATCAAAAATGCTAATGCTCGATAATATTCTCTTTGGGGCGAAACGGGTGGAAAATGACAACAGTGAAAGGGAATATTCGAGTGAAAAATACAGAATCGTATAAAATAGCAGCTGTGTCGGGTTATTAAGATGTCGTTTGAAAACATTTCGTATTGTTGTTTGTTTTATATTTTTTGATTTCTGTATCACCTTAAGGCTTATTATCAATACCAACAATATTTTTGGTGTGTTATTGTTTATTTATTTAATTTGGCAAATCAAACACTAAAGTTTGTACAGATATTGTGCTTTATCGAATCATTTTCAATTTCTAGCTGAAATGTAAATTCAATTCTTTTTCCATGTAAAAATTCAACTTTTAAAATTGGCACTTGTAAATTCTTGTATTTCGAATCGCGTACTTCTCCGATATTATTCTAAAGTATTGTTGACCCATAAACTAACTTTGAAATTGAATAAAATTGAATGAATGGAAGTTTTATCTTTTTACGAAATAAATTTCTCCACGTTATTGGTAAAGGTAAAAGATTTGTTGTTAATTAGGTAACGAAGCGAGAAGTTCTCCAGAACAAAGGGATAAGTTTAAACACTTATAATACACATTGTGTTAGGTGAGCATACGTTTACAAAGATAATGTGTTAACAAAGTTATATCTGTCTAATAAAATAGAACAAGTGAACAAGTCGTATCTGCTGAATTGCTATTTGATAAAGTTTCAAAGTTAAATTCTTACATTATGGAATCATTTAAAACGTCGACGTATGTAAGCACTTCATACAAACTTACATTTGCATATACGAGAAAATTTTTAAAACCAACTCAAAGTGTAGATTTAAATAAAAGGCTAAAAGCTAAAAGGAAACTATCTTCGAAATTAAAAATGAAACCGTTTTTTCAAAATTTAAAAATAACAACATGATAATGAACACGACAAAACACAAACAGATTATGACTGCGTTACATAATGGATTACATGAGGTTTTGAGAATTGTAAAAATATGAATCTGGTTGTTCTCTGAACGTGACATTAAATTAGCAACCACCCCACAGTTTGATTTATGTTTCTAGTTTGAAATTTCATAATATTCTTATTACGCAAAATTTGGAACTGCATTATAAATTACAAAAAATGTTTGGGATGTAATGAGCTATGTGTTAGATCGGCAATTATGTACATTGATTTAAAAGAACTTCAATTCTCAAACGGTAAACATAATATTCAGTTGTAATTTTATTTAGAAGAACATCTCATGTTTGAATTTACAGAGGTTGGGTAATCGTTTCAACTGCAGCCATAAAGGCACCTTCTTACGAATTTGCTTTAAGACCGCGCCACACATACAGGCTTTACACAAGTAAAAAATAAATTTAAAAAATTACAATGTTTGTACACGAGATGACTTAACTATCCATTCTCCAAATAGAAATGCCTGAATTTATAATTTTTGTCCTCAGCTCTTCCTGCACAAGCCAAACCAGAAGGTAAGCCTGTGTGTGCCGCGGCCTTTAAGGAATGCTAACAAGCAAGTCGAACGAGTCAATGTAGCAGCCTGTCTGATAGCCAAACAGTCCTGAGGTGTTAAGCCAGTGCTCGGAGCAGCCAACCAGATTTTTGTTTTCGGTGGCACTCAAATAGATTATTCCCAAGAGATGGAGCTGAAAAGATCACCCCAATTTTTCTGTTATGGGATCCCGCTCTAGAAGGAATGCTTCAGCCGACGGATCAACTAGTGTTCTGAATTTGTACACGAACTGGCGATGTCTGCGATTGACTGCTCATAACTGCCTGTGCTATGATTACCATTGACTGCCGATGACTAACGTCAGCAGCTCAATTTTTCTACATTGGCTGCCGAGAGGGGATAACCCCTCGGCTTCTGCACATTCAATTGGAATGTAAGTACTAGAACATCCGAGCAGCTATATTATTTATTTATTTATTTATTTATTTATTTATTAAAGCCTAGGAAAAGAAGATGCAGCTTTTTATAAAATGGATATTGATTATTGAGTTCTACCTTTATTGTTTTCATTTTTTGTTGTAGTGGCTCCGTAGTGTCGGCCAGGTAGAAGGATATTTCTACTGCTTCCCTTATGTAACCCTCTACATCTATTTCTGAGCTAAATAAACGTGAATATATTATAGTTTTGAAGAGTTTCTATAATTTTGAATTTAAGAAATCATTTTTTTAAGTTTCTTTAAATCAATTTTTCATTACTAAATTTTCCAGTCGACTTACTCTTCTTCTAATGAACTCAGTTCAAATGGAAGTTGATACAGTTTTACACAGCTTCACTTAAGCGCACGGATGTGGGTTACGCCTAAGCTATTTGAAGGGGAAAATCAAGGAAGACATTAAAAACTGAGCTTGAGCTTCAGCTGAAAACTATTTATAATCATAAGTTAACTATTTAGTATTTATGTGCTTCATAATATTTAATCGCTGGAAGTATCCATGCATAAATACTTAACGGGTTACATGCATACACAGGGTGATTTTTTAAATCAACGTCAAAAAATTTCAGGGGTGATAGAATAAGACAATACCGTCATTTTGAGCGTCTTGGACCAGCGCCGGATTACATCTGTTTGGAGCCCTAGGCTAATACAGATTTGACGACTATTTAATTACCACCTGAAAATTTTGTTGGGTTGTGGCGTCCACTATCGGCGCCGGAGGGGGGGTGATTGAAAGAAATTTTTTGGAAAATTTTATTGTGTCTGTTACACACGACGATAAAAATTTAGTACACCGAGAAATCGGCGTAATTCGACGATTGTTTCCGGTTTCCTATAATTGGTTCTAGCTGAAACTTTCTCCGGAAGTGGTTTGCTTCCTTTATTAGAGATAGAATAACCCAAGTAATCTATTTCGGTTACCCCAAAGATAGATTTGGTTGAGTTGATAGCTAAACCATATTCTTGTAATCGCTTAAAAATTGTTGTGAGATGTTTTCGATGTTCGTTTTCATCGTTAGAAGCAACTAAAATATCGTCGATATAAACGTAGCAAAACTCGAGTCCTTGTAAAACAGTGTTTATAAATCTTTGGAAACTTTGCGCAGCATTTCGTAGGCCAAAACTCATAAACGGAAATTCAAATAATCCGAAAGGAGTAATTACGGCGGTTTTAGGAATATCTTCTTCATTAACTGGGATTTGATGATATGCTCGTACTAAATCGATTTGTGAAAAAATATTTTGATCTGCTAGCGTGTACGAAAAATCTTGAATGTGTGCGATTGGGTAACGATCGGGCACTGTTTGTGAATTCAAGCGTCTGTAATCACCACATGGGCGCCAATCACCTGATTTCTTAGGAACTAGATGTAATGGGCTTGCCCATGGGCTACTAGACTGTCTACATATGCCGTTTTCGAACATAAATTGAAATTCGGCTTTTGCAATTTTGAGTTTGTCTGGTGCTAAACGCCTTGCTTTTTCTGCATTGGGTGGTCCGCTTGTTAAAATGTGATGCGTTATCGAATGTTTAACTTTGCTTGGAACTGGCGAAACTCTTGTTATTTCCGGAAATTGTTTTAGTAAATCGTAAAATTTAAAATTATTTGTAATTGGAGTAATTTCTGTAGACGGACAATTGACGATTTCACAAATCATGGAGAGTTGCGTGGTGTTGTCCACTAGTCGCTTATCTTTTAAATCAACTAATAAGTTATTAGCTTTAAGAAAATCGGCACCTAGTATAAGGCGTGAGACGTCCGCTACGTAGAATAGCCATTTAAATTGACGACGTAATTTCAGGTTGAGACACAAAAGTCTTTGTCCATAAGTATTTATAACGGATCCATTTGCGGCATACAATTTAAAATCCGACAGTTTAGACTTACCCTGAGTAGGTTTTGGAATGACTGACAGGTCTGCGCCGGTGTCAACTAAAAATTTAAGTCCAGTTTCAAGATCTGTTTCAAAAAGGCGGCTCTGTTGTGTAACACCGTCGTTGGCCGCTATTGTAAGCGACGGCTTCTGTCGTTTCCCTGTTGGTTTGCATTGCCGTTTGTTTGTTCGAAATTGCAGGGTGGCCTACAATTCCTGGCATCTGTACCAAACTTCTGATGGAAATAACATCTTCCATTGTGGGATCGAGATCGGGAACATGAACGGGGTCGAAAACGGTGTGGTGCGGGACGATTTTCCTGCAGTTGCGTCGTTAATGCAGCCACTTGTCGCTGCAACTCGTTGACTGAAGCTTGGAGATTGCTTTCGCTGGACGTTTGTTCGCGAGGCGCGATTTCGCAAACCGAACTGACACTGACTTCAGCGATTTTATCGGCAATTGTTGAGAGTTGTTCGATAGCAACGTTATCCGTAACCGAAAGTACTATTTGGACTTGTGATGGCAAACGTTGCAACCAAAGAGTTTTTAGCACTTTACTATTTACTTTATTGGCAGCTAACGTTGTCATCTCTCGAAGTAACTGGGAAGGTTTTTTGTCGCCAAGTTCTATGTCCGTGAGCAGTTTTTTTAATTGTTTCTCTTCGGAATCAGTAAAACGCTCGATTAACTTTGTCTTTAGACTTTGATACTTATCATTATCCGGTGGAGTAGTTAATAAGTCGGAAACCTGCTGGAGAGTGTTGGTATCCAACCTTGCAACGATCGAAAAATATTTTAAGTTGTCGCTGTTAATTCTTTGCGTAAAAAAAATTGCGTCGACTTGTGCGAACCACAAAGCCGGATTTACGGTCCAGAAGGGAGGTAGTTTAACATTTTTAATAGCATTTAATTCAATTTCCATATTTTCTGGGTTAGCCATTTTCTTTGGCTATCACGTCGGTGGTCACCAATTATTGTGTCTGTTACACAAATTGTTTGTTTATATAAAAAGTCTTTATTATAATATGTAAATTTATTGCTTCACAATTATTCTATCAAATTCATTATCTAATTATTAATGTCATTTTTTTATTATCTTGGTCACTCTGTTTTTTTCTTTAATTACCAATCTGCTTTTACAACCAACGCAACAATTTGATGGAAGATGGTAATATTTAGAGCTATTTTGCCACATATAAGAAGTAATTTTAGAAGTCAACGCCTTTTCTGTAAAATGATATGCTATGACCCCGTCTTTTTCGGAAGTATTAAAAAAACTGTTCACCGAATTGAATGAAAGTTTCGCAACGAGTCACCCTAATTAATGCATATTAAATACTAGAAGAGCAATTTGATGTCTCGGCTCGTTTGCGGTGGGTTGTGAAGTGTGAAAAATCATAGTATTGAGTTATTCTATCATCCCTGAAATTTTCAGACATTGATTTATGATTTTTAATTATGATTTATGAATAGTAATCATATTTCTAAGTTTTTCTTGATGTCATGAATGCCAAGTTATTTCTCTGACACACTGTTCAATATTCCAATATTCCAATAGTAATCTTCATTTGGGACACTCTGTATTATGATGCATTATTTGTTTTTTCTCCTGCTAGCCATTAAAAAATTTCAATTATCGATTTTTTTAAATTTTTGCAAAAATAAGTTTCTCATCTTTAATTCTCACTTTTATTTTGAACGACCATTTAAAATCTTACAAAAACTGCTATGAATTCAATGGCGCGATCAGAATAGAATTTTAAAACCAAAGTTGAGGGTTAAAACCAAAAAAAGACCTTTTCTTTGTTGAAATTTAACATGTTTTGGCAAAAATGGTTGAAATATTCATTTTGTTTGCTCTAGTTTTTCTTAACTTTTACCGATTAGCTTGCAAATTTCAACTTGTTTTTTGTTTTATGAGTTTTGTTTTTCTTTATGTATCTGTCGAGTATCGCAACCAGCACTTTAGTCGATAACGTGCTATTATATGGGAACTTTCAATAGGTTTACGATACTTATACAAATAAATAAAAAGGAAACTAACTTTTAGAAAATAATGCGGACAGGTGACATTTATTATAAAATAGTTTGCTCTTAGATAATTTAAGCTTTCTGACCTAGGAAAGCGTTACCTGTCTAATAAAACAATATTAATTTTAAAACTCCAAGATAAAATGGTTCCAAGCATCCCGTCTGTGTCATCATAATTTCATTCAAAAGCATGTAACGTCGTAGCTCTTGCAGAAAAGTCTTTTAATATATAGACTTTTGAAACTATATAGTTTGCAAAGCTAGCAGATACTTTATACAATGGACTAATATATCATACGTACTGAGTTTAATCTAAGTACTTTAAGTTGCACAAAGCAACCCCAAACACTCGATAGTTGGGAGAGTTTAAGTAAACAAGCTTTAAGAATCCCTAAAGTCCATTCCAAGTTAAACCTTTTACTAAAAGTTTCCCTCACTCATAAACTAAGAGAAAATAAATAACACACAAAAATTAGCAAAAAACAATTTAAAGACATAAATTATGTTAATGTTTTCCACCCTTTTCCTTCTACGTTTCCATTTTCAACTAGCAAAACGTCGCTTTATTTGAATGGAGCTCAAGAATGTTGCTTATTCGAGTTGTAAAGAGGTGGACATTATGTAAAATAGGTGAAGTGTAAATACTTCATTTTGTCTTCCTTTTGATGAAAGCAAAAATTTCACAATAAATTTTAAATGTGTATACGCGAAAATTGTATCATTAATTTTCTTCTGTATCTTGAAATCGAAACATTCGTTTTTCTTATAATTTGTTATAGAAGTTGAACAAAAATATAATTAATCAGGCGAATATATTAAGAATTTTAACCAAGAGCTATTAGTTACAAATGTATAGTACGTCTTAAGTGCCCTTAATGATGATTCTGTTAAGAAATAAAAATCTCTTTAAAGAAGTTTAATTTACCGAAGGTATTAAAACTTCAATTTTGAGAGAAAAGCGGATAAATTCCACGATTAAATAAGATTATTTAGTTCAAACGGCGTCAAATAAACAGTAGGTAAATTTAATTTACAAAAGTTTTCAAATGATTGTATTTTCAATTTAAATAGATATTAATTTCTTACCACATCTATAAGTTGAGAAAGTTTAAGTTTAATGCAAACTCGTAGAACATCAGAAGTATTGACAACGGGACGCACAAGTTTATTGTAATTGGAAAGTAGGTCATCGTAAAGTCTTTTAGCATCAGGATTACCGGCTACAGCACCGTGTATTACGAGGGCGGATAATAACCAAGCCTTAAGCGTTTCAGCGATTATGGGTGGCATCGCGACGCTCTTTCGCGGCACTTCGAAGCACACTGTTAGTGCGAATTGCAAGGTGGTTAAGCTCGGATTTCTACCCGAACTGTTGCGAACTTTGATCGCTACTCATTTTTTTTCGTAAAATTCAACAAAAAGACTTGATTCCAAAATTTTAACGAAACAAAGTTACATCCTATAATTTCATAAACTTTTCTCAAACTCTAATTATTAAACCCACTACATAATACAACGCAACAAAGCACTATTCCATGTAAATACAATTTGGGGATGCATTTCTCATAATGAGTGGTCTAATATTTGAATTAGGTATAGAGAACAATAGAAATTTAATTAAATTCAATTTAAACTTATTTAGCTTGCTACACAAATAATTTTAGATTGGAAGCAAAATTAAACAAAAAATGCAAGATGAAACACATTTTTCGTTTTACACAACAAGTCAGCAAAATTAAAAATTTATCCTCAAACATTTTTTTGCTACCTAAATCAGATTCAAGTTGAATATTTTTCCTGTTTACAGGAAATGCTTAACTAAAAAGTTTGTGGAATTTAATATCCACGCCGATGCGGATAATTTAAATTATTTTTTAAATTCAGCTAAAAAGCCCAATTTACAACTTTGCAAAATAATTTTTATTCGTTAAAAATAAACGGCACTTAAAAGAGACCACTAATGAATGATACATGGAAAATGAAAAAGTTTGTAATTCGTGCCAGTGGCAATAGAAGGAAATTTAATTTTTCACATATTTTGTAAATTTTAACTGTAATTGGCACAGTATGTACAAAAGGATGAAAGCGGTGTTACTGACAAGTTTTAATTGGCTTCGCGTTTTGTAGTGTTATTTCACTAAGCTCAAGAATAATAATTTTTTCGCTTCGTTTACTCAATTGGATAGACAATTTGAAATAAAACGGGCTTCGCAGACACAGTGGTGCAAGTAAAGGTTTAAATAAATACAATACATATGAGGTGATCTCGAGGTTTTATTGTCTTACTTGTACTTGTTATGACTCTATAAGTCTCTTTTAGTTTTGAAAAGGAGCTTATTTGACAATACTATTATTTTCGTACTCGGAAATAACATTCTTTCTAAAAATAGATTACAGTTGATTATAGTCAAAAAATAAGAACTTCCGGTCAAAATTGAGTCGGGATATTTAACCGATTAAAAAAATTGCTGTTACAGTACTTTTCCTAAAATATAGAAACATTTTGCTTCGTTGACTTCCTTAATATACAGTGTGTCAATTAAAAAAAACTAATAGCCTATTGGAGATATAGCCCAATCTGTAACTAAAAAAGATATCAAAAATCGCAAAAATAGGTTGCACAAAAAGGTAACAAGAATGACGTAGTGGTGCACCCTACCCACTGAAATGAATATAATAACTGGAAAAGTAATATGGAGTTTTACTGGGGACCAAATTGAATCTGCGCAGGGAGTAATTCGTCATGCGCAGTTTAGTTTAAAAAGTCTGGGAATTTAAATCTTAAAGCTATACTATTAAACAATAATAATAATAGAATATTTTTACTATAATGATTAATACAAAAAACAGAATAAAATAAATATTTTATTTTCACTCCATAAGAAGCGAATTAACAAAAAATATTTATGTACATCTGAGGTTATGTTCATATGTTGATTTCGAAACGTAAACACAACCCACGCGCTAACTGCGTGGTAGAGGGACTGAACCACGTGAACTTAGCTCTCACGTCGCGAAGTGCAAAGTGCGCAAACTCAGGTATCCTCTTGAAGTTAAATTCTTAGCGACTTTCGACTTTATTGTTTTCTTCAAATGTGAACACATTTTCACACGCAGATCCACTACTTTATTCTTCCAGTTATTATATTGAGTTCAGTGACCCTACCTACCATCTAGGCACTCTAGCCACTCCGGCTAAAAAATTTAAAATGGTACTTGTGATATACAGGATGTTTAAGATCTACCCACTTTCTATGGGTAACTTTGTTATTTAAGAGCTACAGAGTCGGTTAACCCTCCATCCAACGGGTGGGTCTAGAATCACACGAGCCAACGGGTGAAGCCTGTTACGCTCACTTTATATCTATAGCTAAAAAATAGTAAGGGTGCAAGAATTGCACTGAAATTTTTTTAATTGAAAATATACCTTATTCTTCATTATTTTACAGAAGAATTAAAGCGAAGGTCCTTTTGTTAGTTATTATTTTTTAATTTTAAATTTTTTATCCTTTTTTGACATTTTTTATTGAAAACTGTTTTTTATGGACTATGAAGGAAAATAAAGTTGATTATCATAATACATATTTAGTATATTGATCAAATAAGCAGAAAATTACAAAAAAATTTAATTATAAAATTCTCAACACAAACTGCAAGGGCCTAAACTTCATTGAAATAGCAGGCTTCAATGTACTAAATACATAACCAAGCCTTACAAAACTGGAAAAATAATAAGAATTTTTGCTTATGTTGCACTTGTCACCTAAACAAAAAATTTACAAACAAGCATTGAAACTTAAAACCAATTATTTTTTATGGTCTGCAGATAAGTTTTGCGCTTAAATAATGCTTTATAACAAAAATAATCGGTTATCACAAAGTTACACGAACCGACGGGTGAAGCCTGTCACAACAAACTGTGTCCTAGAGGATTCATTTTTTGAAAAAATTTGAAAAGCAAATGCTGATGATATGAGTTATTACATGTTAAGAAGGTAGATAGAATATTACACTAAAAAGTATTTCTTTTTTTAAGTTACAGACAATTTTCACTTTTGCTTGCACTCACAGGCTTCACCCGTTGAATGGAGGGTTAAATAAGTCAAGTTGGGCAGAATTATACCACTATTCAAATCCGTTAAGAAAATTCACCATTGTTGCCAACTTCCGTAGTTATTTGAAGAAAACGTTTTGCTCTTTTGCTTTACGCTTTACTTCTCGGAAACCGTAAGACATAAGAAGGTGGTTAAACAGAAGTAAAGTTGCGTAATCAGATTGTGCAAATTTGCTCAAATTTAACCACCTCTGTATCTTTTACGGTTTCCGAGATCCCCATGCATAAACTTGACTTTGAAACAGCCTGTATAAGTGTACAGTGTATACAGGGTACCAATAAGAAATTACTCTTTGAAGCTAATTAAATTAATACACTTATTTTTATTTCACTACCGATGAGACGGTCTCGATAGTCTTGTAGTATGGCACTGCAAACGGAGCTCAAGTTCCGCGTTCAACATCGGAGTGTAAGTATTGCATCAGTTCTTGAAAATGACAACGCGAATGTATAGCCTGTGGTTATAAGATAACTTATAATAAGCTGGTGGAAGTGTTGGTGCTTATATTATAACAACGTAGGGTGCACGGTATAAAAAACGGCTTTTATTTTTATCGTACGTTAAAAATAAATGTCCGTGCAGAGCATTGCTAAAGAAAAAATTCCAAAATTAAACTCAAGAAGTTACAGTGAAATTCATTTTTTAAGAAACCAAAATATTTGGTAATTGTCGATTAAGTGAGCAAATTCCTCCTCTGAAACTTGAAGGGTTGCTTATTCAGTAAGCAAAAAATTTAAAGTTGTCAGGCTGAGAGTCGTTAGTGATTATAAAACAATGACAAACAAAAAGATGATGTTACAAAATAATATGAAAATAGTTTAGAAAGATTCCGAATTCCTGCATATTTCTCTCATTTCAAATTCGGGATTGTTTCATAAAAAAGTCTCTTTATTAAAATAAAAACTGTCTAGAGAAAGTTAAAACAGGCGTTGACAGTTAATCTGAAAATTATTTAAATTATTTGCTGTTATCAAATAGCAAAGGTGAAATTAATGTGTCATAAGAGAGAGAGCCGGGAGCCTAGAAGTTTAAAGCACAAGTTGATAGAGAACTTTCAAGCACCTCAAAGAAAACCTTCTGCTGCTTAACTCTAAACTGTTAATCAAACTGAAACATTGAAAGTATAAAATTCCAGCAAATGTGAACAAAAATAAAATTAAGTCACAGCATTATAAAGTAATGTTTTAAATTTTTTCCAATTGCAAATGCAACAAAAGCTTCGAGTTATTTATACCGCCCTAGAAACACGTAAAATATAGTAAAACTAGAATTTGTAATGTCACAATTTCCTAATTAATTTTTTTTTAATTTTTCTTTAGTTAAATGCAACCCCATTAAAAAAACTTCTAAAAAGAAATTCGATTTTATACAAATTTTTCAAATTAAAGCAGTCTCAACGATTTTAATTAAAAATATTTTCTATTGAATTAAATTAAAACTAGTCTGTAATTATGCTAATAAAGAAAATATAATGTAAAAATGCTTAATTTCATAGAGTTAAAGTTAAACAATGCAAAATAACGCTCGAATAAAATATGAAATTATAATTTTAATATCCATCAGTAAACTAGTGTTAATAATACGCTGAATGACTATTTTTGCTTTTTTAATTATTGTTTTGGCTTTTATACGAATATTTAACAGGTATTTTAAAATTTATAATTATGTCAACGTACAAAGACGAATTAATAACGGACTGCGGAAGATTCCGGCTGATTACCTATTTTATATAATTAATATAGCTAAATTAAAACTCGACTAGACGTTATAGGTCCGATATAGACACACCGGGTGTATAACGTTTCTTTAATGTCAAAATAGAAAAAATATAAGGATATAAAGATAGCGTTTTATATGACTCGACTTTCAGAAAATTCACCGCTGTGCGGCTCGTTTTCTAAATTTGAACTCGTGCGTTAATAAGATACTTTATTTAAGAAACTTCTCCTTTTTATTATTACCTATTCCCGTACTGAAAACTACTCTTCATTTTCATCGTCATTCTTCAGTGGTAGGTAACAACTATTACATTTTTAAGAGCAAAAGATATTTGAAAATTATCTTTTACTGCACAATAAAACACTTCTATTTTATAGCTTGCTATTGATTTTTCAGAAAATGGTTAGGTAATTCGAAAATAAATTTACGATCACTATTTTACTACATGTATTTGGTAATATCTAATTACAGCACACTACAAATTTAACTTAAATCTCTTAGATAGCTTAACGCTGATTTATTTCTTTCTACTTTTTGTTAATAATAGTGGGAAAAATTACGAACTATTTGTAATGAAATTTTGATAAAGCCCCTATAAGTAGTAGAGCCCGCATTTAAGCTCTATGTTTAGTTGGTATAATTTTTATTTTCTATACTTTTCACTTTGTAAAAATCATTAATTGATGTTTCAATTCTTTTTAACGTTTTACAATTAATCATTAATACGGTTACAGAAGATTGCATTAGCATTATAAACTTTTTTGCAACAAAATTACCTATTCAAGTTGCTTGTCAAATCAAAGTGCTCTCATTACAACATTTTCATTAGAAAAGCTGTATTGATTATCTGTTGATAGCGAGAATGAGAGCTTTCATTCCGATAATATCCCATTCCAGCTTACTTCTTTTAAATGAAAAATATTTTGTACATGTCATTATGATGGGTTTTAGATTATAAAAAAAACATTTGCAGAAGTGGTCGTACTGGACCATACATAATATCCAGAAATCGAGCATCGGCTTAGAATCTCGCTCAGAACTCGTGAATAATATGCCCGCTCATCTATAAAAATTAATTATTTTCTATGCTACTTTGAATAATAATTAAGAACGTAATTAAATTTTTTAATGCTAAACTATTCTACTTCTAGTTTTTTTACGAATATTTAGTATCAGAAAAATGAACCTTCTAGTTCAAAGCGTGGCCGAATTACACTCTTGTGAAGGGTTACTCTTGAAGAGGGGGAAGATAGATGAATGACGTGTATTTAGGATTGCTTAGAAATGGTACTGAATTATACAGGGGTACGTCTAGCAGATGATATAAATCGCTTGCTTTCTGTATACCAAGCTCACAACATTCTAAATTTAACCTTACACCTGATGACTGATGTTTAGAGAAGAAGACCAAGAAGACTAGCAATAGAACTAAGAAAACAAATCACAGACAAAGTAGATATTAGTGTCTCTCTTGAAAAGACCAGGAGAAGACCAACCCTCTCCTGTCGAAGCAAATGCTGAAACTCTTAAGTGGTTCCAACTTAGTTGGATCTCAACAAGTTTGGAGTATCTTTAAAGGCCTCCTCTCAGCGAAAAAAAAGTAATTTGGGCGAGAACAACCCTCTCTTCTTGAAGGAAATGCTGAAACCCTTAAACGGTTCCAACTTAGTTGGATCTCAATAAGTTTGGAGTATCTTTAAAGGCCTCCTCTCAGCGAAAAAAAGGTAATTTGGGTAAGAACAACCCTCTCCTCTTGAAGCAAATGCTGAAACCCTGAAACGGTTCCAACTTAGTTGGATCTCAACAAGTTTGGAGTATCATTAAAGGCCTCCTCTCAGCGAAAAAAAGGTAATTTGGGTAAGAACAACCCTCTCCTCTTGAAGCAAATGCTGAAACCCTGAAACGGTTCCAACTTAGTTGGATCTCAACAAGTTTGGAGTATCTTTAAAGGCCTCCTCTCAGCGAAAAAAAGGTAATTTGGGCAAGAACAACCCTCTCCTCTTGAAGAAAATGCTGAAACCCTGAAGCGGTTCCAACTTAGTTGGATCTCAACAAGTTTGGAGTATCTTTGAAGGCCTCCTCTCAGCGAAAAAAAGGTAATTTGGGCAAGAACAACCCTCTCCTCTTGAAGCAAATGCTGAAACCCTGAAACGGTCCCAACTTAGTTGGATCCCAACAAGTTCGGAGTATCTTTGTAGGCCTCTCACCTTAAAAGATGTCATTTTTCTTAGACATCAAGATTTTATTATACAATTTTTTTTATTATACTTGCATTATAATCTGCTAATTTCACACTAAAAAGCGTTCATAAAATCGTCTTTATTGCACAAGTGCTCTATAAAGTCGTCTAGGTAACAACAATAATATTAACTGTTGTGCGACTGTTGTTCTGCAATGTAAACACAAAGCATCTCTGTGGCAACAAATATATCCAAAATCGGCATGCATAATTTTCAAATTTTAAATACAGATTTTTTCTCTTTTATAGAGGTTTTAGTTGCAATTATAATAAAAAATAGCGTATAATACTCGTGTATAAGTAGACTTTAACGCTTACGCGCCGTTACAAGCACTCGCAAGCTCGTGCTTGTAATTTTCGTCTCTAATGCGATAAAGTCTTTCTTATACACATGTATTATAATATACTATTAATTACCTATATATACTTTATATTAAGATTTAAGACTTTATATTTAAGATTTTGAAGTGATTTCTTCTCACAAGCAAAAAATTATTTTTCTACTCCCATATGTGAAACTAAGCATTTCGTCATCACTTACTCGTTACGAAAATAGCATTTTCGTCTCTAGTGAGAAAAAGTGTTATTACAAGCAGATGTTATTTACAACATGAGGTGAAACCAGTTTTTTTGTGGTCGGTTCACATTTTAGTAAAAAGAATTATTTTTTTAAAATGTACTAATTATCGTCGTAGAAAAAATAGCATTTACGACTCGAGATGAAATCCGTTTTTTTCGTTCGAAAGATTAATTCACTCGCCCCTACGGGGCTTGTGAATTAAATTCTATCTCACGAAAAAAACGTATGTTTCATCTCATGTTGTAAAAAATACTATTATCTTACTCTACTGAAAAGCTAGCTATTTAGAAAACTTGTCCACCTAAAATGGTTATTTTTTTTTAATTTGAGAGATATTCTAAACAGACCCGAAAATAATCTACTAATTTTGTTTATAAGCCCATTTTCGTGTTTTCTCTTAATTTTAAACTAGAAAAGTTAAACCAGAGAACATCGCATAGATCATACAAATTAAAAATTTTGTTTGATCCTCCCTTTTTTTCTAAAACAAATTTCCCTCACATCCACTTAAAATTTTCAGTATCAATTAAATCGATTTAATGTGGAAAACCTTAATAATGAACTAATTGAAAAAAGAAAAGCCACTAAATTAATTAAAATTTGTGTTTTCTGGTAAAAGCTTTTAATAAATTTACAGTTATTTGTAATTAGTTAAATTAAAGTTTATTTGATGTAATGTATAAGAATTTTTTTATTTGTATTAATGTACCTTCTCTTGCTCAAGGATTGTAAACAAAGGGTATTTGAGTAGATTACATTTTCCTTTTATTGATGTTTTTATATCATCTTGTAATAAAGCACTGATAACAACTTTCGCATTTATCAAAAAAGTTCCTTTTATTTTCAGAGAAATTTTCATCAGCCATTCGAGCTATAAATTTTTAATGTTTTAAACAAGATTAACTGGGAAAAATAAAAGAAAATGGCTCGTCGTAGGTAAGCAGAAATTGTAGAAGCAAATTTTTGTGAGAATATTTAATTGCGTATAGTGGTAAATCCTCATCCTGCGCTAAACTGGCGAAACTATAAATCTACAGGCGGACACAAGAAATGGAATATTTTACCTAAAATACATATGCAGTTTTTCATCCCTCTTTTTCCTAAATCATTGTCACTGTGATTTTTGATGTATTGTTTGAATAATGCAAAAAAAGAAAATTTTCGGAAAACGCTTTACGATAACAATTGACTAATTTTTCCCCGGAAGAAGAAAGATGGTTATTAAATTATTTTTATTATATCAAACATACACTGTGTCTCCCAAAAGTGTAGAAATAATTGGAAAACTCGGTTCAATCCGGTCTCTAATAACGGTTCACTCAATTCGTACTTTTAGAACGCACTGTATTTTATTTAAAATTAATCAAATTAATTTTTAAACTTTAGATGTTTCAGTTCTTCTTTTATGTTTACCTTTACTTACAAATACTAAAGAAAAAAGTAGATTGATTTCTAATGGGGCGTACGACTAGCTAAACTTTTATCTTCCATTAGTTTTTCACTCACCATTAAATTCTAAGTAAAGAAAACTTTAAACCTTATAAAAAATTTTAAATTGAAATATTTATATAACCTCACATTCGATTTAAAAGCTTTTTAACTTTTTTTAAATTATATTTTTGATGGTTTTCCACTTTAAAGAAAATATGAAAATTTTGTGTTTTTGATATGTTATTCTGTACTTAGTTATACATAAACATACGAATTACACAACATAAATACTCAAAGAATGTCCGTAAGTTAATTAAAAAATTTGGTAAATGTTCCCTTTTGGCAGTTAAACTTTTTGATTCAAATTTGCGATGATTCATTTTAATTTAGGACTTGCAATTTGTATGTCCATCAATTAAAAAGTTTAAGATAAAAAGAAACCTCAATTTTGAGGACCTACCTTTTGCTTGTATGTATCTGGGTTTTTCCTAACAAGCCCGCATATTTACTTTGATTTAATTTCCTTTATTAAAAATAAAACGAAAATTAGAAAAAATATAACATTTTGCACAACTATCAAAATTATTTACCTTTGAATAGAACTGGACAATAGATAGGTCTTCAAGACGTTTTTACGTAACTTCAAAAATAATTATTGACTAATTAATTGTTTATTTCACTTGATTTTGCATCTAATTAGAAATCACACCACCAATTCATTACAAATATTAAAACATACTGATTAGCGACTTGCAAGTTCGAGCGTGTTGCTGATTAATGATTATGAACACCTGCCATTTCTCTGTCGTAAACATAAAGGCGGCCACAGACATGTGTGAATTGGAAAATACCAAATAGCAAATGCTTGTCATTTGACAAATAGTTTAGATACACATACAGGGTGAGTCGGGAGGTTCGCACCATACGCCACGAGTGTATTTTCCAGGTTTACAAAAAAACCCAAAAGTTGTAATCCAATTTATATTGGTTTTCGAGTTACAGCGTCTTAAAGAAATGCCTCACATAATATATTTTTTCAAATTACAGCGTTTTAAAGTGTTATAATAAATTTTCAAAGATACCGCTACCGCCATGAAAAGCTCGAGACATTTTCTGGTTCGTTTACGTACAGAACTGTTGCTCTTCTGAGTTGTTCTTATTTTGTTTTTAAGTTAGCTCCAACATTCATAATACGTTGAATTAATGCATCTCTATAATCGACTTTTACTTTATACACTTCGCTTATAAACCATCCCCACAAACAAAAGTCCAGTGGCGTAAGGTCGGGAAACCTTGGCGGCCACATAATAGGTCCACTGTGCCCATTGGTCCGTCTTGGAAATGATCCATTTTTGCATTTATTTAAGACGCTGTAACTCGAAAACCAATAAAAATCGGATTACAACTTTTGGGTTTTTTTGTCTTATATTGACCTGAAAAATACACTCCTAGCGTATGGTGCGAACCTCCCGACTCACCCTGTATGTGAAAATAAGCAAATGTTTGATAATTTGCCAAATATCAAATATTTCTCGTCGATTGTCGGTAAATAAGCACAATTCAAAGGAGACAAATATTTACACACATGCGTGGAAAAGCGGCCACAGACATGTGTGAAATTGGCAAATACCAAATGTACCTATGCATATTTGGCTTTGTTACTTTGTTTGATTTTATTCAGACAGATTCGAAAAGATGACATCAACAACTCTTTTTTAATTCAGAGACTGAGTAAGGCATACTGAAATTGTTTTTTATGCGCAGCCACGCATCATGCACTTGATTTCTATCTTTGTGGTAAATGTTTGAGACATCCCAAATTATTTCCGCCTTTTCGTATAGTTCTAAAAATTCAATGACCCTTTCACTGGACCACTCCATTTCAAATACAAAAATAAACTCCTATAAAATAGGTATAAATGGTAATCTGTGGTTTGGATTAAATTTCTGGAAGGTGCAACGTACACGCATGTGTGTATATCTGCGACAAGACAAGTTTGCCCTTTCACAAAAAATATTTGTCTCCTTTGAGTTGTGCTTATTTACCGACAATCGACGAGAAATATTTTATATTTGGCAAATATAAAACATTTGCTTATTTTCATATATGTGTATCTACGCTATTTGTCAAATGACAAACATTTGCTCTTTAGTATTTGCCAATTTCACACATGTTTGTAGCCGCCTAAATGTTGCACCTCGCAGAAATCTAATCACAACCACAGATAACTATTTATACCTATTTTTATAGGAGTTTATTTTTGTATTTGTAATAGAGTGGTCCAGTGAAAGGGTCGCTGAATCTTTAGAACTAGACGAAAAGGAGGAAATAATTTGAGATGCCTCAAATATTTACCACAAAGATAGAAATCAAGTGCGTGATGCGTGGCTGCGCATAAAAAACAATTTCAGTATGCCTTGCTCAATGCTCAGTCTCTGAATTAAAATAGAAAAAAGAGTCGTTGATGTCATCTTTTTGAGCCTCTTTGAATAAAATCTTCAGAAGACATTCTAGTATGATACCATCCACCATGTTCTTGGCGCTCTCTTTTTTTTCTATACTTATCACAATAAAAGCAGTAGCTGCACATTCTACGTCCATCTTGACAAGCACATTTGATGTACCCGTTTTAACTCGCAATTTGCCAAATATACACATGTGTGTACATGTATGCTTGTGGTTTAAAAAAATCGGGGCAAATAGCTTGCCGCTTGCCGATTGCCGAACATTTGGTATTTGCCAATTCACACATGTCTGTGGCCGCCTTAAGGCGAAAAAAGGGCGAAGAAGTTGACATTACAATTTTCTATTATTTGAAAGTTCTTGGTAGTACCTTTCTTTCAAAAAAAAGTTTCACCCTCTACCATCATTTGCCCCAACTTTATTCCTGGTTGAAATTTTTAGTCTTCTAGCGATTGTGGCTGTTTAAATAAATATTAGAAGTTGAAATTTGGTACAGTGTTTTTGTGTATGAAAATGCATCTTTTAAAAGCATTTTCAAAAAATTTGAACTTTTACTTTATTTTTAAATTAAATTTAAAAATAAATGAACTTTTTGTGGTTTCTATTTTTTTCTGCATAAACGAACTATCCGTTTGAGCTCAGACTGGTATCATTCTTTTCGTAATTTTACACATTACAAATTACCTGAGCTGTATTTTTTTGCTATCTTCAATGTGATCAAAGATATTGTCAAAACTAGCTGTTTTGGAACAAAGAAAAGCGATTTTGGCCCTGTTCCCGCATGCCTCTGATCTGGAAAAATCTCTCCCATAATTAGCACCCCAACACAAAGCTATTTGTGAAAAAAATTGCTATCCCTCCGCTTTTTCTAAAAGCGCTGTTTTTCCGGTAATTCGACTCTGCTATTTATTTAAATTTAGAAATTAATTTAATTCAAATTATTCTTGCCACTTCCGGTCACATCGTCAGCAGCAGAAAAATCACCTTATTAAAAATTAGATAAAAGAAAAACGGTACTTGAAAAGTACCATGATTGAAACAGTGAAACACGTTTCATACCATTAGGCATCTTTCTACTGCAAATTCATGAGAAGAAACTTGCTAAGTGGAAACTATTTGTAAATTTCAAAGGCCGTATTTGTATTTACGATGAAGAGAAATTATTGATTAAGAGCGGTGGAAAAGAGTTTAGTTTTTAGTTCCGCCACTGGTGCTTATCCGTGTTAAACGCATCGTAAACGACTTCTTCTCTGACTTTGCTTTTCACTCTTATTAATTCCTTACCCCAAAATAAAGTGGTGATTTTGGGATAATTGTAAATAAAGCTACCATAACACGCTTTTCACTTTTATCCTGCTTTGACTAAATCGACAGCACACCACTTTGTGATGTAAGTCAAAAAAGTAATAGGCCAGGCCAGAATAGTCGTAAGAAAAATAATATCTTAGGTTACCATTCATGGTTACCATATAACAAAACACGTGATGCATACTCAACTTATGCTCGACATCACCTACCAATGAAAACAAATAATACTGAATAAAATTTTTAGCCATTGGTTCACTGACGGTTCCGAGCAACTAGTGCAAGTCAAACAAACAAGCCTTTTAACTATGCCTGTACCTAACCTGAATTCTTCATTATGATTGGACAAATCTTTTCCTGGAAAAATCATTTTAAATAAAATTATTTTAGTTGACATATTTTCCGTAACGCAAAATTGGTTGGTGGGGCTATACTCTATGTAAATGGACTTAATAACAGAATTACCCTTATAGTCCTGGGGCCGGTAACACAAAAAACGGGGTGATCGTATTCAGGCACATCCTTTGGGAATAAGCTATTTGAGTGCCAGCGAACACAAAAAGCTGGTTGGCTTCCACAGGCAGTGGCTTTAGGCCTCAGGGCTGTTAATAATAAATTTCTAATTGGTGAGGAAGGCGGGAAACCCACCTTAGAGGGATGGCAAAGTAAAATCTTACTTTTTATGTAAAAAGTAGTTACTTTGCCAGTGGACAACCCAAATACCGTTTATGAGTCACGAGTTAATGTTTGCGGGTGTGTAGCATAAAGACATTAATTTCAGTCTAGCTGCCACGCTCTCAGAGACATTGTAGAGAGTAGCCAATTTTTTTGGTCAATTCTTTTTATAAGAATGATAAAATGTCAAAGTTGCATTTCGAATGCTGTCATATTTCTTACTTTTTTCCTTCTTTAAGAATTTCTTTAAAGGATCCTGAGGCCTTAAGCCACTGCCTGTGGAAGCCAACCAGATTTTCGTGTTCCCTGGCACTCAAATAGCTTATTCCCAAAAGATGGACCTGAATACGATTACCCCATTTTTTCTGTTAAGGACCCCAGGACTATTATAACTATGGTGAAATTCTGACCGCTCTGTACACAGTGTGTTCATGAAAACAGTTTACAATAGCTAACTTTTTTATTTGTAAAGATGCGAATACGGTTAAATTAGTAAAGTTGTAGTACTTGTTTTTCGGTTTTAGTGATGCAGTTGAAAACACGAAAAAGGATCTACTTACCGAGATACAGGAATATGTCACTTTTTTTAAATTGTACACCTTATATATTTTTGGATATTTGGATTCTCCAAACATTCCTCTGTATAAAAGTATTAAGGCACTTTATCAAAATAACTTTTATACAGAGGAATGTTTGGGAAATCCAAATATCCAAAAATATATAGGGTGTTCAATTAAAAAAAAAGGGACATATTCTTGTAACTCGGTAACTAGATCCTTTTCCGTTTTTTTCAACTACATTACTAAAACCGGAAAAACAAGTACCTACTTCAATTTTACTAATTTAACCGTATTCGTATCTTTACAAATAAAAAAGTTAGCTATTGTAAACTGTTTTCATGAACACACTGTACTATTATGTAGTACATTTTGATGATCTTTCATAATGCTACTATACTGTACAAATTTTGCATAGGCGCCAAGGTACTCTAGATACGCCACTGTGGGCTGAACCAATTTTAACAGACTTGCTGTCTGGTGTCTGATAAATTATGGATTTTCTTCGTCATTCAACATATTAAAGCATATATAATTTTTTTTAACCGTTTATAATATTTTCTTGTGCCTAAAATTTATTCCATTATGTAATAAAAAAATTGAAAAACCCTCGAGTTTACAATGTAGAATGTAATGGTGTGGTGTGTGGAAACACATTCGATCGAAAAGCAATCTTTCATTGTTGAAATGTGTCAACTTAATTTAACATTAGCATGTTTACATATTAGGGTCTAAAAAGTGCTAATTTACACAAAAACGAATGTAAATTTTGTGATGTTACTTTTATGTACACCAAAAACCTATATCTTGATATTACATAATTTGCAACCTTTTATTCCTTTATGTAAACGGATATCCTTATTTATTCATTAATATTAAGGCCGTGGCCACACACACAGGCTTACTAGTCAAACCGGAAGACAAGCCTGTGTGTGTGGAGCAAGCTTTATAATTACATTCTTTAAGAAGTGATAGCTTTATTTAGTAATAAAGTACCTTTTTAAAAAATCTATAATAATGTAGCAGGGGGTACCATATTTTCGTCGTACGGCATTAAATCAAGAGCAAATATTAAATTGTATATCTTCCTGTTAAATTTATTTTTTTTATTCCATTTCAAGTTTAAGAATTATAGATTATAGGCCATCAACACGCCCTAATTACATATTATCCTGTTACCCATCCAAGTGGTAGCCCGATAAACTGGGACTGTACTCTTGAAAGAGCTGCGGTGTAGCAAATAACGCTTTGTAGGTTTAAGGGTCCTATAACGAACGTATATTCATAATGTTTTTAGAGAATCTATCTAAAATTATAAAATATTGTCAGATAATCATGTTTTACTGCTGGCGCAATTCAAACTCCTGAGAGTAACTTAGAAAGGGAAAAAACCTGGAAAAGTCTTGCAAGAAGAGCCAGAGTGTTAAGTCAGTTTACTTGCCTATAATAACAAGATATAACGGTTACAAACATGAGTTAGTTTCACTGCATTCCATCCCATCGCAATAAAAGGAAACTCACATGTTAGAATCTTGTAAGAACTTACTAAAACATTAACTTTTATTAACCAAATTCGGAGGCGATGAAGCGTCTCCTGTTTCTTTTTATATAAAATTTAGACTCAGATTTTAGGCAAACACGAAAATATATTTATTTTAAAATTTCGGAGTGATATTAATAAACATGAAAGAGGAAGGGATTAAAAATTAAAACTGAGTGGTTTTAAAATTAAAATTTGAAACTTACTACTCTGAATTAAAAGAAACTTCCTTTCGCCATTTTAATAGAACGGTAATAAAGCAATGAAAATTTGTACATAAATTAAATTTCTATTTAATCGTTTGTAGTTAAATTGAATAATGGTTTGAATTAAACAAACTTTAATAATTAGTTTTCGTTTAATATTTTCATTAATAAATTTAACATAAAATATTGATTAACAATTCAGAGAATACTGCACAAGTACCATCTAGTGTTACGACCAGAAAGGGAAAAAGAGGAAACCTGTAGTAACAGTTATACCGTCATATACTCATATATTTTTCCTTTTGTAACAGTTTTCTGCAATTTAGTTTTTCTTTAGTTTTCTTTAATTTTAATAAAATTCGTTAGCTAACTAAACTGTGCTAAAATCTTAATAAATAAAATAAATAATTGGCTCATTTTAGTTGCATTAAATCGATCTCCTTTTTCGTCTCTTCTGTCTCTTTCGTCTTTCTTTTGCTAAATCGCAATTATTGTAAATCATTTCACAATCGGCTTTTCCTAAACCAAGTAACGAAGATTTCAAACTATCGAGCATAGTGGTTGCGCGTGGTTGGTTTTTAATCAGTCGACCAGATAACCAACTCATTCCTAAACTGAAAATTAATTAACTTATTAGCAGTTTAGCGAAAATAGTCCTAAACAGTTACCTCCAAACAGGAATCCAATATTTTTGATTGCTGTTCAAATTTCTCGAATACAGATTATTTTCGCACAAAGATTTTCTTAAACAATTTCCATCGTCTTGATTAGCTACTAAAGCGGCTTCGATCGAAATTAAAATTTTTCTCGCTAACTCATTAATTGCTTCGTTATTTGGTTGCGAAATTACAGGTATATCTCTACGTTCCCTGTATCCTATGTGATCCCTATCGCCGTCATCGTCAACCGTATCAGATTCTTCAGCATCTCCAGCAGAACCCCCCATACCTGTACCGGTTCCTGTACCTACAGAACCATCCTTTAAAGATTTACTCTTTCGATCATTCGATTCTCCACTACTGTCATAGCCAAATATAAGTTTATACTCCCCACCAGTTGTTCCTTCACCAACATTATAAACGTCACCAAAACTACCATCTTCGACACTTTCTGATACTTCGTCCGAAGTTTTACTATCACCAATAGCAACTGATGATGCGCTGGTACCTTCCTCACCTTCACCTAATGTCTTTCTACCGACTTCACCTACACCTGTATAATCAACTGCAGTACCCGCTTCTTCAATACCTTCACCCCCGTTTTCCCCTAAAGCTGTAGCATCTTCCTTACCACCATCACCAGTTACTCCCTCATAACTATTCCTATTCATACCTGTAGCTTCTACAGCTGTTGGACTCATACTCATAGGCATCATTGTCATTACAGGAGCAGTCGTCGCTGTCTGCGGTATTAATTCATTTGCAATTTAAAAAAGAAATAATAGAAAATTACTTACCGACATAGAAATGCACATTATGACTTCTACTATGAACATACCAAATGACAAAAATGCAAGAGCTGTGAGAGCTATATCAAACAAATCTGCTAGTTTATCTTTTTTACCATTTCCTTGACTGGGCGCATGATCGTGACCTCCATATCCACTAGCACTTCCAGCTAAAACTTGCTAGTGAAAAAGAAGACTTTTTTTAGTAAACAATACTTACTCTCTGTGATAATTATATGCTCAGGTCCGCCACTATTTCCATATCCAGATCCACCGTGTCCACCAAATCCAACGCCGCCACCACCGCTATATCCGCCGCCGCCGCCACCACTATATCCACCACCGCCGCCGCCACCGTATCCACCGCCGCCACCACCGAAACCACCGCCTCCAGCAATACCATATCCGCCGCCGCCACCGAAACCTCCGCCGTTTCCATGTCCACCACCACCGCCACCACTTCCACCTCCATAAAGACCACCACCTGCTCCAACTCCAGATTGTACATTTCCTACTGCATTAGGGTTTGGATATGAGTAACCTCCACCACCACCAGATCCGCTGTGACCTAACTTTGCGGGTGAATTATTAGGTGTTAAAGGTTGATGATATCCATATCCTGTTACTTGTCCTGTAAATTCTTCACTAGGTTCAATACCTTCACCTTCAGTTTCTAAAGATTCTCGTTTCTGGGCGACATCGTAATGTCGATATATATCTTGCAAAGTTGCGCTACTACAGAACAATTAAATAGTTAGTAATTACCGTTTATTAAATAATTAGAGTACAAACTTACTTTTTGAGCCAACTTTTATATTTTGTAGAACCCTCGTCTTCTAATAAATTATCCTTAAGCGAATAAACTGATGATTTGTGAAAATTATTGGTAATTGCAGGACTACCTAATCGTCGTTTTATTCTGGTGGATTTCATTTCACTTATAATTTGTTGAGACACGTAACTTCGACATAAATATTCGTTCATCATTTTTCTAAAGGGGAGTTCGAAAGTATGTAATTTTAAAGAAAAATATTTTTTTCTAATTTTATTACCTGTGATAGCCCATAGTATTGAACGCATCTTCAAAGGTTCCTTCGTATTCAATTAATTCCGTGTTGTTTTGAAATAAAGGACTATTTTCTGGATTTTCGAGCATTAATAAACTTCCAGGCATATAATCGACGTTTAGTATGTCACTTAAATCGATTAAATCATAATCCGCACTTACACTACTTATTATTAACACAAAAAAAATTAAATACACGGGAGTCATTGTTCACAAGCTTGCAATCAGATGTTTACTAAAAATATATTTTAACTATTTTTACTGAGATATATATTGTAAAAATCGCTTCGCTGGTTTTCTCATACTAAAGCAATTTTCTTAGTTTTGTGCTGTAAAATATAATAATTATTTAATGGTTTTATGCATGATAAATATGTTACTGTTCTTAAATAATCTTCACGGTTTGTGGAATTAATATATTAGCTTTTTTTAGAGAAATTTAATCAGATTCTAATTAAAACAAAATTAATTAGCTTTTCGTTAATGAATAAGTTAGTCTTCCTAATACTTCCTTCCAAATATTATTTATTATTTCTATTACGTATCTTTACTACTGCAGAAAAAAATGAGTATAATAATGGTTCTAACAATTAATAACTTTTCTATATGACGCTTTCCAAGATGGAGCTTGGCTTTGTTTGTTAAATTTAGAACGGAACCCATATTCTTCACACTGCAGTTTTGCTACTCCATGAAGCACCAACTTGATACTGAGTGAGTATCCACACTACAGGTTTTATTATTTTAATTACTAAGCAAAACTTTGAGAAAGCGTCGGTGTATCATAAAATCATGATATATTTTGTTAAATATCAATACATCATATTTTTTGTGTGTCAAAGTTGGGTGCAAAGTTGGAGACCTGAAAACATTTTACAGAATGTCTTCTAAAAATTATGATGCACCTAAGTAGGTACAATAATCAGGACTAATTGTACTTGAAGCGTTAAATCCAGGGCTGGATTGTCCATGAAGCGCATAAAGCGCGTGCTTCAAGGCCCGGTGTTGTGAAGGACTATAGGAGTAAAAGAAAAAACTCAACATATGGTATTGGAAGCCGCAGAAGCTTCCAAACCCCGTAATTCCTTTTCAAAAGTTAGGAATGAAATGAGTTTTTTTGCAAGTATTTCCAAAACTATTTTACCGAATTGAATGAAAACATCGCAACGGGTCACTCTAATTATTGTATCTACATTAAATAATAGAAGAACAATTTGATATTTCGATCATGGACGACTCAGTTGGGGTGGGCTAAGAAGCGTCGGAGACCCCCATAACATTAACAAAAAATGATTGTATTGACTTACCAAAGAATAATTGTATCATCCCTTAAATGATTTTGATACAGAATCACTCTGTATGGAATGTATTGAACACTTGAGATATCTCAAAAACTATAAAGAGCAGCGAAAAAATGAAAAGAAACAATCTTGTAGGAAATTTATTAGGCTTTCATTTCTATAAAAATAGTTTTTTTCCTATGACCCACCGTTTTGACATAAGATCCTAAACTCCTAATCCTAAAAACAGAACTTCTTCATACCCCTCCCTCCTTCAGCCCTGTAGCTAGAACGGGGACTTTTAGATTTTTACCATTAATCCAAACACATTTCTAAAGATCTTCCACCCTCTTTCATGTTCTCTATAACCCCTTCGTTGACTCGACTATAAATAAACATTTGTTTTGTGACCTGCAATGTATTTTTGTAGGGTCCCGAAAATAATTACCGCCTCAGACCCCAACGTTCATTGATCCGGTCCTGGTAAAATAGTTTATTCAGCAGAAGATATATCCCTTATAGATACTGCTTGAAGCGCCGCGAGCGAAACTTCCTATTAAAATTGGACTTCCTAATGGGGTTGATTTGATAAAAAATATCAATTATTGTCCCTTTAGAAAATAAAATCGGGTCCTAACGATTTTTGAAAAAATAAAATATGAAAAAACACGCTTGTTTCGTTTTCTATGGGCCATCCTAGTTAGGTAAAACCAGGTAAAACGTATTAAACCCTTTTGGAAGCTTCTTTAGATTTACAAATTTAAAATACTTGTTAAGCTAGGTATTTACTAGCACCTTTTGCTGCATTTGCATCAGTGTCCTGGATTGACATTGACATACAACACAAGCGTGTTTTAAAAATATTAGAGCAGAGATTTTTTAATACTTTATGGCATAATTATTCATGTTTCATAGTGCAATTTCAAATTTTTGCTAAAAATTACATAAAATTCGCTCACGACAAAAATTAAGTATCTGAGTTCCGTTTAAATAATTATATTTATGTGCAAGCTCCGTATAACTTTTAACAGTAGTTATTATTTTATACATAACTGTAACTGATTACTATATAAGTATTTCTTTCTCATTGTAAAATAATATTTACTATGGATATGACATACACTAATCTTACTCAAAAGATAGATGATATTAGTTATTATGAATTTTTATTATATTAATTTCAATAGGATCATAAGTATCAGTAATACAGAGCCAACAAAATACTATTTTATCCAGATGCCTTAGAACATCTTTTAGGCTTGCAACTAACGGATTCTCAAAGATTGAATTCAAAAATTTAAATAACAAAATAAAAACTTAATCTTGCAGTTACAATTAAGATACATAATTATTCACGCACTACCCGGTTTTAGGCTTTTTTTATACAAAATACAATACTTTTATAAGGAAATTAATTTACTAACGTCTGCTCTCGGTTTTTAATTTGTAACTGAATAAAACTTATTATATAAACATTTAATATATGTTGTACAAAAAATTAAAAATTCATTTGTTATGCGGGGGGGGGGGGTGTTCACAGAGTCTTGCTCAGTATGGATATTTACGTGAAAGACAAAGAAACTTGGTTAAAGAATTAGTTAAAAACCAGTCATTGACAAAAATTTAAAACTCAAAAATTCACTCTATTTATTCATATGCTTTTATTGGTAGGTACAATTTATCTAAGACTGAGCATGTGAGCATCCCAGTCCTCTTTGTTAAAAATCAGTCTGAGGACCACCCTGTATAAGATATGCTTAAAAGTACTTCTTCTTAACTGCCACCCTTAGCAACCTTTTAAGTAGAAGTATCGCTATACAATAAACAGATAATTTTATTTAATGTTATGTAATTAGTACCCTTAATTCATAATTTACTTTGTAAACAAAAATAAACAAAAGTTTTATTTTAAGTGGTAAATTGTTTTATGAAGAAGGTAAGTGGAGGTAGTATTTTATATAACAAGAACGTAAAAGAAAAAGTGAAATATTTAGAGGCGATTTACTACAACAACTTAAACACATTCAGCACTGCTTTCAAGAGGAAAATATATCCCATTTACTACCTCTATTTTACAGTGTCTGTGAACATAAGAGATCATTTATAACTGTGACAATAGAGCAAAACAGCGAATGGGTATAAAATTGGTTAGGGAACAAGAGCCATCCAGAAAGAAGCTATCAGCGCATGACCCTTTACAACCAATGAGATATCTGTAAATAAGTCTAATGTGTGTGTAAATGGGAAGAAACTATGAATATTAGTTTTACTCATTAACACTTAAATAAATTATTTAATTTTGTATTTCTTAAAAAAATGCTTAAATGTACATATTAGAACAGTTTGTTTTAAAAGAAAACTCCTATAGTTCAAGAATAAATTATATAATTTCTAAATATTAACCGACGAAAGTCTCGAATTTCTATCGCAGATTCAAATTCATAATCTATAAGTTTTAGTAAAAAATTTCTAAAGATTAAACTGGTGTTTTAAAGATTTTGAAATTTGAGCTACGCAAGATGTAGATGTAGACCTTTTAGGTATAAACTGTTTCAGAATACTCTGACTTTGTCTTTGAGCTTCACTTTAAAAAATTTAAACTTAGTGGTACTAGTAGACAGTTCTGCAAATCGTTGTGTATTGAAAAATTTCCATTAATTTAAGCGAAAAGGTACAATTACAGCGAGACGCGAGATGTTGTGACTAGAAACTAAACAACAAAATAAATTTATTGTTAAAAAGTTGGCTTTCTTGATATCGGTATCTGATATGAAGAGCTTTAGCACGAAGTGTCGGCTGTGATGGTGTAGTTATAGAGGCTCGAGTGCCAGCTCTTCCCTTCTAGAATCTAGAATTCTCGAGTCCTGTACCTACTTAATATTTATTAAATAATCAAAATGTTATACGGCTGGAGCTCGACGTAGAATTCCATAAAGTCATAAAAAGAGTGGTAATTTAATCGCATAAAATTGAATTCATGGTGTCATGGTGATATTCCCAGCAGTGACTTCTCCATTTCTGTCGCTCCTTATGCCCTTGGTTCTCAATTTTTTTGAAGTCGGAGAACACTAAACGTGTTCACTGTGGCTTCACGGAACACCAGTGTGTTGCACGGAACGCGGATTGAGAACCAAGGTCTTAAGCCATCCCTACGAGAAACACGAGAATTTTGGTAGACGCGGAGTGATGTAAATTGTAGCCATGTGAACATGTTAAGTTATAATTTCTCTTGGAAATAGCTCAGCAAGAATCTTATAAAGTAGTCAATACAGAACAATGACAAAAAGTCTGAGCTGCATGCTCCAGTTTAGTGTTGGTACTTAAATCTGTCTGTTATGTTAACTTGTGTGAATATGACTACAAAAAATTATGCAAACCGATTGTGCTAATTAAATGAAGCACTCGTTTGTATGAAAATGACTGTAACTTTTCTAAATAACACTATTTCAGTCCAAAGATACTCGAAATGAAAAGGAATGGGGTAGGTATTGATAAATTTGCAAAATTTAAGATTTTTCAAAAAATTAAACAAATGGCCTATGAGGCTTGCATTTTCTAAACCAAAACCGATTCCTCTTAGAATAATTAGGATTGTTAGGGTGGAGGGTAAGCTAAGAATTTCGCGCTTTTAGGCCACTTAATCGTTCCCATTGTGCTGCCTCCTTTCGCAACTCCTTCCAACCGTTTAGTCTTTGTTCTATCCCAACCTTTGAATGAATTCAAAGATACTGATGGGTAAAGTGTCGCTGATACTGTCCAGCATGTTAGACCAGTATTCCCCTAAGATATTGTTCCATTGTTTCATTCACTTCGTTCCATCCTCTACAACGGAGCTGCCCTTCCTCTTTCCACTATTTACTTACTTAATCGGAAAAGATAATCTCAAAAGGGTTTATATTGTTCAACTTAGGGTAGATTTTAATAACTGGTCGAAACTACTGCAAAAATGAGAAAACAACAATGGGTGCATTCACCGGACGTAATAGTTGTGGAGCAGTATCAAATAGTTTGATGACTCACTCCTGCTTTCAGAACGTGTTGCGGATTACGTGTTGAAGCGGTCGCCATTTTATCGAGCGAATTTCATTTGCGTTATGTTGAACTATCTCGATATCTGCTCAATTAACAAAATTACCGCACGATAGTAGCGCTAATGACGTAGCATTTGGTAGCTGCTCCACAATTGTTATGTCCGGTGAACGCGCTCATTGTCTAAAACCATTCTCATTTTTAGGGATATTGATATCTCTGCTACATATTTCTAGGTAACTCTACGGTAGAAACATGGGATGGAATAGAAATTATTGTATTAGTATTAGGCCAAAGCTCAATTATTATGGAATTAAACATCACATACTAGAAGTAATAAACTGCTTTGTTAAGGTCGGGGATCGAACACTCTCAAATTGCAGACAAAAGAGAGCTATTAAACCCTCTGCGACGGGAAAGTTTTGCATAAATGAATACCCAGTTTAAGGTGAAAATTAAGGATTATCTAAATAAGACTGGCTTTCCATTACTTTCAGAAGAAAAAACGGTTTAACAAGCTGGTTGTTGCTCAGAGCTGCTTGGGGAGATCTACAAAATTGGCTTGAATAGAGCTTTTTTTCTGTGTGTTGTTTTTCTGATGAACTCATGTTTGGATTTAGCTTACGGTGTCTATAATAGACAAAGACGGCGCTGGTATGCATGACGCCCCCCTGCAAAAGCAAAACCGACGCCACTTTTCACTTTAAAAGTAAACTTACAGCGGGCTTTTACGTAATTTAGGAATAACGTGAAGCACCTCAAATCGGACAGAGCCATCTCGTCACTTGTGGGTATATAGCACCTTTATGGGAAGCTAGAATTTAGCGCCCGCAACTTATAGAAATAAAAGAAAATGCACAAATTACTCTTACTCTTGTTAACAGTTTTAATCAAGTATTAGCTCTCTTAATTTAATTTTTTAATTTTTCCTACTTCAGTGAGCGTTGGCTCCTCATTAGACAAGGCGCCCCTATGCGGTGCATACCTTGCTTACGGCCTCGCACCGTCCCTACTAATAGATATCTGTAATTTGTATGTAAATAAATAAAGAGTAAACAATTAAATTAATTAATTAATAATTTTTTTAAATTATTGCCTATCAAAATTGCACTGTTAACTAAAAATGAATAGATAAGTGTGACCAAAGCACTCAATAGTTGCAATTATAACAATAAAAGTTTAAATAACGCACCTATTAAACAAATTATCTAACTTAGTATCTCTTAAAATTAAAAATGGTTAGGATCTAACATCTAAAAAGCTTTCAAAAATGATTTATTTGTTTGCGATTAAATGTGTTATGGTCGACAGCACAAAACAGTATAGGCTCCCGGAAACTTTAGCACGTGTTTTGGACACTTATTTTCTCATTCACGTTAAAACACTAAAATTGAATGGGCTTTTTAAAACACAATTAATTTTTCGATCATCCCACAATTTTATTTATAAAAATGACTGCTTTACACGATTTTCATAAATGCGTCTTGGAAGGAAAAGTGGAGTTTAATGTCACGCGAATTTAACTCTTTCGCATTAATAGTCAAATAAGAACGATGTGCGTATACAAAAGGTCCTTTAGAATTGCCTACTTATCTATTAAAAAAATAATGCGTAAATAGCATTAAGGTAATAGTATATAATTATCTCACTCGACTGAATTTAACTCAAACATAACAGAATCAATTTATTATTTGTAACAAGATCCATCAACCACCTCTGAAGATGCTTTCAAATCACTTGCAACAAACAATAAAATACTGGATGCAGATTCATGATGTAAAATTATATGAACCACTTAACAACATTTATCTCCCCCATTTGCCAAACCCTGTTAACCAAAGAACATTAAATAACTCACACAAAGGGTGTTAATGCGGCTATATCTCGGCGTTATGAAAAACTCAGCGTTCTGAGTAGTGTGGGAGAATTATAACAGGTACGTATGGATCAATCCAGTGATTTTAAACAAGCGCCAAATTAATAGTTTTACAAAAACAATGAATTTAACTATTTAGATAGCTAATTATCACAAAAATACAAATAAAACATTCAAAATGTTAGATAAATTGTCACACTTTCAAAGTAACTTTTAAAGTAGATAAATTTATTTAAAATAAAATATAAGAACAACAGATGGTTAAAAAATGAATAGGGGTTGATGGTTGTATAATAAATTTAAGTTTTGTTTATTTATTGACGTTTAATATTTGTTACTATATGAAAAGTTGAGAACCTCATGTAAAAGTAAGTATAAAGGTGTGAAGATAGATTTTAGGGAAGTTGAAAACACGCGAAACACCAATCTGTGGCGGTGGCTGTCGAGATGAGCAGCCAGCCCAGGGAGGGAGTTCCTTGCAGGGAGGAACAGGTACGAGGTGCTAGTTGATTCAGCAAAGGACTTAATGGACCAAACGAACACGCTACAGTTACTGAAAAACGGCCAGTCTTTATTAAAACTTCTAATATTTCACATCTTTTAAACAATCACATAACAAGTTCGTACATTCGAAAATTTTTATGTTAAGCCGATCATTTACGATTGTTGAAATTGTTCGTTATGGAGCTCATTAAACGCGATCCGTCGGTTTATGATCACAATCATGATCATAACGAAAGTGATATTGATAATGATTCGGAACTCGAATTAGATGACTGTTTAGACATAGTAAATAATTCTCCGACCCAGTTTGAAGAAGAAAAAATAAATAGTGACACTAGTGTTGGCAATGTTAATAAGTTTTCGATCGACAACATATTAGGATTAAAAAAAACTGATCAAAGTAATAAAGTGAACGATTTATGTGAAAGGACAAATTGTGGTTCTAAATTTATTAAACCGTCATTTTTTATTCCTCGAACCGGTAGTTATATTAATAAAAGATTTTAATACAAAATAAAATAATAAATTTTTCAGCTTCTTTATATCAATCTATAATAGATCTTCCTCAAGTATCAAATTCTGATATTGTTCCAATCGAACCTGGCCTTTCGGGAACGCTTTGCGTATCCAAGTTATCACAAGGATTTGAAAGCTCCTCCGATACTGCGTCTTTTCCAATATCACTACATTCACATTTTGATAGCAGTTCATCTGCGCTTTTATATGGGGGGTGGGTTGGAACTTCGCCCGAAAGTAAATCATCGTCTCAAATATTTAGTTTGCAAGGTAAGTTTACTTTATTTATTATTTGTAATTTAATTGAAACACCTTATAGAAGTAGCTCCAAATATATATTTTTTGTCATTGCTCTGTAGAAGATACCTGACTAATAATGCAGATTGATAATATTTCCAAAAACGAGATCCTTAAAATAATTTTTATAACTAAAATATTTTTAAGACGAAGAATAATGAGTAGCAAAAAATTATAAGATTATTTTTCTTCCTGGTTGAGTTTTCCTTTTCTTAAAACTAAGTACAGTAAAAATTTTGTTACATTATTTCTTCTTATCTTTAATTTTGATATACATATAGGGTGGATTAAATAAATGTCTTTAGCAGATTTTGCTAACCTTAAGAAACGATAATAACCTGAAGAACCTAAACATATAAAAAAGCAAATAAATGACAGGCAAAATGAAATTTGTTATTGTAAAATCCAATTGGGTGTCAAAATTTTAAAACTAAAGTAATTTTATCACCCCTCCCTAAATAGTTATTTTATATCAAAGGCGTAAAATTATAGGAGTAGATTTTAGCTAGTTATGTAAGAGATGTTTCACGGTAGCCGAGAGAAACATACTCATACTAGGGTCAAAATCTCAATAAGGTCTGTGTTTTGGCAGTGGATTGTAAAATAGGGAATAAACTAAAATAAGCTCATATCTGAAGTTCTTATATGGATATTCAGAAACAAAAACAAACAAATTTCTGAATACACTTCAATCACTAAAAAATACCTCAGTAAAATTATATAAAAATTTGATTTTTAATAATAAAATTTTATTTTGGCTAGGGGAACCAATTCCACATTATGTAGTTTTATATCTGCATTCTGCAGTAGGCTGGCTGCCTGTAATAATTCTTGACGGCCTATAATTTACACTATAAACATCTCATTATGGGTTTTCCAAAAAAAATCCAGGTTCTTCTGATGCGCAGACTTTTATCAGTTGGGGTACGCAAATGATTTTTGGATAGAGTTACAAATGTCAAATCTAAATTCTTAAATTTGTTAAAATACTGGACTAGACTAGATGAATGTCTAAATAAACTGAATCTTCTGCGAGCAAAAGTTTACAAATAGTAAGCGAATACTGCTGTATATTTAGAAAATCCAGTCGATGCTTTTAATGCGTTTTTCCGGCGTCGTATTTGACTCATATGGAACTGATAAGCCTGAAATCTGCTTATGATTAATGTTCTCACACGCAGCTAGGTTAAAGGACCTCGCGGTAACGAGCGCATGAAAAAAAGAGATTCAATCAAGCCTTCATGTGACACTGGACCAGTCATAACCAGGTATAAAAACTGTTAGTACCATCATTGAATAATTAATAACGCCTTTCTATCAGAGGTACATTGCAAGATAAGGCAACACACGCTGATGTGGTCAGGGTGAAAAAAGCTCTAGTAGAGTAGTTCCAACTAAAGTAAAGCCCACCACGTGACGAAATCTGCGCCAGTGCACAGAAAAACACTACTGCACAATACAGTCTAAGTTGGTACAATAAAGTCTAAAACTATACCGAACAAGTCTGCAACAGCAGGTATCGTTTACATAGACAGTAGTGAAATGGTGATTGGTAATCTTAAATATTTTTTCTTAGAAATTTGCGTACACACCTAAAAGTTACCAATCTTCACTTCTTTACCTACTGTTTATCTACGGTAGCCTTCAGGATGTTAACCCAGAGAAATGAGTATGGGTAGAACCTATAACTCGCCTGTCGATGCTATACGAAGCACTTATCAATTAAATGTGGTTAAGGGACACTCTCAACTTACCCAGCACCTTTATCACACTCTGGGAATAGTAGAAAATGGTACACTGAAAGTGATCCTAAAATAGCCCTAAAAACAAAAAAATTGGTACCCTCACGAAACTTTGGTTAAAACTCCTATTCATAATGCACTTTAAGAATCCGAAGAGTTGCTAATGAATCGGGGGGATAATTGTTTTTGGGGACCCCCAATTTAACCAAAATGTAGTTTCTTGAAAGTCGAAGTATGAGGTATCAATGTATAAGCTTTTTTGGATACAGAGTCCAATAAAACCAAAATTAAAATGATAAAACCAACCATGCAAGAATAAAAATATGTTGAAATCTTGAAAATACAAGTATACCCTGACCAGAATTATTTGAACAAAATGAACCAAAATGCAAAAATAACATTTTTAAGATTTATGGTCGATTATGGTACTTGGAGCTTGTTAAGTAACTACCTGCTTTGAATGTTTGAAGAGACACAAATGGTTGGTTTTAAGGGGCGCATTGAAAATATTTTAAATCCTTTCCTCTAAGTACCATAATCGACCATAAATCTTAAAAATGTTATTTTTGCATTTTGGTTCATTTTGTTCAAATAATTCTGGTCAGGGTATACTTACTACAGTGCATTTAGCATTAAACCAGGGACTAAATCGTCTAAAGTTGAAATGTTCGCAATTGTGTGGTACTTATAGCGCTTATTATCATACTAAAAGTTCTCACCCCTCCGAGAGATGGAACAACCCCAAAATTGGGTTTGAATTTCTAAAATTACACTTTTTATAATATTTTTGCCATTATCTTGAAAACTAGGTAGTAAACGAAAAATTATAAAGAGTCAAAAATTGAAGTGGAGCAAATAAAACAAAAATTATCTCATTATTTGTGATTTTTCAAAATATTCAATAGTTTTTGAGAAAAATGTGGAACTTATTTTGTGAGTACTACAGTATCCTAGCCCAGTTTCCACATCCATATAAGCATATGAACCCAAGAAAATTAGGAAAGTGCAAAAAAATTCGGTATTCAGATAGATTAAGACATGGCGAAAAAGATGCAAAAAAGTTTGCATTCAATATAGGTGCCGCTTCATGGAAAAAAATGGACTTGAAGAGGAAAAAATGTGTTTTTTTAAGAATATCTCGGAAAATATGCAATCTAGAGAAAAATGACTAGACCTTCATTTTATAGATGAAGCATTTTTACATAAAAAATGTCCTATAAAATTTTTCCGTTAGAGCAGTGGTTTTCCCAAAAAACAATTTCAAAAATATGTTGAAAAACAGGATTTTTAAATTTTCTTTTTGAAATTATAATTTTATCAATAAAATCGGGCAAGAACATTAAATTTTTTTAAATGTAAGTACAAATACATTACCTATGTACTCTCGGAGTGTTCGAGAAACGATGGTCTTTATTTATTCGCCTTCTATTTTTGATTGGTCTATTCGGGTTATGATTCTAATAAATGCTGCTTTGGTTTTGTATATTTATTTTGTATGAGCGTTCTTAGCGTAGCAATCTTTTGTTTTACCCTGACATTATTATCAGTATACAGTGATTCTTAATTGATCGGGTCTTCGATGTTAAGCCTGGCACAACAAAGTGAGACTTAAAATTTAACGCTTAAAACGTAAGACTTAAAACTTTAACGTAAAATCATTATACAGGATGTCTGTAAATACACCTTACAGCACTTTTATTCCACACAACAAGTTCCACCTGTTTATTAGTAATTTTTCTTGATCTTCTGGTGTACTTATTCGGTGTTTTTAGTGCATCTTCTGAGGAGAGCTTTCTAGTTAGTACTCTCTAAATATACAAATAGTATGCTAATTTTTGTCTCTGAGAGACAGCGAACACTGAATTTGGAGTATAAAATGTCATATGAGTTTTGTTCTAAAATGAAAAATAAATTACCGATTTCGTATCTTCAGCATTAAACAGATACAACAGTAGTGACTCCTTGGCACGAAAACCCTGTATTTTTATACAAATTTAAATCCCTAATAAAATGTAGATACTAAATTAGCAAGAATACCGAGCGTTCATGCCAAGTGAGCCACTATTGCTTTATCCGTTCAATACTAAAGATACGAAATCGGTACTTTATTTTTCATTTTAGGACAAAACTCATATGACATTTTACACTCTAAATGCAGTGTCTTTTTCAAATATATAAAAATATATAGGGTGTTCCATTAAAAAAAAAGTTATTTTTATGAATATCTTGAAAACTAGATGTTCAATTCTTTTTTTGTGTTGACCATTGCAATCAGCGGAAAAAGTTATACTACTTTACCAATTTAACCGACCTCGTATCTTTAATATTAACGGATATAGCAATGTGGCCCACTTTTCGCGAACACCCTGTATATCTATTGGTGAAGCGATAACTATCTTTCGAGAAACTGAGAATAGGAGTCGCGTTTCTGAAAATCCAATTTTAGTGGGTACCCACTTCCTTAAAAGAATGTAAAATGCTAGCTAGTGTCTTTTAAAAACTAATATTAAAATTTTTACCACTGCAAGCTCTTTAGGAGTAACATTTCAAAAAATACCTTCTTAGTAGGTTCTTACATAGTCAAAAAAATATGGAAAGCTAAATTGTGTTGCTTAATGAATACTATTAAAATTTGCAACATCCTGTATAATAGCCCTTTCGAAAAATGAAGTACGGATTTTAAAAGAATCATGATTTGTAACCCTAAAAATATGCATGTTTCGACTAATATTTATCGCAGATTTCTTCATCCTCGCGGGTCTTTAATTTTAACCAACTATTTCAGAACCACCCTGTACATACAACTGTGTTGGTTTACGAAATTATCTCTTTTTGGGGCATTACACAATTACACATCTCTAAAAGGCATAATAAGGTGTTTTTGAAGATAGTTTCGTGAGACTAATTTTCAAGTTTAAATATTTCCATCAATTTACCTAAATTCAACAGCCGCTTCTATAGTTCCAGTAAATCTGAGAAAGTTCTAGCTTCACAGATTTAAAGTATAACTTATTATCTTTCATTTCCAGAAAGGAATGTTAAAAAATGTACAGTGCTTCAAATTTATGAAGGATTTGCTTAAAAAATTGCCACTTTTGTTACTTCTAAACTATAAACAATAGATACAGAAAACTTGAAATTGTAAGTTAATTTTCATTAGTGGATCATAAAGCAGACATATTTTCCTTTACAATTACTATGCAATTTTTTTAAATCCGCTTAATATTAAAGATTTTGGAGCTCTTTTAAAGTACAAATTTAAAAAAATTTTAATTTACAAAAAATGAAGAAATATTAAATCCATGTACTTTTATACAATAATATATAATCAATTTTTCATGATGTAACTTTGAAATGTAATTCTTATACAACGATTTGTTTCACCGAATAATTTTTTAAAATAATGTTTTCAACAAGATAACATTAATTCTTTAAAGAACGGCACAAAAATAATTTCATTTGTTGTTTAAAACTACAAGATGTTACAGAAGTAAACAAAAATACATGGAACTGAAAGTTGAAACATTTAGGTTTATATTCATTTATATTTTTTAATTTTATCATTGCTCATTTTGGATTAAAACAGTTTTTTCTCCATTAACTTGCACTTATTTTGCAATATTTTAGCTCGCCTGCTTAACAATATTTTTGAAAACATAGCATTTTTATAACACATTTTTCGGGAAAATCACTGCTCTAACGGAAAAATTTTATAGGACATTTTTTATGTAAAAATACTTCATCTATAAAATGGCGGTCTAGTCATTTTTCTCTAGATCGCATACTTTCTGAGATATTCTTAAAAAACCACATTTTTTCCTCTTCAGGTCCATTTTTTTCGATGAAGCGGTCCCTATATTGAATGCAAACTTTTTTGCATCTTTTTCGCCATGTCTTAATCTATCTGAATACCGAATTTTTTTGCACTTTCCTAATTTTCTTGGGTTGAAACCTTTGGAAACTGGGCTATCCATGGATTGCGCAATCAAAGTGATACCAAAGACCATATTTTATAAGAATGTCATAGCTTATGGGTCGAATGTGACCAAAAATTCCTGATAAGAAGATGAAGCTAGGCACCACAAGCATATCTGAGTGAGTGAATTTACCCTTCGACGGATTTCAAACTATTTTTGTGTAATTTTAGAAACTCAAACCCAATTTTGGGAGCGTTTCACCCGTCGGAGAGGTGGGAACTTTTAGTATAATAATAAGGGCTATAAGTACTACACAATCGCGAAGGTTTCAGCTTTAGGCAATGTAGTTCCGGGTCTAATGCTAAATGCGCAATGCGCATTAATCTTGTATTTTCAAGATTACAATCATATTTTTTCCTTCAATGGTTGGTTTTATCACTTTGATTTTAGTTTTATTCAACTCTGCATACAAAAAAACATATAAATTGACACCTCACACTTTGACTTCCAAGAAACTATATTTTTGCTAAATTGGAGGCCTCAAAAAACAAGTCTCCCCCCCCCATTTATTAGGGACTCTTCGGAATCTTGCATTATGGTGCATTATGAATAGGAGTTCTAACCAAAATTTCCTGAACGTAATAATTTTGTTGTTGAAACCGATTTTTCCAGATATCGTTATTGCAACTTGAAAGACGAGACAGCTCGGCATATTGTGTTCTCTTATGTTCGTTTGCACCGCTTACAAATAAACTGACAGATAGTTTATGTGGCAGATAAGTTGTCAAAACGTTAAATCTTCACCTAACTGTAGAATAAATCCAATAAATAACGGATTAATTTTCTACACAGATACCTGCTACTTATGACCTGTTGCGTCGATTTTAGTTTATGTGGCAAATAAATTACATTTTTGACAATTTCACCGCCAGAAAAACTATCTGTCAGTTAATCTGTAAGCGGTGCAAACGGGTATTACTGTATAGCTTAAACATTAACGTTTACAAGACGATTCGTGCTAGGAAAATTCTTACTTGAGATGAGCACCTCTCTGGGCAGAATTCTGGAGTTTATCCTTCAAGTAGTGTGGCTCGGAAACCGATGTTTTAACTCATCCCTCTGTTTACAATTCAGAATTATTTAAACACCGTTACGAATTAAATCTTGGTAGACTTGTGAACTTTAGCATTGATAAGTTAGCTTTGTGGAACAGACTTAACTCTAAACGAGATATCAAAAGGTTAGCGAATACAATCAAGCACAGTACAGTAAGATTTACGAGACCGCAGTAAACAGGACACAGTGCATAGAGTTTTGCAGCTTTTATTGCATATTTTTCTTAATGCTTCTATAAATACTGCAATTTTGACTAATTTCATTGCAAAAAATTTTTCCAAAACATAAAATAACGAAAAATGGTTATTCAAGATAATAAAACTAAATAATAAGTAGTCGATTAAACTAAAATCAAAACAAAGTAACAAAGAGCATTAGGGTTGTAATTTGAAAACGCGATTAATTTGAATTAATGACTGGTATTTAATTAAATAAATTGAAATCTTTAATAATAATAGCGATATAAATTAAATCAACGCCTTTTTAGATGAATTATACAGGCGATGTAAATTATTGTACGGCAATTACATTGCAATATAAAGAATCTTATATAAAATGGCTATAATGACCACATTGCGTGTGAGAGTTACAAATTGCTCGCCACAAAAGAGTAGCCACCAAACGAAAAAGAAAAATAAAAAATATAATGTAGTTATTAATACAATTTAATTAATTAATATTTCTTTATGGTCATTAAAGGTTTTCGTTTTTCAGTGGTGGGATTTGTGATAGCCTTTCTTTGAAGCCGCCATTATTAATACAAAGTGGGCTCGAGTGAGGCAAGAGAATGTAATTTTTAGAGAACTCAAAATCATCACAGCCAAAATGTGCTTTCTTTTAAAATCTCTTTTATTATTGTCTAACTAGAGATTTATATAGTGGTTTTACATCATCTTGGTCCTTCTGGGTTGCTCTGAGCCCAAGTGTCCGCGACATTATAGTGTTAGACCTCTTGTTTTTTGTGTTTTTAGTTGTAGCTATTACAGGGATGAGCTTTTTTTAAATTGCCTGCTTTAAAACTTAAGTTATAGAATACGATGTGTTAAAATTAAAGTAAACTCATAAATCTTCAGAATATGTCAGTATTATAAGTGACTTCCAAGAAAAATTAAGGTGTGAAAAAATATCTTTAAACTACTTGTATGTTGTATATGTTACCCATTAACTCCTTAAGTAAATTTAAGTTATGAGGTTCTTAAGTCGATTTTTCTCTTGATTTTAAGAACTAATGAAATTTCATTTCGCTAATTTTAAAGCTATTACAATTGACTGTTAAATAAACAACGTCACTTTAAACATGGGCGATTTGAACATAATTTGCATTCAGATCACTATAAACTTGAATAAATATTATTTTAAGTTTCTAAATTTTAAGTCAATACAATTGTAAAAAAATGTTTAATTATTAATTTGCTAATAAGACCGAACATATATTAAGAATTTAACACCTACATGATATAAAAAAATATTGTTTATTCTTTTTCAAATCATTACGACTGCGCCAAAATTTAGCAGTTGTAACAACCGTTTAACAGACAAAATGAGGTAATTTTTTTAAATGCGAACTCTTAAATTATAATTTAAGAATTATATAATTATAATCTAACTAAAAATTTTCCTCAGGAATATCAAAACCACGGCGATATTTTTTACCTGAAGTGCTAATTTGTTGTTTTTCTTTGTGACAGTAGAAGTATGTGACATTATAGTGCCAACTGCATTTACAAATAAATTTTTACATAGGCACCTTGCTTCCTTTTTCTAAAATGCCCACACCACTAAATTTCTTCGATAATTACTTATTTAAACAATATTAATATTCGTATCTAAATTTTTTGTTAGTTCACAATAAATACATTTTACGTCTTTTACAGCTCCGAAATCGTCAAATAGAAGATCTCGAAAACCTGGCCTCGATCGTAAACCACGTCAAGCTTATAGCGCTAAACAATTAGAAAGATTAGAAAGCGAATTTAAAATTGACAAATACTTGAGCGTTAGTAAACGTATGGAGCTTTCGAAAGCTTTAAACTTAACGGAAGTACAAATAAAAACTTGGTTTCAAAATAGAAGAACTAAATGGAAAAAACAATTGACTACGAGACTGAAAATGGCACAACGGCAAGGACTGTTTCCTCCGCATTATTTTTCATCTACAACTCAACATTATTCGCCTTTATTTTCGCCTTATTACTCGCCTGTTGGTTGTATCTTCGGTATTCCAATGCTAGATGACGTTAATGTTTCAATACCACAACCGAACTCGCCAAATAGTCGATCAATAACAATTCCTAACACAGAGTAGGTAATGTAAATACTTTAATGTTTTTCAAAATTGTTTATATTTAAATGTATTAAAAAAGTTAAACTGCAGGGTACACTTTTAAAATATAATTGTTTAACATTTTAGTTTTAGAAGTTTTTAAAACTCGAACGAAGTTACGAAGTCTTAAAAAAGATTAAGTTTGAGACTTCAGTTTCTGTTAAAAAAATTTAAATAATTTTTTCGTCGCTTAATAAGCCTCATTTTTCTTCATCTTTTAATGGATCTTAATAGATTTTAATCATCTTTTATTCAGATCATGTCTTGTTTCTCTTAAACCACTAACATCTTTTAACAGAAAGGTCTTAATACATTTTGCGTTTAAGGATCGGTATTTTAAGTTGCGGTTAAACAAATTTGACACCTGGTAAAAGTTAAACGTGATTAGTGATTACCACTAGGCGTTACATGCAGAGCAGGTTAATCTCTAATTTGAAACCGTTTAAATTTTAACCAAGACTACAAGTACCGACCCTACGTCTGTTCTTGTCTGTTCTTCTACCTCTCAGCTTATCTTTCCGTTTCAATGGTGAATCTATTGATGAATTTTTCACAAGAGGTTCCTCTGGAAAAAAATAACACGTAAACATGTCCGTGATCTATAAATAACTATGAAATAATATAAAACTGCTTCTGAATTTTTGCTAGAAGTGCCCAATTAATTATAAAATTGCCTGATTAAAATTCAAAATTAGTATCAACCACCTTCAATGGTCTTCCCACCATACATTTTATTACAAGCTTAAATTTAAGTTATGCGCTTTTTGAATTCGTTTTTAATTAATTACTAATTAAAATATAGCATTAACGTATAACATAATTTCGATAATTACCAAACATTAAGTTTAAAATGTACATAATAAATTAATTAGTAAACTTAAAAAAATCTATAAAAGAAATTAATAAAATGTAGATATCTTTTTTGAAATGTCAGAATTAACTTAAAGAAAAATAGGGCAACCTTTTTGGACAACTGTAAATAATGTAAAAAAAATGTAAACTTGAACTTTAACGGAGAGGTTTTTCCTTAAGTAAAAATTAAATCGTCAAAATTAATTTTATAGTTTACTATTAAAAAAAAAGTTGTTCGGGTATTAATTAACTAAAAATTGGATCAATAAACTAATAATTGCTAATTTTTAAGTTATTTTGAACAAAATTACATAAATAGTGTTTTATTATTATTTATAACATTTTAACATCGGTACTCGTACACAAAACAACTTGAAGATGCATACATTTATATAATTTGTGCCATTTTTTATCATATAAGTTATTGTGCAATATTTTGTATATACAGTGTACGCAAGTTTAATAAAATATTTTTTAAATAAATAAATAATTCAAAATATTGTTACATTTGTAAAAAAAATTTGCTAAAGGATATAATGTATGTACAAAACAATGTAATAAATAAATAAAATAAATATTAAAAATAGTTAAAATAAAGGTACATACATTTAGACAAAGCTTTTACAAATTAAAATCACAATTTTTTACATATTCTACCTTATTCTATTCATTTTATTGAGCGACCAATTATTTATTTTAATTACTTTCGCAAGAACAAATATTTTATTCTGTCATTGCTTTTAATCTAAGGCTCTATTTCCAGTACTCGGAAGCATTAAACAAAGTAATCCACTTGCTTAAATTAAAATTACGATTAAAACACAATTTTAATATGCGAAAAGGTGCCTTACCAAATAACATAACTGCAAACAAAACGATAGGTACGACACAGTTCAAATCAATGAGAAAACCGAAAATTAAATTTCCTAATAGTGCACCTCCTCTACCGAAGGTAAGAGATAGAGCTGCTGCCATCACTCTGAAAAATTATAAATTAGAAATGTTACATGGGGTTGAAATATTGATAAGGTTGTCATCTGTATATTTATAACCGATAAGGTCACTAGAACTAGGTCTAAATCGACCTTTGACTACAACGCATGTAGGCTCAAGTAAACTTAGCAACATACACATGATATGACGTAGGAAGTACTTCATCGTACAGAGTGAGTTACTAAAATCGGATAAGTCGATACTATAGGAACAAAGGTACGGCACTGTAAAATTATTTTCAGTGATACAGGGATGGTATGGATGTTGACACGTTGCACGACGCTACTCCACAGATACTACAAAGTTATTTTTATACAGGGTGCTTACAAAATTGATGCGACCAGATATTACCAGACACATTTTCGTTATAGCGCATTAACTCCGCCCTATTCTTCTCATAACTTACGGACTTTACCTACTTTTGTTCCCACATAACTTTTATAGAGACGTTTTCTTCTACTAAGTTCTCACTGTTTATAACGAAGAATGTATCGACCGATTTTAGTAACTCATCCTGTATTTTTGATCATAAAAACTGATAATTTGAAGTCAGAAAATCAATAATTTTACCTTAAATTTGTTGGAAATAGATCAACCATGACACAATATACTGTACTAATGCCCAAACTGGTAAGAGCTTCAAATATACACGAAAGTACTAGGTTTGATATTGTGGACTCGACAAAATATAAACCAATGGTAACAGTTGCAGCAACCAATAAACTGAACACTGTAAAAATCACATACTTACATTAAGTACTCTTTAATCAAGTGGTACCTATTGAATTTTACCTAAGAAAAATTTTGCTCCAAGTCTATGCACACACAAAGGTAACCAAAAACTTGTAGGTATACAAGCTAAGCCAATAATTAGAGTATGTAAAAATACAGAATCAGAGATTGGTTCACCACAATATTCTTCTATAGGATTAGTACTATTTGTGTTAGATAAAACCACCGAAGAAACTTCACAAACGCTTGCTTTTTCCCCAGGATGAAGACTTTCGAATTCTTCAAATCGATAAAACAGTTCAGGAAACCAAATCATCAAAGTGTAGTAACTTAAAATTATCAAACTGTAACTTAACTATTTTTCAAAAATTTCAAACCCTACCTAGTGGTTAATCCAAATTGAATTAAACATGTAATAACGGTGTATTTTAAATGTGGTGGTTTACATAAAGCTTTAGTTTGTTCCCAAATTTCTAATAAAAGTAAACGAAGTTCCTTTGGTTTTCGAATACGTAAACTTCGAATACTTCTAGTCGATTGCTGGGAAACAACGCTCATTGTACGTGACTTTTCTCTTAAACTATGAACCTAAAATAATAATTATTAATTAAACAGTTATTTTTGAATTAAAAGAAAATAAACCGGAAATTCTTCAGCTGGTTCTCCTGTATTGCTAGCATACATGTTTCTTAAAACCTCTAATGCTTCGTCCGCTTCTCCACATTCTAACAAAAATTTTGGACTTTCGGGAAAAAATAATAACCAAAATCCTATTAATAAGCTTGGAATTGAGCATACAGCTACAAATAAATTCCAACTCGCGAATTTGAAGTTTGTTGTTATTATTTCGAAATCCATTGGAATGACAATCCAGGCGATTCCTGAAAAAGATTATAAGAACGTAAAGTGTTGAAAAGTTCTTGCTATGTACTTTAAATGCCGACTCGTATGGATTTGTAGCTAATAAGTCTTTATTTAAGGCGTAGCAAGAATATTATTGACATTGATTTCATAAAATTGCTAACAATCGGTCAAAAGGGTATCTGAGACCCCCTCATGTCTTTTTCTAATGTACAGTCAGCCTCACAATTAATGGCCACCTACTTAAATTGAAGGGTAACTCTATTTTGCCAACAAGTACTATATCAACAACCTCCCCTTCTGTCCTTTTCCCGTTGTTGGCTAATGAGCAACCTGGCGTATAGCCAGGGTGGCCAATAATTGTGAGGCTGATTGTGCGCGGTATGACTTCAAATTAGTATTTTTGATCACTATCAAAAAATGAAAAGGTGTCAGTTTAATAATTCGGATGTTAATCATCCAAGTTTAGCAATTTTTGTACATGTGATGTGAACCCAGAATATTGACATCGCCTACAAATATTTCATCACTAGAGACCACAAATTCATACTAAACGATTGGAAATCGAAAATTGCAACATTTAGCTCTATTGAATTTAAAAATTAAACTTTCTTATGTAACAAAACAAAAATTTTACGTCACAAAAATTTCACATTGTATCGATTGTAGATGTTAATATTTTATCATGTATGTAAGCATACATAGAAGTTATTATTACTCTAAACTTATTTATTAATTAGAAACACCCTTATAGAATAAATCGATTCCTAACACGTAATTTATAATTAAGTAAAACTCACCTGGTAAAGCTATAACTCCAAGAGTCCAAAATAATTCCATCCAACATAAAATAGTTTCACGATATCTATTTGGTTGAAATTCTCCTAAATATGGAAAGCATATTCCCATAGCACCAGTTATTCTAAAAACAACGTTTAATAATAAAAATTGTTATTAAACGCTGATAAAACTTACGCAAACCCATTGAAAAACCTAAGTAACATAAAAAGCCAGAAAGCTTGAGATAAACTTGACGCAATTCCACAAATTCCATCCATAATTAATGCTCCAATTAAAACTAGCTTTCTACCTTTTGTATCTGCTAGGCAACCCCAAAAATAAGATCCAAGTACCATTCCTAAAATCGTCCAAAAGCTAAAAAAATTTCTTAAAAAATTCAATTTTTAATTACCCAACATTGGGGCTGCCGTAAGCCACCCTTTGTCTTTTGATGTCATTTTGAAATCGCATTGGGCCGATGGTAACACAAACGATATTATGGTAATGCCCATTGCGGTGTTTAAGTAAATTAGTCCACATATCGTCAATAGGGTAAAATGAAATTTTCCAAATCCTACACAGTTTAATTATTTTTTGTGTAAATAAAAAACTTGTATTTACCTGTGCTCTCCAAAGCTCTTTCAAAATCTTCTCCTGGTCCTTCAATAAAATCGAGTCCTGCAATAACATTAAACACAATGTAGTACCAATTATTTAATAAACAAAATCGTTAATGTTTTATTAACTAACCCATAGTATAATATTACGTTAGTTTGTTTTCACAATTTAAACAAAATTGTAAGACAGGTGCGCGTGTAGAGTCAAGATACTATAACAATCACTTGTAGGTATTGGAAAATTCATACCCAAGAGTACATAGCCTTCATAGAATTATTGTCTGTGCCATTGGTTAAATTAATATCCATTTGTTAGCAATTTGTTCAAGTTCACCTAGTCTTGAAAAATTTCTTTAATCAACATATTGCTACCGTAGGTGAATAATTGTTATTAAACCATCAAATTTACTAATTAAATTAAGATTTGCATAAGAGTTTAAGTTGTGAACTAGTCTTGTGTGTGGAAGTTACCAGACGATCTTGTAAAAAATGTCTTAACAATATTGCTGCTAGGTATAAACTAAAAATAGAAAATAAATCGATTGACAAATTAATTAAGTTAATTCATTCAAACAACTAGCTATTTTTATAATTATAAGTTTACGACACATAAGTATGTTTAAGAGGCTAACGTATCAATTTGAATAACTGTAAATGTTTGCTGTAGAATTATTCATTAAGGGTAACTGAAAATATTCCTTTCGACTTTACACAAAAAATAAATAATTAAAAAAAAGTTAATTTCAATTAAATTAGGATAATTGAATTGTAATAGCTGCTTATTGTTTACTTTGCTTGATCAATTTTCTTTCTATATAGGTTTTATACTTAAGCATATTTGTTTATATGCAAACAAAACACAATAATAGTCAGCAATTTAATATTTGCTTAGAATTTTTGCGTTATAAACATTAAGGAATTTATAGGAACTAAATAATTAAACAGTTAGTAAAGACAATTTTAATAAATAATAGATGGGGAAAAATTAATTTTCTTCTATTTACATTATTAATAAATTATTATCTTACCAATAAAATATTTAATTTTATTTTTTGTCCACAAGTTATTAAATAATAGTACTAACACTAAAACGTTGTCACATGCAAAGAAAATAATAATTTCTATTTTAATTAAGGGATGGTTATCTGTTTTTTACGGAGTTAAAATGCTATTAACAAATAATTGACTAATGTTAATTAAATTATGCTTTTTTAATAGAAAAACTCTCAGACTCTAGTCCCGTTAGAATTATGTAAAGGGTGCTCTTCATACTCACAGAGTGAAAATCATGTGAAATAGAAAATATTCTACGATTCATACCTAAAAGATATAATTTAACGTCAAACTGCAAAACTCCTAGAGCTCAAGCTAGAGGAGTTTCAAACTAGAATGATCAAAAAAGTTATGTGTAAAAATAAACATCAAGGATTACACCCTTTTCCTTAGCTCGAACAATATTTATGTACGCCAGCGGTGTAAACAATTCCAAATGTTAAATCAAAAAATGTACTGAGCAGCTGAAAATGGCCTTGCTCGGAACACAGAGCAGCTCTCAGCAGGGGGTCATACTTTTTCTCTTTCTATTTCAGCACATAGACAGAGGAGAAAGTATGAGCAATCGATCAGCTCAGCTGTGGAAACTATTGTTGTAATGACTCATAGAAGCGACATATATTTATAAATAGTTGTTAGTACTCATTCCTTATAGATTTATCTAGCGATCAGCAAGCTGCAAATAAGTGTTATTTCCCTATGTGGCGCTTTGAAAGTTGACACTCGCTATAAACTTTTAGAAGAAAAGAGCCGATTATGCTTATGTATTATTCGATAATCTAGCATCTGATGATAGAGCAATATTTTTCATAGTGCCAACCCGACTAACATCCAATTCATTTATCGAGCATCTGTCCGTACTCTGTTCTTCCTACGACGCTCATACCATAGACACCGAGACAACCAGACCTGGATTATCCATTAAGCGCTTGCTTCAGGGTCCGGTGTTGAAAAGGGTCCGGAGGAAAGGAAAAGATTCAAAACACCTATAGGATTGAACTAGAAAACAGTGGGTCCTAGAAAAAAATACTCTTAGGGTAAACGTCAGATCAGTCACGTTTGACCCTTAGGTCTTCATATTATGACGAAATTTGATGTGTCGGTTGAAAATTTGCTCAAAATTAAGTGTAGAAAGCGGTTTTGCGAAAAAAATATTTTTGACCTATTGACGGTCCAATTAACTTTTGAACTATTTTGAAAACAACATGAATATTTCAATAATTAATAACTCAAGTCCTAAAAGAGATATATTTCTACAAAATGCGCCTATTTAAAGCTAAAGGGGCGTACTATTTATTTTATGCATCGCTTCTTTGGTTTAACGGTTTTTTGGTCAAACTGTTCCAGTGTCAAATATTCTAGTCGAAGTGTACAAAAAACACCCTCTTCGATTTTCGCATTTTTTTTATATGTTGAGCCCTTGACTTATGTTTAAGTGAAAAGATCCAAAATCTTTGGCACTGGTCAACTCTTGACGCTACATGGTCTTATAGAAGAGTGGCAATTTTTTGAGAAAAGATTGAGGCTATAGCAATTTTTTTCAGGAATCGCTTTATTTTAGGCCCATTATATGGAAGAGATTTTTCAGGATCATGGACGTGCGGGAACAGGGTCAAAATTACATTTTTTCTTAACAAAACTGCTAATTTTGAAAATATTTTCGATCACATTGAAGATGTGAGAGAGAGACAAAAAAAATACATCTTAAATAATTTGTAATGTATAAAACTACCAAGAGAATGATAACAGTCCGAGCCCAAACGGATAATTTGTTTATGCAGAAAAAAACAAAAACCACGGAAAGTTGAGTAATCATCGCCTCTGATCCAGAAAAATCTCTCCTAAAAATTAGGGACTCAAAATATAGCGATTCCTGAAAAAAAATTGCTATCCCCAATCTTTTCTGTAATAATTTTTATTTCCACTCTTCTATAAGACCGTGTAGCGTCAAGAGTTGACGAGTGCCCACGATTTTGGAGCTTTTCACTTAAACATAAGTCAACGGCTCAACATATAAAAAATGCGAAAATCGAAGAGGGTGTTTTTTCTACATTCGACTTATAGTGTAGTCAACGAGGGTTTTACTGCAAAGAACGCACGCCTTCAATGAATTTTTATGAAATTTTTTTTATTGAGTTCTCAATACCCTAAAGATCAAAGTTTATATTGTAAAAAAGTGTGCATTTGCCTCATCATTTTTTTAAACCACTTCTTGTAAATTTAATTTTCAAAATCTTAAATATCAGCTAAAATAGACGCTTTTTTTCATATTTTTTGGTAGAAATGCTTACATTTTTGATAATTAGTACCTAAAGAACGAGTGTACGTAAAAAAAAATTTCAAAAATCCATTATGAAATTCTTCTAAACATTTATGTGTCAACAACTAATGAGGCACTTTTAGGAATCTCATAAACTTCAAATTTGGCACCAGTGTAAATCATGTCCTCAAGATTTATAAAAAAAGTCGCCAAGTCTTGAAAACCCCCCCGGGGGACAAAGTGAGGGGGGACAACACCCCCGTTTTTTATTAGAGAAAATATCAGACCTATTTAGGGATCTTTAGAGTGTGTTCTACAACGACACCAAATTTCAAGTTCCTAAGATGCTTAAAAGTGCTTGTGACTCAAAGTAACAAAATCACAAGAATTGGTTAAAAAGATGATGGGGAAAATGCACATTTTTTTACAATATAGACTTTGATCTTTATGGTATTTAGAACTCAATAAAAAAGATTTCATTAAAATTCAATCAAGGAGTTGGTTCTTCTCAGTAATATTATTTTTCAGCTAATTCCTAAGATGATGTTACCTCGAGTCACAAGCACTTTTAAGCATCTTAGGAACTCGAAATTTGGTGTGGTTGTAGAACACACTTTAAAGATCCCTACATAGGTCTGATTTTCTCTAATAGAAAACGGGGGTGTTGTCCCCCCCCCTCAATTTGTCCCTTGGGGGGTTTCAGGACTTGAAGACATTTTTATAAATCTTGAGGACATGATATGCACTGGTGCCAAATTTGAAGTTTATGAGATGCCTAAAAGTGCTTCATTAGTTGTTGACACATAAATGTTTAGAAGAATTTCATCATGGCTTTTTGAAATTTTTTTTTATGTACACTCGTTCTTTAGGTACTAATTATCAAAAATGTACGCATTTCTACCAAAAAATATGAAAAAAAGCGTCTATTTTAGCTGATATTTAAGATTTTGAAAATTAAATTTACAAGAAGTTGATCTAAAGAATCGATGCATAAAATAAATAGTACGTTCCTTTAGCTTTAAATAGGCGTATTTTGCAGAAATATATCTCTTTTAGAACTCGAGTTATTAATTATTGAAATATTCATGTTTTCAAAATAGTTCAAAAATTAATTTGACCGTCAATAGGTCAAAAATAATTTTTTCGCAAAACCACTGTGTACACAAATTTAAACATATTTCCAACCGACACACCAAATTTCGTCAAAATCCGAAGTCCTAAGGGTCAAACGTAGCCGATCTGAGGTGGAATTACCAAAATGTTAAATAAAAAGATGTACTGAGCAGCTGAAAATGGCCCGTCAGAACAAAGAGCAGCTCCCAGCAGAAGATCATACTCTCTCTTTCTATTTCAGCACATAGACACAGGAGAAAGTATATATGAGCAATCAATCAGCTCAGCTGTGGGACCTATTGTGTGTTCTGAACGGGCCCAATGACTCACAGAAGCAATAGATATCCATATCCATAGTTGTTAGTACTCATGCTTTATAGATTTATCTGGTGATCATCAAACTGCAAATAAGTGATTTCCAATATTATTTCCCTTATGTTTCGCTTTGAAAGTTGACACCCGGTATAAACCCTTAGAAGAAAAGAATTGATTTTAATAATGCTTATGCATTATTAGATATCTAGCATCGGATCAATACTTTTCATACTGACTAATATTCAATTTATTTATCGAGCATCTGTCCGTAATACGTACTTCCGAGGGCGCTTAAACCGTAGACACAGAAACAACCCTCTAATTAAGACTCAAACCCTTAAATAACATAGGTATACCCTAAATTTAACAAAATGAAATGCAAAAAGATTATGCAAAGACAAACGAAATATTACAAAAAATGTACAAATCAGGATACTGGTGTGTTTGAGACTCATATTTCACGTCAGTGTAAGGTCGACATAATAAAGGAAGATCAGGAGATCTAAAACGACAAGGTTCTTGGTAAAACAGAAGGTTTTACAGTTCCATTCACCTCTGAAACAATTTTTTGTTTTCCAAATCAAAGGCATGAAGGCAACACAATTTGACACAAGGGCGAAACATGTTCGTTTTTTTTTCCTTTAATAAATCAAAAATTTGAGTTCAAACAAAAATATTATTTTGAAGTACAGAAGTCTATACGTAACATGTATATTTAAAAATCATTAAAATGATTCAGAAGTTAAATCTCTCCCTAATTGAAAAATTCAGAAAGGATTAAAAATTAAAGTCCTTACTTTAGAATGGAAATTGAAAACCCTTGAGCTTTGAGTATTTCTAATTTGAAAGAAGTATATCATTTTTAATTACGCGTATACATAGTAATTAAAGAAAATAATTTATACTTTAAAAACCTTGTCTAAACTATGAGGGGTCAATTCGTCAATAAGTAACGTTATAGAAGAAATAAAAAAATCTCAACCAAGGAAAAACAACGTGTAGAATTTTACAATTAGTCAATTAGTGGAAAATTACTACAATTAAATCAAATGAGTTCATTTTTGAAATTATAATTTAATTCTTGAAATTGTTCCGTTTGTTATAATAAAAGACTGACCCTCAATATCGCCTGGCGCACTTGACATCGAATTGTGCTATAGCGCAAGGCCGATATCTTGCATAATTAATTATAGGAATCGCATATTTATCTAGGTGCGAAATCAGATTAAAAATGTTACATTAGAGTAATTCGGTGGTCTGCTTAATTATTATTGACTCACGATATCAATTAACCAATTAAGGTTTATCAGATTGGTGAAAAATTGAGAAAATTAATCTTACGAGCTTAGTCTATTTTCCTCACCTCAATAATCAAAAACGAGAAATATTTGCATTATTACACAATTTTTTTTTTTGAATTAAGCAATGTCACAAAAATCGTGAGTGAAATAATGATAGTATTTTTCTAAATATTTAAAGGACTATGTTAAGGTTATTAATTGAAATGCAATTTGGAGCACTTCAATTAAATCCTACACTTAAAAATACTAATTTGTTAAATCAAAACAAATTTGCCTTTCAAGTATAAACGTAATTAACCATTACAATTTTTTTATGAATAAATCTCTATACAACATGTAAAAAAACTAATAAAAACCACAACGTGAAATTAATTTTGTAACAGTGTAAGTAGTTCAATAAATTTCTTAAGGCAGGGTAAACATAAACGTCCTTTAGAGGTATTTATTCGCTGTTCGACGAGAAGAATATTAAATTAATAATTTTTTAATTGCCGTTTTGTATGTGTTAATGTATACCGAAACAAGGACAAACTCGAGGAAAATAAAGAATGCATAAAGGTAGGTACCTTAATTTATTGACACATGACAATAAGTAACCACTTTAATATTAAGAAAATAATGCGAGCATTGATTTAAAACTTAACAAAAATGAAAAAATTTACATAATCATAATGGAAGATTAATCAATAATCAAAAATTTAAATCACTTTCTATCGTTGTATTATTAACTTGTCAATCACTCAACCTTAGAATTATATAGGCCACCTTAAAAAAACATTTAAATATATAAGAGATTGTAATGGATTAACTGTTAGGTAGTAGTTGTTTAATCTCGAAAAGTATAATTAATTATTAGTAGAATTTAATTTCATCAATAATGGAAGTAAGAATTTTCATAGTGCATCGCCTTATTTATAAAACTTAATGAATTCATTAAAAAATGTTGCAATCGATAATTATTTTAAGTGCGTGCCTCATTTTTATAACTTTAGGCCATAGTCAAAATATAAGTTTAGAACCTAAGCCATTGTGGCTCTTCCGAACTTCCGACTTAGATTATATCTACAATCCATTACTTATAATAGATGCGGTGTATTATTAATATGTAGAAAAGCAACTATAGCACCCTTTGTAAGTCTTCAACTTTTATGAAATGATTATTAAACTTACTAAATTCATCAATATTTAAAAATTATAGTACTAGGACTAGGACCAAAGAAGATCTAGCTGCTAGAAAAGTGAAAACCTTCATAATTTTGATTTTATCAATTCACCAACCCAGGGGGTCAATTCTTGAGATCCACTCATCACGAACGGTGAGATAAAAGGAGTGTTTTATCTCGAATGCAGCTTGACAACGTTGCAAATCCTTTTGTAAACGCCACGTGAATGACGTCAATAACGAAGGAATTTACCTGAAATAGTATTCTTGAGAAATTCGTTTCGTATTCGTTTTCAAAACCACTCGTTTTACATCGAGCGGACTTCTTCGAGTAACAAACTAAACTTAACAAAAATAGAACCGTTTTCTCTTATCCATTATAGTCATAGTTGGGCATAATCACTGTTTGACGCCTTTGTTACCTACCTAAGAGTCCAAGGGCTCGGTCATAAATACATAATTAGCTTAAAGATAGTTTATAGAGAAAGTATTAAAAAAATAGGAAAAAAAACACTCTATATTAACGCATTGCGCAATTCCGTATGACGTCAATTTGGTCACACTTTAGCTGGTTTACCCGTTTAGTTGCGTAGTATATTTTTAGAATTTACGAACAATATCCCTTCGTTAACGTTTATGGGCAATTATTTATATTGAAAAAATATAAGTAATCAATAAACAAGTATTTTTTACTTACTTATATCTTTTTTAATGTTACTAATTAGACATACGTTAAACGTTAAGATAGCGAAATTGTTTATAACTGTGTGACGCACCACCTTCAAATTAAACGGCTCATAATTTGTAAATAAATAACTTATTAATAATATTATTAATTAATGCTTAGCTCGTACCCGAACGTACATAAGATTAGACGTATATAAAAATTTATATAATAATCTTTATTGTTCCCAAAGTGGAGTTTCGGGTTTGTATCTAATACCGTTATTTAGATACAGCAATAATAATTATTATTAATTATAAACTCGCGAATTTGCATGAATCTTGTTTTTCGACTACAGTAAACTCGTGAATTTCATGCGCTAATCTTTCAAAAACAATTTTTTTCTCAGTTATTAAATAACGCATAGAACTGATCTCTTTTTTATTTGGTATAGTAATTTTATTCAAGAATAGAAAATTGTTTTTGTATTTAAAAAAAGATCTTCAATTGTGGTAGAAATAATTTTTTTTGTACAAGTTAATCTATACAAAATTTATGAAGAAAGTTTTCCTATTGGTGGATATTCGAAAAATTTTGAAATTCCACCAATAGGAAAACTTTCGTATCGTCGTATACGACGGTTTCGGATAGCTGGGAACTAGGCTTAATATGTAATTTAAATGCTGTCACTTGGGAACATAGATGACGGATATTATGTTGGTAGAAATAGATAGGCGACTCGACTCCTTTTTTGTAATCGTAAAAATTTGATAATAATAATGATAAAATAGTAATAATAATGAAAATAGTTGATCCTTGTGGCATCTTGCGTGTCTGGCGCTGCTCAAATACTCAAAAAGTGGCGGGAATTTCAAATATTATATTACTATTATTGTACTAAAAAACTTTTTGAATACGCTAAAAGACAGATAATTTAAAGCAATTCAGTAAAATCATGCAATTTTAAAGCTAGAAATTGCAAGAATACTGAAATTACTAAAATTGGAACAGGCAGTTTGCTGGAAATTGTGGAAAAAAATAAAAACAATTTATTATTATAATTTAATTCGCTTTATTAAGACTTTTCGTTTGCACAAATATCAATATTATTTACATTAGAAATTATACAAGTCTTACATATTGTTTTAAATTTACATCTTATACGGCCTTTTTACATTATAACATTTCTCTAATAATTTTTGTTGAGAAATCTGACATTTTGTTTAAGTTTTCATTAGAGAAATCTTGCAATGTAGAAAACGCAACAAGTAAACATTGTACCTCGCACCTTCTAAATTTCTTTAGAATTAAGTAAATTCCAGTTATTTGATGAAATTGAAAACCACGTGAAAATAAACGACACTTACTTGCATTTTATATATTGAGCGCTTTTAGTCCTTGTTAAAAATTGTAGAAATAATAATACAATACTTTAAAACTCGTCACAATTCAAAAATTTGAGGAATTTAAATTAATTCCACATTAGACATTTTTTAGACATTACCTACTTGGAAAATTATTGTAAGTTGAAAGTTAAACAAAACACTGGTTGTCAGTAGCAACGTCCTTTTTACTTTAGTTAATATTACTATAATGGTAGCAACAGAAACGGTAATTAGCTACCAACTATAATAATGACGAAAACTACCAAAATTGCGACAGAAGCGACATGATGCCACAAGGATCAACTAATAATGCAATTTTGAAAATTTAACGAGAGTGCGCAGTGCATGCTTGGGAAACTGAATATGTCACTTAGGAAAATGTGACCAAGCTGAGGTCTCGTAACGGATTACCGGCTGAAAGAAATAGAGAAAGACCTGCGCCTTGGCACACCATGGATATTAACACCATGATAATTTTGAGATTTTAAACAGTTCGAACGGGGTTCGACCGCACAAGATATTTATATTTGACAAGTAAATGGCATTTCTAAAACGTTGTCACACCTTTAGTAGGTGTTGTGTGCACACCTTGTATTCGACAATTTCGGCAATGGTTCGGCATTACCATTCGTTTTATTTCACTTTCGCTACGAAAGCGAATGGCCGAGAATTAGGGCTCAGCTGTCTTACCTCTTCTTACCGTTTCTGAGATCCCCATTGTGAGCCAAATAAATTGGTCACTCTGTACAAATGCAACAGGGCTCGTCTATGAGACTCTTCCATAGGTGATCCAGAACGAATTTAAAGCACAAATGATGGTCTTCTGAATAACACTTCATTGAGTTCTGTATGCGTGTTCATATTTTTTCGGCTTCAACTCTTCAACGGTATGCAATATGACAAGTTACAAATTTTTAAACGCTTTCTACGTCCTTCAGAATTTATGCAATACAACTTCTTCATCTTAATCATCATTTTAATGTAGACTTACAGCATGTTATTTGCCCTATTTTTGGCTTGATGTATAATTAACAATATACTGCTCCTAAACAATTGCTAGTTGTTCGGCACGATGGCGAATGGAGGTTCTCCGTATTTTGCGGTACAAGAAGAACGATGATAGCGACCGAAACAATCACGCAGTTTGCGATAGGATTTTGCTATAGGGATCAACCAGTGTTCTGAATTTGTACACAGACTACCGTTGACTGCCCATGACCACCTATGCTATGACTGCCACTGCCATTGACTGCCTATCACTACCGTTCACTGCACAGTTTTTGTACATTGACTGCCAGGAGCAGATAACCCCTCGGATTTTTGCTAAATTTATCTTATTTTTGTAAGTAATTTTAGCAATACATTTTTTAGAGCATCTCCACCCAAAGGCTGTTGTGATTAAGACTATAACTGGAATTTTAATAACCCAAATAAGTTTGAGCAGTAGTAAAATAATTTGATGGACTTTTGTACTGAGGACAAAGTTAAATCCTGCTTGCAAGTCACTTTTTGTCTACTAACCGAGTAACCCTAAATAGAAGGTTTTGCTATAGATAAACAACAAGACATACCATGAAAATCACCACTGTAAAGAAAACAAGAAGCAATCTAATGTAATATGGAATAATATCCAAAAGTATTTCAAAATTAAGTGTCTAATACAGTAACGGCCTATTTAAAATAAAAGATAATTATATTGGTAAAAATATAAAATAGTAAGCTTTTATTTACTGTTAAACTAAAATAAATCTTATTGGGATTTAGTGACTTTATAGAGAAACGATTGATGAAAGAAGGGTGACATTCTCATCCAATTTGTGCTTTATTTGATGATACTAATAAAATTGCATTTACTTACATAGGCCATTCCCAATGGAATAAATTAGCTTGTGTAGCGAACAACTGTGAAATAAATACAAATATAGCTACGACCTACACAGGATTTGTATATCCAAAAGTATCGTCTTTCTATTTAAACAAAATTATTTTTTTCTTACCCGCATTTAAAAAAACATGATCTAATTTATTTATCGATCTAATATGATTAAACTATAATTCTGTTTTACTTTCATGCTACTTTTCAACTGGAAATAAACTGAAGCCGTATAAGCGTTAAGTAACTAATATTAGTTAGTGTGAAGTTAATTTCGATGCAAGTTTTAAAATAACGAACTCAAAAATGAGTTGATTAATTAGTGTACTTTCGTTAATTAAAAAAAACACAGCTAAGAAATTTGTTCGAGTATTTGCGCAGATCCTTTGCAATCTGAAAACGTTCCTTGGGAGATGAGATTAGACTGGAGTTTCAGTAGAAGCTGTATCGAAGTACAATGATAAAGAAGTTTTAAAGTGATAAGTTTTGTTCGAATCAAAAATGGTTGAAAAATTAAATTATTATGAAGGAAATTTAGGAAAACTACATACCTTAAGAGACACGATTAAAGAAAAATATTCCACTTGGAAAGAGGAAAATCCAAATGGAATTTTGGGAGTTTTAAAAAGTTTGTTTTCAAACGAACCTAATGAAAATGCTAATCCAGACGACTACTCACATATCTACAGGTTCAAACTTGAGTGTTTTATTGATAATTTTTAACGAGATTAATTACAGGAAGAAAAGTCGTAGAGAATTAACAAGAGTTTCAGCTGCTGTTATGGGAATTGAATTTTCTTATGCAGCAGAAACTGCTTTCGTGTCGCCAACTTTACTCAAAATTGGAGTTGAACATAAAAAAATGACTTTGGTTTGGGCACTGTCGCCTCTTGTTGGATTTTTCCTTACTCCACTTTTGGGCTCGATGAGCGATAGGTGCAGATTACAGCTTGGGCGTCGAAGACCGTTTATTATTTTAATGTCCGTAGGAGTACTGTTTGGTAAGCAACAATTTATTAAAACTCCCCTTTAGGAACAAATTTCCACAGGCTTGCTTCTTGTACCCAATGGAGAATATTTTGGATATTTAATGGGAGACGTAGCACCTGCTCATCGACTAAACTCTTCGCTTGAATTTAACGATACGCTAACGGAAAATTTTAACCAGATTGAGAAAGGGTCGCATTTTTGGGGAATTTTCTTTACTATTTTAGGAACAGTTTTATTGGATTTTGATGCTGATGCATGTCAAAGTCCATCGCGAGCTTATTTACTTGATGTTACAGTTCCAGGTTAGTCAACTGACTAAATTATCGACTCTTGTCTTACGATTTTTTCTAGAGGATCATGCTAAAGGTCTAAGTACTTTTACTGTTATGGCAGGCTTGGGTGGATTTTTGGGTTACGCTACAGGTGGAATAAACTGGGATTCAACATCAATAGGTAACACAAAAAATTTATTTTAACTCATTTAACATTTTTGTTATAGGTATTTTATTAGGTGGACATGTTCGTGCAGTTTTTACCTTGATCACAATAATATTTATAATTTGCGTTAGTTACACAATAACTAGTTTTAAAGAAATACCATTAGATGTGTTGGAGACGTTTGGTGATTATCAAACTCCAAATGTGTCACCTTTAAATAAGAACGGGGAAGCTGATGAAACCCAAAACATAGTTTCTCATACAGATATTTCGTATGGTGCTTTTCGAAATCAAGACAACATCGAAGTGGATGTTAGTATTATTTTTCTCCCAATTTTTCCACTTATGGAAATTTAAACTTTTTAGTCTGAATCGAATCGACTTGAAAATGAAAATTTACAACACAGACAAAGTTTAGCACCACCTAGTAATGCTTCTTTAATGATTTATCTAAGAAGTATTATATTTATGCCACACTCTTTACGAATGGTTTGTCTGACAAACTTATTTTGTTGGATGGCTCATGTTTGTTATTCTTTATATTTCACTGATTTTGTTGGAGAAGCTGTATTTAATGGAAACCCTCAGGTGCAATTCTAAAGGCCCGTCCACACATACAGGCTTATCTTCCGCTTCAGCTTACCTATTTGCCTATGCAGGCGGCCTGCACAGACCACCTGAACGCTGTCCAGGCGCTCAGGTTTGGCCTGTGCAGGCCGTCTAAACGGTGTCCACACGCCCCGGTTTGGTCTGTACAGGCCGCTTTGGTCTGTGTGTGTGGACGGGTCATAAGCCGTTTGTACATTAGATTTAAATTTAAATTTTCACAGGCAGAAGAAGAATCGGTCAGTAGACAGTTGTACGAAGAAGGAATAAGATTTGGTTGTTGGGGAATGTCTATTTATTCATTATCATGTGCTTGCTATTCTTGCGTAATTGATAAATTAATTAAGCGTTTTAGGTAGGTTCTTCCCTAACTTAAACTACTTTGTAATTTCCATTTTAAATTTTAGTGCACGTTACGTTTATATTGGAGGTTTATTAGTTTATTCGACTGGAATGATGTTTATGGCTGTAACTAAACACAAAGTTGGAGTAATTTTATTTAGCGGAACAGCGGGAGTAATGTATTCGACGTTATTTACAATGCCATATTTACTTGTAGCACATTATCACGCAAAAGAAACGGTACCCAAATTTTTTTACTACATATCCATATTTTTGAAGAATTAAATTATACATATTTCCTTTAAGTTGGAGTAGAAATATCTCCTCATGGCTACTCTTTAAGATACAAAAGACATAAAATTTATGTAATAAAATAAATGTTCTCGACCTTTCACAACCTTCATATTAATGAAGACGAGTCAATTAGTCTCGTTTTATTAATTTAATTACGTGTCTCACGATTTCAATGCTAAAAGGAAGACATAATTGCTAATCTGTGATCTATAAATCTATAAAAGAGCAAAAATCCCTAATTTCTTGATTCCGTCTCAAATCAAGAAAAATAAAATATTAAAATTGCCCATTTAAATTTTTAAAACTTTTCTCCAAAGTACTTATGCTTATTTTAATTTTAGTTTGAGCTAACGGAAGAAGGAGTAGCAAAAATTGGCACCCAAATACGTGGAATGGGAACAGACATCGCAATAGTATCAAGTATGGTTTTCCTAGCACAGTTTATTTTATCATTGTGCATGGGTACAATTGTAGCAGTTACGGGTACCACAACTGCAGTTGTAGGAGTAGCTAGTTTTTTGGCATTTTTGGGAGCCATTTCAGCTACTCAAATTATGTATTTGGATCTTTAAGATGTAACTCTTACAAATAAGTACAAAAATTTTTTCCTTAACTAGTACAATAATATGTTTATCTGTATGTATGAATGTATCAATCGATGAATTTATTTATAGGTCTATGTATGTAGTGAGCTAATAAAAATAAATGTTGTTGATCAAAACTTTTGTCAAAACTGTTTTAAATATTAATGTTTCATTCATTGTTGTTTGCAGTTAATAAATAAAATAATAAAATAAAAATGTTTGCTTTCAACTGGATATATCAACCAAATCCCAAAGAAACAATTGGACAAATCATTAGTGTAACGAAAAAAGTTAATTTTTAACAAAACAATTAAATTACTTAAAAGTTTTGCTTACATGCTTTAACTCACTGACCCTCTGAATTTTCTTCATCGCTATTAAATTCAATAACTGTTATTTCATTGGATTTTGACCAATAAACTGATCTATTAGGGTGCATGTTGGTCATGGCCTTAAAGTCAAACCAATGCAAGGTCTCAATGATTAGTCTGTTACCTGCCAAACATGCCAATCTGATATAGAAATAGTACATCAGCACACATTGTTGACTAATACAAAATTAGTATTGCTGACATGGTCAATAAAAACAATCAGTTGGTACAACGAAAACTGCGTTTTAAAAAATGCAACAAAAATGAAAATATTTGCAAATGACTTAATAAAATATTGAAATTAGTAAATACATGTATTTAGAAGTATTAAGAGCTTCTTTTACAAATAGTTAAGTGCACAGTGGTTGTTTAGAACAAAATCATAAATCTACGTCCTTAAATTAGTTAAAGCTTTATCCAAAATATCTTTTCTAATTCTAGGATAATCTGGATGATTTTTCAAAACTTGTTGACAAATATCAATAGCTTCGGCATATCTTTTACATTTCAAATTATTAAACGCCAATTTATATCCAATAGTTGGATTAGTTTTTCCACCAAATTTCCAAGCAGAATCATAATAGTTCGAAGCTTCTCTATACGACTGTTCTTTTTCAGCAATAAATCCTGATAACTCGTACGCTTTAGTACATGCTTTATTATGTTGTAAAACACGTTTTAGTAAGTCTGTTGCTAAATCATATTTTGAAGAAAGAATGTAATAATCTGCAAGTAGCAACCAACAACGTTCTAAATATTCGGCATCTTCAAACGACCACAAATTTCTCGCAACTCTCTTCAATTGATTTTTAGCCCTTTGTGCTTGTTTTAATAAAGTATGCGCTGTAGCCATACCTAAAATCACGCCAACTTCAGATTTGTAAGGATCTTGAGACGCCATATAAGTAAAATCATCTAACGCTTGTTCTATATTTGACTTTTCTTTTGTTGCTAAATACAAAAAGTTTCCCAAAAGTCGATTTTTGTAATCGTCTTCTGGGCCGTGACTTTTTTGTTTTAACTCTTTTAACAACCTGTCGGCTGTTTGTAAAGCCATAGTACGAGAGTCTTGATACTCCATGTCGTCGCTATCGAAAAATTGATCTCCGAGCATTTCATCTTCTGGGTTGAGACAAATTTCGATCATATTTTCTAGAGCTTTTCGGCCCCATTCTGGATCTAATCTTGCGTTGTTGAAGTTCCTTAAAGCGCCATTGAGATTGCCAGAATACCACTGATATAATGCAGTACAGTAGCAAAAACCTAAAGGTTTCAAAATTAGCAACTTCGAGTAATTATTGAAAATGAATGAACTTGCCTGGATCTTTATTTGCTTTAGGAATAAACATTTCAGCTTGTTGCAAATAATGGGGTAACTCGTCCAGTTCTCCAGTACGGCGTACAATTTCTATAAATCTCATTAAAGCGTTCCAGTTAGTTGGTTGTTTACTTAACAATTGTGTGAAGTGAAATGTTGCCATGTCAAAATCAATCTAAAATTGCAGTTTTATGAATAGCGGCGTCGAAATACGGGAAAAAGTAGTTTGAAACTAAACTTTTGCTGATAGAAATATTATGATTGAATAATGTTCAGAACGATGTCAGGAATAATCTGGTAAGTTTTGGACTTCGAACTCCCGCGGCGTCCTTCCAAAAAATGCATTTTAAAGAACTTTTACCCGTTTTCTTTGACGTTTTATTTAATTCTTCAACTTCTAAATACTGGATCGTAATAAAAAAATTATGGGGTTATGGAAAATCGACAGACAATCAATTCTAGACCAAAACGTAAAGTTTGGTTCAGTAGGTTCGGCGATAAAACTTCTTAAGCACCAAATGCGGGCTAAAAATTGTTTTATTCAGTGCATTGCAAAGAAGTAATAGGAAACTCTTTTGTTCATGGAAGAGATACTACTTGATGAGTAAAATCCACTTGCCAAGCTGAAAACCTAAAGTGCAACTAAACCGCCAAAAAGTCATAAAAAATTAAAATTTGTAAGGGTTATCATTTAAAAAAAATTTTTTTTTTAATTTTTGTTAATCTTAGTCCACTTTTGCTCTTTTTTCGAAACGCACTTTTCTAAATCGCCAAGAACTTATTTGTCAAAAAGAAAATTCATTATTTTAGCTTGATAGATCTTTTCAAAACCTTTAGTTTCAAAAAAGAAACATCCTGATTCATCAACTTTGATGCCAAATATGGATATTTTTGTATTTACAACTGCAGTGGTTAAACGGCTAAATATTTTGAGATCGTTTTTGTCTCAACTGAAAGACAAAACATTTTTTGTTGATGTATGATATCTACATAATGTTATTGTTTGTTTTGTTATTCATTACGATCGCCTTAAATGACAACCCTTACAAATTTTGATTTCCTGTGCACTTTTTGGCTGTTTGGTTGCACTTGAGAATCTCAGCTTTGGCAAGTGGATTCTACTCATCAAGTAGTACCTTTTCCATGAACAAAAGAGTTTTCTATTACTTCTTTGCAATGCACTGAATAAAACAATTTTTGGTCCACATTTGGTGTTTAAGAATTTTTATCGCCGAATCTACTGAAGCTGCGTTCGGTTTTGTGCGCCGCGACAGAGCGGGAGTAGAGTTAGAGCGTGGTCATGTGACCGTCGAGTGTTTGGAGCAAAATTTACAAAACCGAACGGTTGGTGAACCGTTCGGTTCAAAAAAATGAACTTTTTTTGTTAAATAAATTTTTCTACTCCCATATGTGAAACTAAGCATTTCGTCATCACTTACTCGTTACGAAAATAGCATTTTCGTCTCTAGTGAGAAAAAGTGTTATTACAAGCAGATGTTATTTACAACATGAGGTGAAACCAGTTTTTTTGTGGTCGGTTCACATTTTAGTAAAAAGAATTATTTTTTTAAAATGTACTAATTATCGTCGTAGAAAAAATAGCATTTACGACTCGAGATGAAATCCGTTTTTTTCGTTCGAAAGATTAATTCACTCGCCCCTACGGGGCTTGTGAATTAAATTCTATCTCACGAAAAAAACGTATGTTTCATCTCATGTTGTAAAAAATACTATTTTACATACCTATTTTTATTATTTTAAATTTTAATTTGTGCAAAAATTTCTTTTTCATATTTTTATGTCTTGAACTGCCACAAATCACAATAATGGTAAATAATTAATGCGACTGTTTATTTGTTACTAATCAAAAACTCAAATTAAAAAAAACTTTAATTAAAAACTAAAAAGTAATAAGATTAATTAAAAAGTAGTCTTTCTGTTTTTTCTGACGATTTCTTTTCATTAATACAAAATTACATTTCAAGTTGTAAATTTATACGCCGTTGTGGGCAATTGCAATAATAATAAATAATAAAACATAAAAAAAATGTTTAAATTTATGAAATAATATACTTTTTTACTGTCCAGATGATGAAAATATGGAAAGAAATATTAAAAAAATAAAAATTGTCACGCCATTTTACAACTTTTCTCAAATTGTACAATTTGAAATTTTGGTATTTTCGAATATCGTATACAAATCGGTCCGCCCTCAAACAACGCTCCACGCGCCGTCAGGCAAGAGCTTGTGCACGCGGAGTCGACTCCGCGTGCACCACTCTGTCATAAACGAACGATCAACAAGTTTGCACTTTTCACTCGAAATTGAATATCCGAACGATCCGGAGCGCTCGGAGCAGAAAGAGCGAATTGAGCACTATATCCGAACGCAGCTTGAACAAAACTTTACGTTTTTGGTCTAGAATTGATCGTCTGTCGATTTTCCATAATTCTATAATTTTTACATTTAAACAATGTACTTTAAAATTCACTTTTCCAAACCTCACCAGATTATTCCTGACATTGTTCTGAACATTATTCAATCATAACATAAGCAAAAGTTTACTGCAAAATTGTATTTTCACCCTACTAGAATTGTTTAAGAAAATTATAAAAATTCACCTTTCTAAATGCAATGTCTGCCATCATTAAAATTGCATTTTCACTGTCCGGGTCTATTTTCAATAACATAGCACATGTTTGTTGACATAATTCCAGATTATTCATCTATTTACAAATTTATAAAATTAGTAACTTAAAAATATAAATTAAGATGTTATACCATCATATAAGCTTTGGCCAAGTCGGTTAGAAGTTGTGGATCACCATGAAATACCGATAATGCTTCTTTATAATACAACACAGCGTTTTCGTTATTTTTGATTGTAATAGACAACTGGGCAAGTTTTAAGCAAATGCTTTTAAACATTGTGGTTTCATCTGAAGATATATCTACAAATATAAAATTTAGAAAAAAAAATTTGCTTAATTTGACCTTTCTACCTGATTCTTCCATCGATAAACGTTTTAAAACCCTACTCTGATTATCTTTTGCATGTAAAAGTGTTTTGATTGCTGCCAGATTTTTATTACCATGTTCCTGAATTTCTGCCAGCATAACTAATAGTTTTGTCTTATATTGCAAAGATGACAAATCTTCCACATTTTTAGTACTTTCAATATCTATTTCAGCAATTAAAAGCGATTCGGCTTCTTCAAACTTTTGTAACTTAATATAAAGATCAATGAGTTGTAGTTTTAAGTCTGGATTGTCGGTTAGGCTTATTGCAACTTTATAGTAGGATATTGCTTTAGCATAATAATGCGTCTGAACCAATGCTTTGCCCATTTTAGAACACAGAAATGAGTCTTTTGGATTTGTTTGTAGAGCGTTGTCGTAAGCATCAAGAGCCTTCTCTATTTCTGAAATATTAAACAACATAAATTTTTGTAACATAAGCCTAAAATATAACTTTCCATGAAGTGAAAGTATAAATAATGTAAAATTCTTACCCAATATGTTAAGATAAGCATCCCCTAACAAAATATAGCTTTCAGATCCTGGATTACTATCGACCATTTCTTGAAAACATCTCAAGTACGCTTTGGAATCTTTTCTATAGTCCAAAAAAATGTTAGCAAGTTTAGTTTTTGCTTGAAAATAATAAGGATCACTCGGTTGTATTCTATTCAACATATTTATAGCGCTTTGTATATCGTTATTTGAAATAGATTGATCGGCATTTAATATGATCATTCTCACTTCTTCAGAACTACCCTTAAATTCAATAATTGCGGCTTCACTTAACTTAGTAGCTTCGTGCAATTGATTTGCTTGCGTATGAGCATCAATTAATTCGATGTAAATTGAAGCTTTATCTGCTAAAGAAAACTCGTGCGATTTTGTATCAAAAAGGTGTAAAGCAGTTGTAAAACATTGAATGGATTCGGATAAATTGTTCCTGTGTTTTTCAATAATACCAGCGGTAAAATGATAAATGGGATTTTCGCGTACTTTAAAATTGTGACTAAGTCCAATTTCCAAACTTTGAGCTGCTCTTTCGTATTGTTCAGTAAATACTTGAATTTGAGCTAAGAGGATGTACCCGTCGCTAAAAGTGCTATCCGTGTAGTTAAATATATGCTCCAGTGTATTCTTAGCTTTCATAGCTTCTCCACCTAATAGTTGAACTTTAGCTAACAAATATGACGCATCTTGTAATCCTGGACAAGCTTTTACAATAGCTTTAAGCAAAGTTTCAATTCTTGCTGTTAAATTTGACGAAACTTGAAAATGTTTGTCAGTTGTTAATAACCGAAAAGATTGAGGTAAATGTACTAACACCTCCTTTGAGACGCTTAAAACAAAATCAGGATCCAAATTAAGGAGGTATTCTGAAGTCAGTGAGAAGCGTTGGACAATAACTGTTTTGAAATCACAAATTTTGTTTAAATACTTCAGAGATTCTTCAGACTTATTCGACATTTTAGCCTGCATAAAAAGTATTATGGGTGAAGCGTTCTTCTCTTGAAGCTCAATTAAAAAGTCAACTTGATGACGAACTTGATCGATTTTACCATTTTCTGTTAAATCGCACAAAGTTAAACCTGTTAACGCTTCCAAACAAGTATCATCCAATTTTGAAGCAGACTTGTATAAACGCATAGCTTCTTTATACTTTTCTTGTAGAAAGCAACCATAAGCCAATTCGACTATAAATTTTACTTTATTTGCAGTCTGATCTAAAGCTTTTTCAACCATTTTATGAGTTTCCATTAAAATTAGTTCATTTCTTCCACAAACACGGGTGAAGAGTTGAGCATTTTCCAAAAACACGACTCCGTTGTTAGGCTCAGTTTTATCTAATAAAGAGCTGAATTTTTTAATCAAACTTGCTCCTTCATCATACTTTGCATCTTTACATATTGCAATTAAAATAGTTATTTTTAACACGTCGAGTGTGTCTGATTCCATAAGTGATATACGGTTAATTAGTTCTTGACATTGGTCCCAGTTTTGTGTAGCAAATTCCAATTTCATTTTTTGTGCTAAAGCTAAGTAAATTGAAGGAAAACGAACTATTGCTTTATTCAAAACAGTCATAGCATCTTCATATTTTTTTTCCATAACAAAACATTGTGAAAGTCCTAAAGAACCGTCTAAATTACGTCTATTATTGTTTATAGACTTTTCAAAAAAATCTGAAATTTTAACATTTTCGTTTGAATCATTTTTACTTAAACATAACTCGATCCACCCTTTTAAACACAAAAATTCGGTTACGTTTGATTCGAGGATTATTGCTTTGTCAATATAATCACGAGCCTTGGAGTATTTTTCAAAAATAAAAAAAATGTACGCAGTGTTGTAGAGATCATATGAAGTGGCGATTTTTTTTAAATCGCGCACATGCGATTCTTGTTCTTGAGTTTCACCCAAACTTCGTTGAGCATAATCTAATGCTATTGTAACAGCTAATCTATAATCGCTTTCAGATTTTATAGCTTTCAGTTCTTGAATACTATCTTGAATACGATTGCACAAAATTAAGGCTAAGGCTTTATAAAAACGAAATGATAGGTCACCTCGAAATCTATTTATACCATCTTCACAAGAATTTAACATACAATTATAACATTTTTCCCTACAGTAATAAAATATTTTTGCTTTTACATCTAATTCTTCCATTTTAAAAGTTATTCTTTGTAAAACTTATTGTACTTTACTTTATTTGCCTCGTATACCTCCTTAAGAAAGTCACACGTTATGGTCATTCGTAAATTATTCTTAGCTATGTAGTCAAATGTTTTCTGAAACAAGACATAGATATAACAAAATGTAAAGAAATAAACTACTTAAAGCAAAAAGTGTGCAAAGCTCGACCTTAACAAGGGTTTTTTAGCACATGAATACTACAAAACTAGCAACGCTACACTGTCGCTTATGAATAATTAAAATGATTGCTCTTTATCCTTTTAAAAAACATTTATGATTGATTGCAAAAGCAGCCCAGTTTATGCATTAACAAAATAAAATTATTGACCTCTGCTAAGGTATGGCCCAAGCCTTGGCCTTGGTATGCCGTGGGGACACTGCTGTGTACCAAATTGTAAACATTGCCGTCCTTTTCGTATAAAACCGTAGCATAATCACTATTCATTTTCATTTTAAACATACTTTCGTCTGGTGTATCATTCACAACCAATTTATTCTTTGAAATAGTGGATAACATCCTTGACCTTGCTCTTGTAAGTACCATAATTGAACTCTTTTGTGCTAAAGTAAACATTGCTACCTAACTAATGCAAAGCTGTGCTACAAGATAAATATATTTTATTTAATTTATACTTACAAAAAATATTAGAAACAGTAAATTAATTTATTTTTACTGATTATTGACTGCTCGCTGTCATGCTGTCATTTTTGTTTATGTTTGACGTTTTTGTTTCCATAGCTACGTTATAATATACGCATGTGCAGATTTTCCAGCGGCGTAGTGAATTATTTTCATCGTCGTCTACGTTGATCTGTCGTAGTTTTTCGCCGAGGTCGATAAAACATTATATTATAGTATAATATAATGTTTTATCGACCTCGGTTTTTCGCTACTATCAAGTCATACCAATCCAGTAAATTGCAACTAGAGGCGCTAGTGCATCAGGGAACAATGGAAACTGTAATAACATGTTTTACACTGGAGTAATGTCATCATACTGTCACTGTCTTATTTGATAACGACAAAATTAAAGCTACATTCAGAAAACAGCGACTGTACTCCCTCCTCTCATAGAGTACGAGATGTATTTAACTGCGCTGTGATTGGTGTCCCAAATGTCAATATGAAATTTGCACCAGTCATAACAAAATGTCTAATTGACTATCGGTAAAATAAATTCCTATGTTCCCTTAAGTGGAGCCATCTACCTTATTTTCACAGCATATCTCATCGCACGATTTTGAGTGATTGGTATGACTTGATAGTAGTTTAAAACTACGACAGATCAACGCAGACGACGATTTTCATATTGGGAAAAAAATTTTGAAAAAACAACGGATGTGGCCATACGAGAAACTTTTTCCTGTTGTATTTTTTTTGTGCATTTCTTAAAGTTTATAATTTAAAATTTTCTTTAATGTTCGTTTATAAGATATCAAGTTAAATTTTAATAAAAAATATATATAAAATTATAATATTTGACGGACAGGTAAACGCTATTTAAAAAAAAATTTTTTTTAAATTGCTATTTAAAAAAATTTTCTCTTTAAATTGCTTTTGCCGGGATCGAACCTAGGACTTCTGCGTGTAAGCTGAATATTGAGGTATAAAATCTAATTTCATTTTTTTTTAATTTGGCACAAATTGAATTTTAAAATATAACTACATAATTTCATATCTTCAGAAAGTTAATTTTAGGAGCTTTCAAAATATTTAAAAATATACAGGGTGTTCTTAAAAATTTTGATAATTTTGTAATTCCGGTTTAACCGGAAGCGTTTTGTTAATCGAAAATATTGTCAAATAATAGATATTCATGAGATTAATAAATATATCCATTTTTATTTTTTCATTTTTAATGCAAAAGAAATTAGAGATTTTCGAAATTTTGATATTCAAAAAATCATTACTCCGAAACGGCTTAAGCGATTTTGATAAAAATTTATATTTCGATAGAGAATTACGTTGTCTATAACATACTCAAATTTGTTGAAATCGGCCGGATCAGTTTTTGAGAAAATTCATTTCTAAATTTTGACCTACTTTGGCCCCTTAAAGGTAGGCAATTTTGAAACAATTTTGAAAATCGACTTATTTAGGACGAAAGCCCTATATTTTAGCTGTACAATGCCATTTATAAATTTTTATAATAATAATTACCGGTCAAGTTAGAAGGAAAAAACCACAAAATGGGACAATCGTTCTATTGGCCGCCATTTTGAATCAAAAAATTTTTTTATTTTATAAATGAATTTTTTTTGGTTAGGGCTTACGTGTAGTATCGTATAGCCAAGTAAAAAGAAATTTGGCCCAAATTTGCAAATATGCGCCCAAAATAACTATCTTATTTTTGGACACCCTGTATAGATTTCTTATAAAAGCTTAGTTTGCCGATAAAATAATTTTAAAGTGCCTAAAATCAAATTTCATCAAAATCGGTTCAGTAGTTTTTGCTCCACAGTTACAGACAGACCGACAGACATCAGTTCAAAAAATCTAAATATTTTTTTTGCATTTTTGGAATCAGGAGGACCCAAAACGTCGAGAAATGCAAAAAAAAATTATTATTTTTCTCGATTATAACAACTTTTTCTTGGATTGGAAAAAGTTAATAGATATTTTTGATTAAAAAGTTCCAATAAGATGTAAAATATAATAAGCGCTCATTACAAGTAGCACATCATTTTATTATAAAAATATTATTATTTAAAGAGACCTAAACATTAAATTTTAGACGTCTATAAATTAAATATTAAGAAAAAACAATTAATTAATAACTTTAATTATTTGAAAACCATCTTGAAACTTCTTCCAAGTGTGTATTTGACCAATCAACCCTTTGCTTTATTCTATTAACTACATTTAACATTAACGCTGATACAGGCTGAAGATTATCCTTATGAAGTTTGTAAAACGATGTGAGCTGAAATTAAAATCATTATTTCTTGTCTCATGATATGATGACAGCAGGGCCATAGCCAGGGCAGGCTTAGCCTTCCCTGAAAAATTTTAAGCTTCTTCTAGCCAGATTGCTAAGGATTTTGCAATAACAATAAAACGATAAGTCCCTTTTGTGCCGAAGAAGAAAACATTGATTACAAACTTTGAACCAAAAATTTCCATCCTCAGAAGAGATTATAGTGGTCAACAGATTTATACAAACCCAGAAGAGAGAAAGCCCTGATTTTAGCATTTCATCCTCCCTTGAAAAATTTTGAGCCTGCCCATCAGGTTATCTGTGTTAGCAAACACAGTCTGGCTATGGCCCTGTATGATAGTGCCCAAGCGCTCAAGCCCAAATGATACTTACATCTTCCAAATCAACACTGGTGGATAGTTTGGATAAAAATTCTTCAAAAATTGTAGTTATAACAGGAATATTGTCGTGAAACCGTTCGTAAATTCTTTCCCAATTTTCTCTAACAAACGCAAATCCAGTTTTAAGTCCTACAGGATGAGAAATTGATTTCCATACTTCTGGTACATATTGAACACCAATACTTCCATTAAGGGATCTTTCTAAATAACTAATAAAAAACTGTTAAGCAAATGGTATGCTCTATTTACTGACGATATGTATAGTAAAAACTAACAAAAAAAGTCAGATTTAGCTACCAATGAACACCAAGTTTTCGGATTTATGTAAAAATTTTTTTGGTCAATGATAAAGCACTACACATTTTGAACGTGTAAGCTTTTATACATATCTTCAGTGGGGCATCACTAACCTGTTAATTATCCAAGGCTCTTGAGTACATCCAAGAGTTTCGTAGGCAGTTTTCAAATCGGCAGATGATATAAAAGGATATCTAGTTCTATCCCATAAGAACTCCCATTCTTTTTGTCCTCCAGATTTAATTGCAGTACATTGCACCAATTCACGTACATCAAAGTCAATTCTAGAAAAAACAAAATATTATTTATTACTTTTAATCCCAGTTACTCACAAATTTTGGACATCAGGATTGGATGAATTCATCCACTTGCGATAACTTTCAATTGCCCAACTCACGCAAGGTTGATACTTTACACCACAAGAAACTTGCAACATAAACGTGTCTAACAATTTTCCATGTTGGGTTTGGTTTTGAGGAGGCAACTTTATTTCTAGGAATATTGGGTGGATTAGGTTAATGATATAATCCTGAAAAGCGCCATTGTAAGGAGTACTACCGATTATGTGTTCTAACGAGCGTAAACTGTTAAATAATGAGTGCCATGGTCTGTAATTGCGTTCCATTTTTAAATATTTTGTGAGTTCAAAAGCAATTTTGTACTCGAGTAGTCCTGCGTAAGCTAACTCAAAAGCATCGTTTAACAGTTGACCACGATTTGATGGTAAAATTTCAGTATGATTTGTCATTAGTTGTTGTTGGATTAGGTTCCAATTCCTTGTATCATAATTTACTCGATAGAAACCTAATAAATACAGAGTTAATGGGTTCTTAAAAAAATTTAAAAAATAGATACCTGATTGCTCAATATTAAAAACAATCCATAAATCCTTTGCGACTGAGGTTAAATTGAGAACATTCAATGATTTTTCTTTTTCCAGCCATAAGGTACTTACTGTTCCATTATCGCCTTTTCTGCTATATGTTAGTGGTACGTACCATAAGGTATCGTAAGTGGCATTACTTTGCACAAATCTGGATTGATTAATTATAGCATTTCCGCTCATGTAATTTCTAGTGACTGTTATGACTGGGTAACCTTCCTGTGTGATCCAAGAATTCATAAATTCTTTAACAGTTAAATTGGAAGGAAAAATCATTTGGTTATTGGACACATTAGTAAAAGAAGCCCAAAAGTGATCTTCATCAGAACATTTAAAAGCCCTAAAATTTAAAATAAATAGACTATCGGAATTATTCTTTTCCTGCTTAAAGCTAAGTTAGCGGAATCGAACCCATGACCTCAAAAATACCTGTTCACATTCCATTATGCCACTGGGACTGAAAGGCCGATCATTGTTAATTAAATTTAAAAATATTAAGGTAATGAGCATATATGGGTCAACAATCAATCAAAATTTCAAAACTTACCAGTTCTGTAAGTAATTTTGAACTCCTTTTTTAAAAAGATCTGCACCTAGAGTGTAATATAGCATCCGAATCACACAACTTCCTTTGTTTATAGCAACATCATCAAATAATTGTTCGATCTGATTAAGCTCTTCTATTTCTTCACCTAAACTACGTACGTATTTTAATTGATCTGTTTCTAAAATAGTTTGAGTTATTCTCAATGGAAAATCATCGAGATCTTCTAGTGCTGGGTCGATCTAAAAATTTCGTTTTAGCGATTTTAATTAAGAAATAATTTAAACATACTGCAGTTTCTACTATGTCTTGCATAAATGTAGAAAAACCTTCAATCAGCCACATTTCCGACCACCAGTTCATCGTTACCAAATTCCCAAACCATTGAGTACATAGCTTGCGAGCGATGGTTTTGAAGATATTATTTTTAATTTTCCAATTGTCGGTAGCATTTAACAATGAAGATTCTCTAAAAAACAAAACAAATCAATTTTTCTTTAATAATATTTCGAAGAGACAATTTTACCTAAATAAAATGATTCCCCAATTATCAGTAGCTTTCTGTGGTAGTTCTGGTAATGCGACCAAATCAATTTTTGATAAAGGATAATTTACGCCAAAGTAGTCTTGCAAATAGGAAAATATTTTCGGACTGATGTCGATTGCATATTTTGCATAATTAAGTTTTTCTTCAGGTGCCCACATATTAAAAACAGGTCCCACTTTAGTAGAAGTAGGTTCTAATTTTTTAAAATCGAATACTGTAAATGCAACTAAATAAGTAGGCATAGGTCGTGATTCTTCAAAATGGTCCCACACCCAACCCTTATTTTCACCAACTCTAAAATTGTTAAATATACTTTTTGAAGATGTAAATATTTTGACTTACAGTGGTTCGACGTCTTTCCTTGGCATGTTTGATAAGCTGGTCATGTTGGTTCTTCTAGCTATGCTTATTTCGAAAATTGATTTAAATGAGGGTTCATCGAAACAGGGAAAAACTCGTCGGGCAAATACTGGTTGTAAGTGTGTACTTAACAACCATCTAAAAATGTTCAAAAAATTATTTTAGGCTTTTTCAAAAATTGAACAACTCACTTTACACGTTTATCTCTTCCAGAATAGCTAGTTTTAAATAACCCAACTAAATTATTTAAAATTTTTCCAGAAAATTTTATATCAATAGTGTAGTTAGTATCAGATTTTAGCTTTTTACGTAAATTTATTACTAGTAAGCCCTTTTTGGCATCCATATCATGTGACTTAATTGGAAGGTATATAGTTTTTTCTATTTTCGGCTTAGAAAACACAGGCGAAAGAGTTGCAGCAAAAGTGTTCGGCTCTGGTTCTAATTTCTTATTAGCAATTGAAGTTGTTTCAAGACCTATTACTTTTGGTACTGATGCAACAGTTGTTGTTGTTGTTGAAGTTATCGTCAAATTGGGTCCAGGTTTAGGTGTTAGTTGTGTATTATTTGCTGTTAAAGAACTGTTTACAGCTGCAACTGCACCAAGTTTTGTTGAATTTTTAGCCTCTGGTTCTATAGATTTTGAAACGTCCCTTTTAGCAACGTGGGATCTTAATGTAAGACTGGTAGTTGTGATGACATCAATTTCGCTAATATCAAGAAATTCAGAATTAAGCACAATTTGATTTGTTGATTTTGAAGTTTCAATTATAATTGTTACTCGACCACTAAAAGTAAAATTTTTCTCATTCTGCTCATCTAAATAAGGGTGAATTCGTAATCGATAATGAAGAGGTGTTATATGTATTGGTAACCTTTGTTGTTTATTGGCGTTATTAATAGAATCGTTAATTAATTTTTCTATATCTGCTGAAAGTTCTTCTTCCTAAAACCTCAACAATTAAAAAAATTCCTTTGTTGAAGCTATTTTCCATTACCTTTTTATTAATGTTTTTTCCATAAAAATAAATAAAAACGCCTACAGCTACTAAGGCAAGAACGGCTAAAATTACAAAAGCTATGGCTTTCTTTGTTGTTACAAAACATCCTCCACTTCGAGAATAATCCAGATTGTTGTCGAAATTATTATCTGACGTAAATTCACTTCTTGTGGTGTTAAAACTAGCCTTTCGTTTACCCATTTAAATTAATTGAAAATTTTTATTTTTCAATTACTGAACTTCAAATCTACGAAATCATTTTTACGATTTAAGGATAAAATAACAATCATTATTTATAGCTGATTGTTCTTAATGTGAAACAATAAACGTCACCAATTCCTTACTACCTACCTCATATTTTTTCATTGCCACTTCTACTGATTGTTCAATATTTAAAAAGTGTCTAACAAATTGTACTAATAAGAACAAAATCACATGATAAAATTTTTAGAAGATGTAGCCACAAATCTATCTGAATTGATACACTAATTTTCTAATTTCATTATTTCGAGTCAATGCCAAATAGATTAAGGGCTACAAATTAATTAAAAAATTAGCCTTTGTGAATTAAAAATGAGGTTTATTCAAGTACTTAATTACCTTACAAATTAGCTATGAGGTGTGTTCTCGAACAAATTTTGGACGTTTACACAAGAAGCGTGAGTTTATAAAATAGAGGTTTCTTTTAATAATTTAGACTATTACTTACCTATAAATTAAAAATCAATTAGTTAGTAGGAGTACAATTTTAAATGTGCACAATGCACAATTTTTATAGTCGGTAATTATATTACATACGCCACTAAATAAGAACACAATAATAATGAGATATCCATCAATTGGTATTGGTACACCTTCCCTTCCCCACTTGTACCTGTTGTTAAAAATGCGGTGATAATTTTTTGATTACATTTTTAAAACGTGGCTGAACTTCGTTTATTTCTGATCAATTTTTATTCAAAAATACTGTCTAGCTTTTACTCCAATTTTTATTTAGTAAATTATTTTGACTTTTAAAAAAATTATTTTAGCCAAAAAATGTTAATTATTATTGTTATTACGTCTTTAAAAAAATTAATTCATAAAACCACTTTTGCTTTTTCGTATATTTATATTCATCTTTTTATCTACTTTAAAAAAGTATTATGAATTTTAGAATTTTAAAATTTCAAAAATCTGTCATTTCTTTGTAATAAAAATGAAAACTTGAAAATTAGTAAATGCGCATCAATCCCATGAATACCTGTCTATTATTTCACACTATTGCGGTTAACCCGCGGTTAAACCCGAAATTACAAAAATATCTAAAATTTTGAGAAACACCTCTAGTATATTTTTAAACATTTTGAAAACTCGCACAAGATATCAAACACTTCATATTTTGACTTCCGGTTTAACCGCAAATGGAAACCACTTTTTTGATTTAAATATAGAGCAAAATGCACTTTCAGTGATGCCATACCGTGTGTCCCTGACCAAAAGTACACATAGGAGGAACTCACCCTCCCAGGTTTATTATTAACAGTCCTGAGGCCTCAAGTCAGTGCTTTTGGCAGCCAACCAGATTTTCGTGTTCGCTGGCATTCAAATAGCTTATTCCCTAAAGATGGGCCTGAATACGATCACACCGTTTTTTCTGTTATCGGCCCATAGTCTAAAAGGTTTTTTCTAGATCTTCGTGGTCTGATACTTCGTTGTATATGGATGGGTAGTGCTACTAACTGTCTAAGATGTTTACGTTTTGTTTAAAATATTGTAAGAATTTATATTGTAATATTTGGTTCTTTAGCTAGTGTCTGTGTAATTAGGCATTTTGGCTGTACTAACGCTTTAAGTAAGTCCACAATTTTTGGAAATCAGCATAAATGCAAGTTGAGCTGAAAAAAGCTCGAGTGCACGTAGTGACGTAGTGCACAAAAGCAAAATTAATTTAACCAATATTTGGTGATGATGATACTATCTATTATGATGTTTAATGCAATATTTTCAGAACGCCAATTTACTTTTTTATTAATTTGTGGAAAGCTGCATATTTTTGGGTTAGATCATATGGCAAAACACACATCAAAATGCGGTATAACTGAATATATACGTAATAATTAAGTTGGACCATGAAAAATTAAATAAATTAGTTATTTCTCACTCAACTTGCATGAGTAAAATTATAAATGTTAGGTATAAGTATGTAAATATAAATACAAAAATTAAAAAACGAAAACTGTTAATTTAAAATTAAAATCAAGTTGCTATTGGTTAGTGATAATTGCACTAGTGCAATTGTCGATAATTGCACTAGTCCAAAATTAGCGTTTAATTTTTCTCTGATTGGTTAAAAACAACAATAAATGAACGATTTTGATTGTTGAAATGTCAAATTTGACAGATGAAGAAAATTAGCCTTAATATTTTTGTCGTTTATGAAAGGACTTTACAACACTCGCATTATCGCAGCCCTCGATAAGCTCGTGTTGCGATAATGGTGCTCCTGTTGAAAAGCACTACTTTCAGGACTTATAGGTAAGTGGTGTACTATACAAATACCTATATTTCAAAGTAGGTACATTGAGTAGGTGAAGTCTACGAAAAAGTTAAAATTAACTTACCTATATATTCAACTTTTAAGTTAAAGACCACACCATATAAAATCAATAATACTACACGCTTTTTTGGAAAATAATTCCTGATGCTCTAGCTCCTTTAATAAAACCGCGATAATTACGTCAATACATAAAAATAATTTTAAAATTGTCGAAATAGATACTTGTATAACTTAAAACATCAATATCTTTTCTTTTTGCTCTACGTTGATCATTTTATGAATGGTACTGATCTCTTCATGTATTTGTAATTAAATGAATGCAATTTTATCGTTTTTGTTTCATAAAAAGGATGTTACTGTTACGCATCAGGAAGCAAACAGTATCAGTTTGATTAAAAATTTTGGCTACTTAGAGGAAAGTCGGTGAATATCGACCAGTGCCCTACAGATCAGCGTAAGCGTAAAAAAAGAAAATAAAGCATACTACATCATTTTTTGGTTTATGTTGCAAACATTGGCTACTCATAACAAATATTTGTGTCGCACATGCGCTTTACAGTGCTAAAAATAAGTTTTTACGGTTTTCTTTATTATTATTTGCTGTATTGTTTTAAGGTAAAAAAACTTTTTTTAAACAAATAATTGCATATATTTCTATTTCTAATCAATAGATAGCTAAATTTTTAACAATTTGAATTAAATTAAAATCAAAGAAACAATCGGCCTTTGTTCTACTTTTGAAAAATTTCTCACCACAGCTCATGGGGTAATATCGCCCATCTCCGTTGATATTAAACTAAATGACTTTTATGCAGATTTATGTACCTAGATGCTTAAAAAATATGTAAGGAAAGCATCTCGTCAATCTTGTATAAAATGCAATACGACAAAGGCGGTAGAAGCCGTACAGGAATATGAACGAGGAAATAGAAAAGCGACATCAACATTTATATACCAAGTTCCGTAATAGTACGGTACAATACCGTCTAAGGCGCTCTAAGAGGATAGTTTTAATGTTTCAATGTTTTATACTTTTTTTAAATATGTTTTCTAATATAAATAATAATTATATGAATTAATACTTTGGTCTATATTATCCTACCCGATGGTCGATTTTACCTAGCGGGTCGATTTTTCCCCTCATATTCTTGCTTGCTTCTTACATTTATTTTTGAATGAATGTGTGAGTAAGTGATGTAATGACAGAGTAAGTGTACAATTTGCAAAATAGCATAAGAAAGCATTTTTTGTACAAAATGCACGCTGAAGGCTGAAGTGCTTCTTCGCTACCTGGACGAGAAGAGCTTTCATACTGGAATGTTCTTGACTTCTAGAGATCATTTTAGAAGCATGTTGAAGACATGCACTGTTTATATGACACTACAGGTTCAGAAATATTGAATGAACTCTAGGATTGCATCACTCCTGCTTTGATGGCCATCAATGGTCATGTCGGAACACTTTCCGCTGTAGCCACCATTTTGCAAGTTGACATTCCACTACTGCCTGGTCTCTATACACCAGCCTCCCACAGGCCACAGTATTATGAAATATTTAATTTAAAGGCATTTTTGACTATGAGAGTCATCATCATCAATTCATTTATGGGTTTACTTGATTATGTATGCTCAATTTTGACGAATATTTGTGACATTATTTTATTAAGAAAAAGAATAGGAAAAGGATATAATTAAGTAAACATTTAATTATTTTGAACATTTTTTAGTTCTTAGTCAAACACAAACCATTTATCTCAGAAAATGTTTATTTTTTAGCAAAAAAAAAATCTTGTGATAAAACTTCAAATTTTCATAATTGTGCAATATTAGCAAATCATAATATTGCACAACAAGTCCTCGTATGAGTATCACAATAGGTAAAGCTTAATGTAACAAATTAAAATTAATTGAGCGCTGTGAAACCCAAATAAAAAATTAGGAGTAAGAGCTGTATGCCACTATACTAATTTCAGTACTGAATTGAAGACTAAAAAAAAACTGGATGAAAATTTTTAATTGAAATTATCGAAAATTGACGGTTTTGACGTTTTTTAATAAAATAATTTGGAACGTAAATAAATTAGAACATGTTTTAAATTATTGTATGTAAATAACGTCTAAAAACGTCAAATTTCAAATTTATTTCTTGGTCAATTTTTTTAGTCTCGAAATCAGGACTGAAATTAGTATAGTGGCATACAGCTCTAAAAGATATTTTTCTATTTCATTACAAAAGTCTCTTGTTGAAGTGCTAAATCAGAAACTTTCCTAACGAAAGATAGTAATTATCTTTGCTGAAATAAGCAGCTCTCATATTGAGCCCCTCACGGGCAATAAAATATAAACTAAGTATGGAAAAATTTTCTTACTAAAAAAGTTTATCGTTTTCAGAAATTGATGAAAAAGTTGATTGAAAGTGGAGTTGTGACTCCACTGCAAGTGGAGGAAATTGTGAGAAAGTGACGTCAAAATTCTTATAGCTAGGAATTGTGCGTGAGCTTTTTTAAGAAATGATTTCGTCAACGGCAATAAAACGTCAAGCAAGTCCTTTCAATTGATGATATAAGATTGCAAGCCATAGAGATTCTTTTATATTGAATAACTCATATTATATTGGAACGATTATTTCTACTTAAATAAGGGTTACTATGTCAATCTTAATGTAAAGAAGAAACTAACAACGACAATCAAATATGACTTGTTTACTAGCATTAATCCGGTAGCATCTAATTTAGTTGTAATTTAACTATTACATTTTAACTAAATAATGAACCCTTATTACTTGACTCGACATGACGTTGTAGAAGAGTTTAAAAAATAAAAATGAAAAGAGACGAGCATAAACATTGCATACATAATTACAATTTGCGCAACAGGATGAGCCATTTTCCAGTTGCTTTCAATCTCAAATATGTTTAACAAGTAATAGAAGCAAGTCGTATTAGTGTCGATTATTTCTAAAGTGTTACAATTTTTGTTGCAAAATCAATACTCATTGTAAGTAACAATTATTTATTCCTTTATACATTTTAACATTTATTTTTAATTTTTTCAAAAAAAATTGTTAATAATTGTACAGTAATGGGATTTTATAAACTAACAAAATTTTTTTACAATTAAGAAATAATATTTGAAGACATTTCTTTTTATACAAAACTTTGATTTAATATTCTTTTTATTAAGTAATACCATAACAGTCTTGTATTTTTATCTAATATTACATAAAATAGGAATAGTACAAAGCCCTGTAACGTTGCAGTAATACAAAATAGGTAGATAAAGGCATAGGAAAGTACAGAATCGTGGTCGATGAGTTCGGAAAGCAAACCAAAAATCCAGGGTAATCCTAATAAGAAAAATAATAAAACGGCTAGGCATAATTGTCTTCTTAAAGTTGTATTGGAATTATTTTGCGATTCTACACTTAACAAAAATACATTTCGTATAACCAAAACGAAAACGCCCAAATTAGCACTAACGATAATTGCAATTGGCAGAAGGATCCCAAAATACATAGCATAACCTTTTGGGTAACAAAAAGCTTGAACTCCTGCAGCGTAACTACTGTAGTCGAACGCGCACACAAGTATAATTGGAATTAAAGGTAACCCCCAGCCCATTATCATAGCTTTCAAAAACAAATGATTCGGCATTGGACCAATGACTTGAACAAACCTAAAAAACTGTAAAATAGCAGCCACCAACATCCACGCAAATTCGGCTATTAACACATAATGTAAAACAACCCCAACAATTGCGCAGTAATTTTTAGAAATACCCGAACGATCACTAACATTAGCAAAATTAATAATTATAATTTGTAACAAAATAGTAATACACAGTTGAATTAAAATCTTTGTACCAACTTTTTCTCTCCACACTTTAAAAACCGCACTTGTAGCAAAAATGCCTATAATTCCAATCAGAGACAAACAACAACCAATATCTGAAATCACAGTCAAAACTTCATCGTGTTTATCGTTACTTAAATCATACATCAAAACGTCTTCTTCCGACGCAGATAAATCATCAGTTCGAACGAGTAAAGCAAAATTTGTTAAATGAGAAAACATGCAACCTTCGACAGTTGAATTTTTCAACTCACCAATGTAATTACCACCTAGCAAACTCCAATAACCAAAATAAGTTTCAGAATTCATTCCGTAATTCCAATAAGCGCACTTTAAACTATTGTTCTGTTTGTTAGGGTTAAATATTACAATTACGGGTTCGTCCAAATATTCTCCAAATCCCGGAATTGAAACACTAACAACCCGACTTGCTATGGTATCATTTTCATTAGTTACACTGTTGAAGAACTTATCGTTGTAATATACTGTTGTAATAATTATTATATTCGATTTCAATTCTTCTGAAATGTTATATGAAAGTGATTCCAATAATGACTTTGGTACAAAGGTGGCAACTTCCAAATTTGTGTCATCGTCAAAGCTTCCTAATGTTGTATTTGATGCGAGAGGCACAATTTGGGAATTTTCAAACGACGCTTCCTCACGTCCATAAATAGCCATTCCTGATATATTATTAACGAACGGTTTTGAAAATTGTATAACTAAATTATTGCGCTTTAAAACCAACAAATCGTCGCTTGTATTTGCAGAAGTTAACAAACTTTCCAGCGTATCTAGCATCTCGTCGGTTACGTTTAAGTGAATTTGCGATTGTTTCATAACTGACCTATTACTAGTTTTGATTAAATTATCTACAATTTCACTAACTTCATCAATGTACGTTAGGGAACTGCTTTCATTTAACGGACGCATTTTAATTAAAAGATCCGATATGTAGTACAAATCCAAAACTGAAAGATCTGTGGAATTTTGAGTGATTAACGAAACCTCCTTAGTAACGCTAGCTGTTACATTAGACAAACTTAAACTATGTAAAGTTGTAGTTGTCGCTGAAACTTGAATATCTTTCGAACAGTGCCCTTCTACTTCTCCCCACATAGAACCAAACGTAAAATTACCTTTACACTGCCTTTTAACAGGAATTAAATTGGTTTGAACGCACAATTCTTCAGGTATCCGAACGATTCCAATAGACGACACGGTCCATTTGAGAAAACTATCGCCAGAATTTGTAACATCCGGTAGGCAAACTTCGCTGCTTCTGAAAAATACCACAAGGGCACCTTTCAAAACAAGCCGAAATAAATTTCTAGAAATTAAATGATACTCTCTTATTATAGGAATTTTTGACTCGGTGGTTATGTGGAAGAGCACATCTACATTTTCGTGAATTTTATTAATTTTATAAATGTGAAACAAACGCACGCTTTTGATGAATTTAATAAAAAATCGATCTGCGAATAATTCTTGACCAATTTCGTTGATGAAAGAAATTGTTGGATTTTTACATTGTTCTTCAGAATACCTGCAAATTCTTTGAACTTGCAAACGTATGGTGTACTCGTGTCCTTCGAATTCTTTATACGCCACCACTTCGTTCGATTTTACAATTTTAAAGTTAGGAAGCTGAAACGCTTCACACCAATACATCCCAGGATTTGTCTCTTCGATTGAAACTTCGAAAACTATGAACATTTGTTCTGATTTAGATTGCTTATTTGAGGAACTCACTCTTTCAACTTCTAACCGCTTCTTTAAATTTCCATCTGCGTTTGTAAAGCAATAGACTATGGTGTCATCCTTATCGTTCACTAAGCTTTCAGAAAAATAAACCAAGAGGTATAATTCTTTTGTATCGGCTTTAAATTTGAGCACTAAATTTGCAGGTTTGTAACCTAATGGGTCTGTTGTACAAATGGAGCATTTTAATTCGTTTGTTTTGTGAAGAGTAAATTCGTTTTTATTAACTCCGACAAATAAGCTGTTTTCTGAAATGTAATCCCTTCCATTTACTTGTTGGAAGTTTTGTATCAAACAAGTGTCATCTCCTGCAAGCTTTTGCAAAATGCTTCTTTCGTAGAAATATTTCGGAACGGCCAATTCTGAACATTTATTTTGTTCTTGGTATATTTTGCAAAAGCAGTAGTTACTTCCTAATCCACCAGGAACACATCCATATGGACAATTATATAAAAATTCGTCATACTTGTAAGAGCAAATGTGGGGATACATTACGTCACACGATGTTGGTAGAATTCCGTTTTCTGTAGTGATGACACAATTTAAATCAGGGTTATCAACATATTTAAGTAGCGAAGACTCCGTATATTTAGAGCCATATTGTTCACCAGGTAACACATGCTCGTACGAACCGTATGAAACTTTACGCCTAACCGGCAACCAAGCGTTAACGTAGCTAACTTCAACTTGCGAAAAACCTCCCAAATAAGGACAGTTTCTTTCCCAAACTTGAGGTTTTGTAATGTAAACACAATGCTCCTCAACTTGCGTAAATTCAACAGGACATAACTTGTTTTCTTCTACGTAATTACACTGTTTTTCTGTTTTAATCCAATTACCGTTTAAACAAACTCGATAAATTAATTGTTTGTTTTCGTCAAAGCATGGCGGATTTGAAAGGACCACTGTGAACGAATTTGATTTAGTTTCCCAAACTACGGTGTGAAATTTCCCTTTTTGTTCTTCTTTTGGACAGTGATGCTAAAACAACTTGATGGATAAATGTTGACTTAAGATTGATAATGATAACTTACCTTTTGTGTGGTGAGTGAAATGTGGAGAAGAATTACGATACTGATGAGAAGGGATGGTTCTGAGGGAAAAACTTATTTTGAGATGTGAAAATTAATAAAAATTTAAGTTACCTTTATAAGAAGTCATTGTACACAATTTAGCTGCTGGTAATGAAAATAATTAAGTGCAGATTTTGTGTTTACATAATAAAAACTAATAAGATAACGTAGGCATATAGACAACATTACGCAAAGTAGACAAGGTCTTTCACTATAAATTAGAGAATAATCATGAGATAACATACGTATGGTAAATCATCAATGATTAACAAATTTCTGTTCAAAATAGTAAATGTTCATTTTTACCTGTTAGCTTAGGTGTTATCAATTATCTCACTTCATTAAAACAATTAACCGTCAATTAAAATATCGATCTTTTAGATAAAGATGACATTCGAGAAATTGATTAGTGCTTATAAAACTGATTTTTGCGTGGACGGAGTTGTTAATGACTGACCGTTTAGCATTAATCAAACGAATTAACATTAATAAATATGTATTGTCGGTATTATTATTTAGATGTATTGTTTACTAGCTTAAATTCTTTCGTGAAATCAAAAATAAAAATATTTTTTTGGTAGATAATGATCACCTTTATTTTGATTTTTACTCATCGTCTATGTCCATTTCACCATTTCTTCCCAAAGTACGCCTGTGAGCACCTCTTGCAACGATGACACGCTTCTCATAAAAACTAGAATGTCAAAACACTCATAGAAAAGAATATTGAAAGGAACAGTTAAAAATCAAGATTAAAGATCTGAATACAGGATTAACATCCTTGGCATTTTATAACATGTCTGTGGTCATGATTTTTGATAAAAAGCATCAAAAACATTTTTTCTCAGAACTATTGGGTTGATTGACGGACCCCTCCTTATAAGAACTTCTCACATTGCTGCAGTTCTGAATCCATCGCAACTATTAGATGAACTCAAAGATACCTGGGGGGGGGGTAAAGCGTTGCTGATATTGGCCATGTTAGGCCGGTCTTTCCCAGAGCAGGTATTTCATTGTTGTATCCGATTTATTTAATCCTCTGCAGATAAGGTTGTCAGGCAGCAGCTCTTACTGCTTCTTCTGTAAAGCTTTTAAAGATAGCTTAAGAAATCAGTAAGGTTCCAAATTCTGCATTTATTAACTTTTTCCAATCCAAGAAAAAAGAAAGAAAATAATCGAGACATTTTATATTTATTCTAAATCTATGTGGCTTACCTACTAAAATGTTTAATTTTGTTTATATTTTAGATCCAACAATGAGGCACTATACTTTGCTGCTCATGTGCGTTACTTTGCTGTTACATCAAAGTAGCCAGGTAAGCCATCATTACAAACAGCTTAAGAACTTGAGCCAAATTTCTTTTCATAGGTCAGCAGCATGGTAAAAAGAAGCATAGATTTAATAGCGGCCCATAATCTCATAACAGATAATCGACTTCCTCGAGAAGTAGCTCCAAACAGTTATGAAATAGATTTACATCCTTTACCAGAAAAAGGAACATTTAAAGGACTCGTAAAAATAGACTTAACATGGCACGAATCGTCAGACAAAATAACTCTTCATACTTTTGAAAATCTTAGAATAGATGAAAGTAAAATTAAAGTAACACAAACAGCTCTAGATGATAGTTTGTAATAAGCTCAGACTTTAATATTTATTTATTTTTAACAATTTACTTTTTAGAGCGAGACACAATTCAAAACCACAACAACCACTAGAAATTAAAGTAGTTCGTACAGAGTTGGTGCCTAAAAAACCATTCGTTGTAATCGATTTGGAAAAATCCTTGCATCGAGGTGCACAATGTACAATAGAAATTCCGTACGAAGGAAAACTTTACAACGATACCAGTGAAGGGTTATTCAGAAATAGTTATGTAAATCCAGAAACTGGTGAAAAGAAGTGGTTTATAGCAACAAATCTAAGGCCAAATTTAGCAAGAAGAGTTTTCCCTTGCTTCGATGAACCCGCATTTAAAGTTCCTCATGTAATTAGTGTAGTTCGACATATATCGATGACAACTTTATCAAACATGCCATTAAACAGAACTGAACCACTGTAAGTTGAATCTTCTTGTCAATAAAACGCTAATTCACTAATCGTAGGGGAGATACTAAAGACTGGGTTCGTGATCACTTCCAACCGACACCTCCTATGTCTACCTTCTCTATGGGAATTTTAATTTCGGATTTTACATCAATAAAATACAACAAAACGATTGAAAAAGATGGTGTAGGTTAGTCATTATTTTAGGCATAGTAAAGATACTTTTATGAAATGATTTTCCAGATGTTGACATCAAGATTTGGGCTAGACCAGATTACATTACTGCAATTGAAGCCTCTTTGGATAAAATATACAAATCTATAAAATCTTTACAAGAATTCTGGGGCGCACCATACACTTTACCCAAAATAGATTGCGTTGCAGTTCCTAATTTTCAAGGCAACAGACCTGCGGATAGTTGGGGACTTATTCTCTTCAAGTAAATACTATTCTCAATCACAGTAAATTTTTTGATTAATATTCCTTCTTTTAGAGAAAGCGAACTCAGCTCTAAAGGATCATGGCAAATTACACACGAATTGGTATATCAATGGTTAGGAGCTTTGGCCACTCCGTTTTGGTGGAGCGATGCTCATATTAATAACGCTTTAGCACGTTATATAACAACGTACACAACCCTTAAAGTAATTCGTAGTCACCCCCCTTATATGATCAAAATAACCAACACATGTTTTTTCTATTCTTAGATCAGTGAAGGAAAAGAAACCTTCCACAACTGGCCAATGACTATGTTATATTCGATTTATTATGAATTTAGCAAACGTTATCCTCACGGAAAAGTCATGGCTATCAAACAAGATTCTGCATCGACCAAAACAGAATTGCTTTTTAGAATGTTAAATTACACTTTGAGTGAGAAAACTCTTATACGTGGCTTACAACGCTTTATTGCTGACAGGTTTTAAACTTTCACCTCTTTCAACAATAATGTTAAAACTGATAATTTTAGAGAATACAAAACATTCTTTGCTGATGATGTATGGGGAGCAATAACAGAACAAGCACGTTTTGATTCAACTTTAGAAGATACTATAACAATAAATGAAATTGCAGCTTCATGGATAACGAAAGATCGTCTTCCAGTACTTAACGTTACAAGAAATTACAATGACAAAACGGCAACTTTATCGCAGGTATGACGTTACCCTAAAACCCAACACGCTTAGCTATTGTTATTAATTTTAGCGCGTTTATTTGAGAGAAAGGCCCCACGATGTTCCAGATCAAGAAAAATTCTTGTGGTGGATACCTGTTGTGTTAATAAGACAAGATAAGTTAAATTTCACTAATTCGACACCTGTTACATGGATGCGAAGACAACGAGAAATTCAATTACAGGAACTTCCTGCAAAAGATAAATTTATTATAATAAATCCAGAAGAAATTGGTAACTTCTTGTAGATTACACACAATATGTTTTATTAAAAAGGTGTATTTCAGGACCCTTCCCCGTTAATTATGACACAAAAAATTGGAATTTATTATCGGAATATCTTCAGAACGATGAAGGTCGTCGTAAAATACCAGTTAACACACGTGCTAAACTCTTACACGATGCTTGGAATCTTGCTTATGCTGGCGATTTAAATTTTGGAACGGCCTTAAACATGACTCTCTTTTTAAAATTAGAGCGTGAGCATTTAGCGTGGGATCCAGTTTTTACCATGATCGATCATATTGGAAGACACATTGATAGTTCTCAGGTTCACAAAAAATTCTTGGTAAGTTCAACTTTATTAAACATTAAACTGTAATTAATGAAATAATTTTTTTAGACTTACGTAAGAATGTTGTTGACACCTTTATATGAAGCACTGGAACAAGAAGCTAATGAAAATGAAAATGAAGGAGTAGCTAACTTAAGAAATTCCGCCAAAGTTTTCTTATGCCAAGCTGGATATAAACCTTGCATCGAAGAGGCACAACTCGCGTTTGATAAGTGGATGGATGCTGAAAATCCGGATGAAGGAAATCCGTATGTATTTTTTTGTAAAATAACCAAAAATTAAACGTACCTTTTTAGAGTTGCCAATCAATATATTTGTCCAGTTTTTAAATGGGGAACTAAAGAAGAATGGGAATTTGGTTTACAACGCGTTATAAACTTCCCAGCAAGCAGAAAACAAAGTGAAAGAACTTATTTATTAAAAACTTTAGCTGGGTGCCCAGTCGATTCTTGGAAAATAGAAAAAATTTTAGACATAACCATTTTGGAACAAAATGGAAATTTTACAGATAACGACATTTACTTAATTTTCAGTATGCTTACAGGAAGTTCTAGTGGTTACACAACATTATTCAATTATTTAAATAAAAATTGGAACTCTTTGAAGAAAGCGTAAGTTGTGAATTGTTAACTTTTCCTAATGAGCTAAAATCCTTTTTTTAGATTTGAAAACAAACCTCAATTATGGAACAGTTTAATCTCATCTTCCACAACGGTATTTAAAACGCAAGAAGGTTTAGATATGTTAAATAAATTATACTCCAAAAAGAAAGGAGAATTTGGAACTGCTGAATTCGTTATTGAAAGGGCGTTGAAAAATACTAAAGAAGAAGCTAAGTGGAGCAATGATAATTTACCAGTAATTGAAAAATGGCTCGATGAATATTTAAAAACGAATGGAAAAGAAACTGATCGAAATAAATTTTTGTAAATTTTAATACTGAATTTATATTTTTTAAAATAATATCTATATTAAAGTTGTTTGTTATAGCAACTGAATTAGTAATTGTAGTTATTTGATAAAAAAAATACATATCGTTACGACGTTTAATACCAAACTTTTAATTAATTCTCTCACTCGACGTATCAATCGAGCTCATAGAAGACAAAACATTTATTCAGTTTATACTGAATTGAAGATATCTCAATAAACTACGATTATTAGCGGCCGTTGTACTCTAGGTAAGTACATTATTTCAAATTAGGTTAAAAACAACGGACGTGGCCATACCTGGAACTTTATCCTGCCCGTCAGATCTTGTAATTTTGTATTTTTATTAAAAATTCAATGTAATATCTTCAGGAAGATAATTTTACAATATTTAAAACTACTTATACACTATACCATTTAAATTAAGAAATTTGATTCTATTTCCGGTTAAACCGGAAGTCAAAATATAAAGTGTTTGGTATCGTGTAACAGCTAATTATATGAGCTTTCAAACTATTTAAAAATATACAGGATGTTGTCAACATCGACATAGCCTATACAAGTAAAAGCTTACTTCAATTTGCTTCAACGCAGACATAAAACAACAATTGTACTAATGTTATACCTACAGACAGATATTGAAGTCAATACATAAGAAAACTAGGGACGATTATGGTGGGATGTTTATTATTTCATAATTGCCTACCTATTCGTTACAATTTTAACTCCTCTAAAACTATTACATCTTATACTAATAGAGTATTAAATTTCCTTTACTACATACTTTATGTGAGTAAACTTCTTTTTTCAAACAATAACAATTTTTGCGGGTAGATATCTCGAAAACTATAAGGAATAGAGAAAAAATAAATAGGAACATTCTTGTAGGAAATTTGATAAGCTTTTATTCTGCTAGAAGTAATTTTTTTCTCAAGGCCCCACCGTTTTTAAGTTCAATCCTATAGGTTTTTTGAATTTTTTTTTATTTCCTCCGGTCCCTTCTTAACACCAGGCCCTGAAGCACGCACTTGATAGATAATCCAGCCCTGGCTATACCTATTGGGCATTGGCTTTTACCTTAGATCATATATATTAACCATATATATGATCTAAGGCTTTTACAGACTTATAAGAAGAACTGGTTCTTAAGATTCGCGAAGCGGTATAAGGAAAAATGGGAAAATCTGCTTTCCTTCAATGCACTAACGACTGCATACTTTCGAAATCTGGAACCTACACAGTAAAAGACCTAGAAACCATAATCAATTATGGTTTATTTTGGAAAATTAGAATTATATAAAAACTTATTATGTTAGTATAGGATTATTTTTCTAAGATTGCGATTTTGAAGTTTCATAATGACAGCGCAGGGTTGCCACATACCAACAAATCAAGCTAAAAAACATTGAATTTCAAAGAAATTAAATTGTAATGTGACAACTCTGTACAGGGATGCCAAATTAAAATAGTCCCTAACTGCATAGTATTTTCACATTTCTAACTAACTTTAGGTTAGCTCCGGTAAGTGCCAAAATCGCAATCTTAGAAAAATAATCCTATATTAGGTTTATTGAGAATTAGGTAAAATAGTAATCTTAATTTATTTCACCCTAGTATAACCTCAAAATATAAGTCAAATCACTAAATTTAAATTGCCTAATAAAACGTAATTGGCATGTGTTAATAAACCATATGTGGAGTAAATTAAACGAAGTTTACAATAATATTTATAAGATGTGCAAAGGAACGAGAGTGCAAATGTGGAATCCTACTGATTTTATTTGTAATAACCACCCGTGTAATAATCGTTACTGTGTTATTATTTTAAATCAACCCATTGCAAGCACTTTTAAGAAGGAATTTATTTGGAATTTATGGAGCCAAGGTATTTTAATTTTTACTTAAGTGTAAAATTTTACATTGGTACTTTTTTAGCTAGTTTACGTATAACTGTTGATGGTGGTACGGAGTGTTGGTTGTCTTGGTTAAAAGTCAATGACTATTCTTGTTCAAAAGGCATGGAACCTGATTTTATTACCGGAGACATGGATTCTATATCACAAGAAACTATACGGTATTTTACAAAAAGATGTGAAAAGGTTCAAGTAGTCAAAACTCCTGATCAAGATGAAACCGATTTCACCAAAGCTTTAAGAGTAGTTCAACAATACAAAATAAAGGAAAATACAAACGTAAGTTATAAGTCGAATTGAAATTAGTACTAATTTATTCATTTACACTAGATCGATATAGTGCTAGTTCTAGTAGAGAACTCGGGACGACTTGATCAAATTATAGCCAACATTAATACTCTTTTTAAAGCAAGAGAAATTTTATCAAACACGAAGATTATAATATTATCTTGTGGGTCGCTCACATGGCTTTTAAACGAAGATGTAGTACATACCATAAACATTCCTTTAAGTTTACAAAAAAGTAAAGAATGGTGTGCTTTGATTCCTATAGGAAGTCCATGTTTAGTTACAAGTACTGGATTAAAATGGAATTTAAGTAAATAAAAAACTTTAATAACTATAAAACTAAATAATTAACGTATTAATTTTAGGTAATACTCTATTGGAATTTGGTAAAGTAGTTAGCACATCAAATACTTATAATGGAGAACCGAATGTGACGGTTCAGGCTACTAGCCCTGTACTTTGGTCAATGGGTATTGAAAATTTACTTAAATTACTTTAAGTGCTTTAATGAATTGCATTTACATTGTAAAAATCAATTCGTGCCATAGCAAAAACTTTTTAGTGGATGGCAGCAGTAAAAATAGATATTTTGGTAATTTGTTTATTCTTATTAGTAGTCCATTCAAATTAAGCAAACATTTCGAAATTCGTGCCCGAAGCATCGATTTTTCTGAATTTTTCACATTATCTTCTATATGGTGCTTAGTTCAAAGTTTACCTTTTTTATTTTGCCGCGATCTATTTTCCTCCGCGGAAAACGGGAAACACTTTTTCCAGACAAGGTGTTCCAGAAAAACATCGACCAACTACTAAAATGAGTTTATGGGTTCAAAATAGGACATTTGTTTCTCTTGAAATTATATCTAAAAATGCACCCCTAAAAAGTTATTGGCTCTCAAAGTTAGGGTTGAAATATTAACAAATCGCTTTATCTTCAAAACTACTGTAAATCTTTTAATAATTTTTATAAAGCTGACATATCTTATAAAAGTCACTCTGTGGTAAAAATTTCATGATAATCGCTATACTGGAACTATCCCTTAGGGGGGTGGTGCTAACTTGAAAACTCTAAAAGAGTACTTTGGCACCAAAAAAAGTAAAAGCGTTGACTAAATGTTGTAGGTAATTTTAAAACAAGCGATTTTGTTCTCTTAATTTTTTTTTCTAAAATCAACGGCTTTTGAAAAAAATGAAAAATAACAATATTAAGGGTTGAATTCGGTAAAAAATGTGACAAATAAACCATCGCAAATCACCGGCAAACTTCTACAGTGCATTCTTGGTATTAAAATAAGACATTTGTCCCTTTTAAAATTATATCAAAAAATGCACCCCTAAAAAACTGCGGGCTCTTAAAGTTGGGATTAAAATTTCTTTAAGTCCGATTATCTCCGCAAGTACTGAAAATATTTTAATGATTTTTATTCTGCCAACATATCTTATAAATGTCATCTTGTGGTAAAAATTTCAAAAATATCGCATCACTAGAACTACCCCTTAGGGGGGTGGCTCTAATTTGTAACCCTTAAAAAATCGAATTAAATTAAATAATTTTATAGGAAATTTTAAAATAAGCATTTTTTGTCTCTTATAATATGTTTCTTCTAAAACCAACGGTTCTTGAAAAAATTGAAAAAGTTATATGTTTGGAGAATAATGAGATTTTTTCCATTTTTATGCCCACCTTGTGAGTCTCTTTTTGCCGAGGAAAATATCGCGCGTCAAGAAAAGACTGGTAGACTTTGAACTAGTGACCATATAGAAGATAATGCAAAAGGTTTCAGAAAAATCGACTCTTCGGGGGCTTACTTAGGAATAATTGTCTTCATTGACTCAACAATTCACGCGCATTTAAGATAAGTATGTCGAAATTAATCCCCGAAGCGTCGATTTTTCTGGAACCTTTTGCATTATCTTCTATATGGTCACTAGTTCAAAGTCTACCAGTTTTTTTTTGACGCGCGATATTTTCCTCGGCAGAAAAAGGTTCAATTTACAACGAATCTTTGAATCTCAGAAAATTCAACTTACAAGTCTTTTTCTGTCGAGGAAAATATCGCGCGTCAAAAAAAAACTGGTAGACTTTGAACTAGTGACCATATAGAAGATAATGCAAAAGGTTTCAGAAAAATCGACGCTTCGGGGATTAATTTCGACATACTTGTCTTAAATGCGCATGAATTGTTCAGTCAATGAAGACAATTATTCCTAAGTAAGCCCCCGAAGAGTCGATTTTTCTGAAACCTCTTGCATTATCTTCTATATGGTCACTAGTTCAAAGTCTACCAGTCTTTTCTTGACGCGCTATATTTTCCTCGGCAGAAAAAGGCTCACCAAGTGGGGTCATTTGAAAATACTTGTTTTAAATTGTTTCGTCAATGAAGACAATCATTCCTGGTAGACAAAAGTCCCCGAAGAGTCGATTTTTCTGAATCCTTTTGCATGATCTTCTATATAGTCCTTAGTTCAAAGTCTACAAGTTTTTTTTGGCCGCGCGGTGTTTTCCTCGGTGGAAGAAGACTAACAAAAAAAGGGAGAAATCACATTATTCTCCAAACATATACGTTTTTCATTTTTTCTCAAGAACCGTTGGTTGTAGAAGAAAAATATTAGAGGCAAAAAATGCTTATTTTAAAATTTCCTATAAAATTATCTAATTTAATTCGATTTTTTTAGGGTTAAAAGTTAGGCCCACCCCCCTAAGGGGTAGTTCTAGTCGTGTGATTTTCTTGAAATTTCTACCACAAGATGACATTTAAAAGATATGTTGGCAGAAGAAAAATCATTAAAATATTTGCAGTACTTGTGGAGATAAACGGACTTAAAAAAATTTTTATCCCAACTTTAAGAGCCCACAGTTTTTTAGGGGTGCATTTTTTGATATAATTTCAAGAGGTACAAATATCTTATTTTAATACCAAGAATGCACTGTAGAAGTTTGCCGGTGATTTGCGATGGTTTATTGGTAACATTTTTTACCAAATTCAACCCTTAATATTGTTATTTTTCAATTTTTCTCAAAAACCGCTGGTTTTAGAAAAAAGAGTTAGAAGAACAAAACCGCTTGTTTTAAAATTTCCTACAAAATATAGTAAACGCATTTCCTTTTTTTTTGGCGCCAAAGTAGTCTTTCAGAGTTTTCAAGTTAGCACCACCCCCTAAGGGATAGTTTCAGTATTGCGATTATCTTGAAATTTTTACTACAGAGTGCCTTTTATAAGATATATCAGCTGTATAAAAATTATTAAAATATTTACAGTAGTTTTGGAAATAAAGCGATATGTTAATATTTGAAAATTAACTTCGAGATTCAATAACTTTTTAGGGGTGCATTTTTAGATATAATTTCAAGAGGAACAAATGTCCTATTTTGAACCCATAAACTCATTTTAGTAGTTGGTCGATGTTTTTCTGGAACACCTTGTCTGGAAAAAGTGTTTCCCGTTTTCCGCGGAGGAAAATAGATCGCGGCAAAATAAAAAAGGTAAACTTTGAAATAGACACCATATAAAAGATAATGTGAAAATTTCAGAAAAATCAAAGCTTCGGGCACGAATTTCGAAACAACGCAGTTTTTATAGCTCTATTGACTCCCCTATAGGTTATTAAAAATGGGCCATATCTTATATCTATAGCTACAGGGTGTAGTAGATTTGAGGCTCACTATTATTTGTTCTGTAATTTATGTTCATTAAATTTCTTGCTTATGGAATCCTTAACCGAGCTGAAATTTTTTTCTAATATCTCAAGTGCTAATTATATTTTTCAAAGATCAATTTGGCTTTAAAAGTGCAAGATTTTCTTTCAATAGTGAGCCTTGAATCTGTGACACGCTGTATTTAGGGTTGTTGCCTTAAGGTGCCTATTATCCTTTTTAGAAATTGTAACTTAATTCAAAAGGATTATGTTTGTGTGTAATGTACTGTGATTTAATATTTTTTGTCACCGTTGATAAAGTGTTAATTACACAAATGTGCTTACTGTAATTTTATTAAATATTTAAGTACTTACCTAAAACAAACTCAAACATTATTTTAAAGCCATGATGGAAATTAAAGTGTAAATTAGTACAAAATTAGTGTAGTCTGTGATAGTAATTTTTCTACTTGAAAGAGTATGGAAATAAATAAATGATAAGTTTAAAGTTTTTATATCAAAGATTTATATTTTAAAAATCTGGATGTTGTAATTTTTTGTAAAATTTGGTAATTAAAGTAACAAGTGCCTGATTTAATTGTTGTGACTTCTACAACGTGTGGAAATGTTAAATTATATTAAACCTATTTTTTTTAAGAAGAAAATTTTAAACCTAGTGGACAGAATTTTAATTTATAATTAAAATAATTGTCACAAGTGCAAAAACAAGTTTTCTGTAAATTTCATCTAATTTTTGATTTTATTCGACTATTATACAAAATTTTATTCACAAATCTAATTTAGAATGACATTGATTATGTGATATATTAACACTGCAAATATAATGTTTATTATATCGTGTCGTAATAAAAAAAATAAGAGTTTACCTAGTTTATAATAATTTACTTGGAATGTGGAATGGAATGGATTATAAATAGCATAATATATATTTTTTAATTATATAAATTATAATATATTTTTCGAGTGTTTATTGTAATGTAAAAAAATCGAGATGATATTTTTACTCCTACTGAAAATCTGCCAAAAATAATATCAGTTGCCAATTAGCTTCTTAATTACCGTTTGAGTAAACCTAAACAAAGCGTTTTTAAATTAATCGGGGAAACTTAAATTCAACTGTTCTGTTTCTATTAATTTACGCGAAGTGGCTTTTTAAGAGATTTCATTGGTGGAAAATAACTAAGTCTGCTGTGCGCGCGACGCTTCTAATCTAACAGCAGGCGGTGTCCAACTGTCCATATTAGGTGAGCGCCGCGACGCTGAATACCTCAGTTGATTTTCAACATGCACATAAATAGAAGTAAAGTAGCAGAGAGACTATTGAGGATTTTATGTGGTTGTAAGGGAAATAAAAATTGATCAAGTTCCTCCACACCATGTTCAGATTTCAATTAGGTACAATTGCATACGGCTGACAAGTAGCTGTAGTGCGTAATTAACTATTGCTGTTGGCAAAGTCTAATGATGAGCAAATTTAATATTTCTATAAAATTTTTAAATATTCAATTTCTTGATATTATTCGAAAATACACTTTTATAAGCTAATAAAACTAGTAGATTCATTTTAGTGTTATTATAAGCCAAGCCAAACTTATTCCATAAAGTCTTCTTTCTAATTAATTGCAATGTTTATTTTCTACCTCATAATAAAACTGAATTTTTCCAGTTTTCGCTGAAAACTGATCTACCTAAGTGAAGAAAATTTCGGACTTCTTAGGTATTCTAAGTTCGTTAACTTGCCTAGTTTCTTAAAATATATAATTCTATATTTTAAAAAACTACAGTGCCAGTAACTTAATTTCTTGTTATCTATATGTAGAATTGAAAAGTGCAAAACGTAGGTGGAGGCGTGCGCGCTGTTAAAGAGTTTTCTCAGGAGGTATTAGTTATAGAAAAAGTCTAGTCACTGCGGACTCCGTGAGTTGTGTGGTGCTCCTGGACCGCTCTTTCTATTTAATTCGGTGTAAGTGAAAGGTTCTTTTTAGTGAAAATTGCTTTATTATTGTGTATTTTCTTAAAATTAAATAATTGATTTAAAAAATTTTTAAAAACTTCGAGTGTACATTTAAAAAAATATAATTTGGTGTTGCTCCAAAGTTTGCTAAATATTTCAGTTAGCGTTACATTAAAACACATTAATTAATATCAAAAATTATCGTAATTAAATTATAAATCAAAAATTAATTTGTTACTTTGATATTTAATACAATAATTTAAAAATAGATCTTTCCTGAATTGAGTTGTAAAGAAACGGAGCGCATCTAAGAATAAACTTTAGGCCCACTATCCTGGCCAAATATGACTCGACTAATCGAGTTTCAATTTCATGACCCGTATTTTTTACGTTTTTCCCTTTTCAACTATCACCTTCCTGTTTGATTTTCAAAAATCATTTTTCAAAATAACTTGAGATTTTTCACTTTCATTTAATTAAAGGGGAAGAGGGGCAAGTAAATTAGGGTTTTTAAATAAGTGAAGGTTGAGAAAAAATATTTTTAGATCGTGTCTTAAAGTAGATATTCGGCCTATTTACACAATTACGCAAGTGAGAAGAATTTTTAGCAAATAATTTTTTTTTGAAACTGGAATGGGTTGTAGTTGTAGGGTCGTATCATCATATGCTATCCAATTTCATTTTATAATTTTGAAAATTAATTCGCAACAATTGAAATAGACAAATTCCTTTTGGGAACCTCTGTTTGTCTAAAAATATTTGCAGTGATTTGTATCCTAGAAAGAACTATTAAGCAACGTGTTGTTTCTATTTAAAATTATATAGATGTTACAAAATTAACTCACTATTTTAATATTTCAGAGCTTTAATACCTATTCAACATGTCCGACGATGAAGAAGTTTACTCGTGAGTTACATTTTTATACAAAAATTGCTGTTAGGGGCTTTGGCATGATTTTTTTTTATTTTTTGTTTCTATGCTTTGTTGCTACCAGAGGCTAATAATAATGTTATTAAAATTCTTTATGTTATTTATATTTTGTTAATATTTTAGCGAAGAGGAGGAGGAGGAAGTCGTTGAAGTGTAAGTATCTAATTCTATTTTAAAAACTAATTACACATTTAAATCAACATTGATACCAAGCAATCAACATCTGATTCATATTCGATTAATTTTATTGGAAGATTATCTATTATGGCACCTATTCTTGAGCCAAATGTGTACCGAGAGGTACCTACATAACATTTGATTCACTCAATTACGTTGATACAATTTGATTATCAAAGGCATTCCGGTATTTTAAAAATAAGACCATTGTTATATTTTTTTTAATTTCTGCAATGGAGGATGTGCCAATATGCCATCATTTCTAAATCACTGTATCTATGGGGTACGAAACAAGTCTAAGCAATCAAGTTTTGAAATTTCTGAAAACCTTACCTTGATGAAATAGGTAGTCTCTTTTAAATAGCAAAATAATTTCAAATCAGTTTTTGGATTTGCCCTTAAAACAAAACCCAATAGAGTATTGGAAATCAAGAACTATGCCACTAGCTTACTACGTAATCAGCTATTCAATAATATAGTTATTAACCGAAAGAGGGGTTAAATGAACACATAGTGTTGGATTAGCTGGGCAAGGTCTTGCAGATAAGCCTGGAATATATCGTCTCCCAAGTATAACACAAAGTATTTTAATGTTACAGTATTGAACACCTTAGCGCTATCGTCTATTACCAGCTACTACCAGTCCACCACTATAACATTTAAACACCTGGTGGTAGCTAGTGATGGCTCCAGTGTGCTCAACTCCTAATTAAAGAACGTAAAACATAAAAGTGAAAAGTAATTAGGTAAACAATAGCAGTTTAATGTTCGTTTGCACCGCTTACAGATAAACTGACAGATAGTTTGTCTAGCGGATAAGTTGTCAAAAACCTTAAAACTCCATCTAACTGTAGGATAAATCCAATATCTGACTGATAAGTTTTCTTTTCTATTTTATGTGTCAAATAAATTTTTAGAACTTATCCGCCAGATAAACTATCTGTCAGTTAATCTATAAGTGGTGCAAACGGTCATAAGATTTAAAAATAATTATTGCAATGTGCACACTGGCCATGTGGTTGTAATGTGTTTTACTTTGGGCATTTTGGAAAATTTCTCAAGCAAACGCAATTGTTAAAATGAGAAATCGTTTATACTTTATAGGACACATAAGAGGGAAAATATATCTTAGCTCCATTAAGCCCTAAGAAAAATTAATCTGGTCTTCCGTAATGTCTTCTCAAAGTCACGAAAAATGTATCGATTTAACCTTGAAAACGCGTGATCCCATGCTTTTAAAATCTAATGTATTGTTAATGGTTCTGTTTTAATTTTGGCATCCTTGGGAAGCTGAGTTTTTCCCGACCGCGCCAAATATTTTCACATGGTCAGCACCATAAAGAAATAAATTAATAAAAACGCAGAGCTACATGTCAAACATTTGGGAACAGCTGCTCGACAGCCCACTCTCCGCTGGTGATGGAATTGGGAGGCATTTGCGGCACTACATATTTTGAAAAAATATATTTATGATATAGATATTAATCATGTTACATTTTTTATGTTTCGTCAAGAAAGTACCTATAGCATAGCTTTTAAAATAAGGAATCACGAGTTCACTTTAGAATAACCAATAACTTGTGATAACTTTTATCTAGTGCGTAGTCAAAAATTGTAAATTTCCTCTTTATTACGGTCCTACGACCTAATTACATGATACCCTGGACCGACAGCTTAACGTGTCCTCCAAACCACTTGAAGAGTTGTTGGGGAAATCCTGGGTAAATAGTTCATTTTACAATCAATCTTCAGCGATTAGTATCTCAGTTTCGGAGAAATTATTGAAAATAATTTTTCCCGTACCTCTACTCTGCTAAAAGTTTCCCCTCGATAGGAAATCTGTCGTTTTTGAATTGCTCATATTTCAATAAGTGAACATTTACAGTTATGAATATCTGAATTGTTGGTATGGTTAAACCTTTTTCTTTACTCATTAATGGAATCCTTATATCTAAATATATCATGGATCTTGATGAAAACTCTTGCACACCATCACATAAAACACATGCCTACTCCCATTATAAACGCTAAAATTTAAAATTATTGTATTATTAATTTGAATTTTTTTTTGCAGAAAGTAAGTATCGAACAATTAAGCAGCCCCTATTCATCACAACCTAAATCAAAATATGGAACCAATTTTAAATTCAAAAATCCTATTCATTTTAAATTTTTGAAAAATTCTTTTGGATTTTCATTTTTCATTTACGTTATTTTATAAATTATTTTCTTTATTTGATTTAAATTCAACCCCTTTTTTAATAATTGTATATTATATATTTTTAATTTTCTTCTCTCGTGATCCTGTTCTACCTACTCGTTGATCCTGATGTAAAAAAGGAAAGTCGAAAAGAAAGTGGAAGTCGAGTAAGTGAAATAAAAGCTCAATGAAACTACATGCCAACGCTTTACGCTACAATAATCATTCGTTGTACCATTAATTTTGAAAAAAAGTGATAATTTTGAAAAATAAATTGTATAACGAATCAAGTGGAAGAAAACATTGCTAAACCTTCAGTTCAGCGGCTCTTCAGTGCTTAAACAGCTTCAACAAGAAAAAATACTTTGTGCTCGTCTATTTCTAATTATACGTTTTTGTTTTGCTAAAAACACGATGCACGCTATTTTTTAAATAATAAGTTTTAATAATTAAAATCGTGCGCCGTTTTTAAATGTACTGTTGTATTTGTCGATTACACAATTTTTGCTTAATCTTCGCTATGCGTTTTTAATTTTTATGAAATAATATTTTTATCCAAAAACCTCAAAATGTACATCCTTTATCCACAAAAAAAGCATTTGTTCTAATTCGTGCGCAAATTTATAAAATAAGCATTGTTTAACATTCCTTCAAAATTGTAGAGAAACGGGCGATCCAGAGTTCGTAAAGCGCCAAGATCAAAAAAGATCAGACTTAGACGAACAACTCCGGGAATACATTACAGAATGGAGGAAGCAACGCGCCAAGGAAGAAGAAGACTTAAAGAAGTTAAAAGATAAGCAAGCCAAACGTAAAGTTACACGCGCTGAAGAAGAAAGAAAACTTTCAGAACGTAAGAAGCAAGAAGAAGAACGTCGCGTTCGTGAACTTGAAGAAAAGAAACAACGCGAACAAGAAGAAAAGAGACAGCGCCTTGAAGAAGCCGAAAAGAAACGTCAAGCTATGATGCAATCTCTCAAAGATCAAAGCGCAAAGAAAGGACCTAACTTTACAATCCAAAAAAGGGAACCTGGAGTAAGTCCTCATGGTGTTTGAAAAAGGTCAAATTCTAAATTACTTGTATCTGTAGGCAGCTCTTAGCCCCATTCAAATGGAAAGGAACAAAACTAAGGAACAACTTGAAGAAGAAAAGAGAATATCTCTATCAATCCGCATCAAACCCTTGACTATTGATAACCTAGGTGCAGACAAACTTCGTGAAAAAGCTGTCGAATTATGGGATTTAATTGTAAAATTGGAAACTGAAAAATATGACTTGGAAGAAAGACAAAAACGTCAAGATTATGATGTAAGTTCATTTTAATTAGAACTCAATCTTTGTCATTTTTACATTTAACTTACAGCTTAAAGAATTAAAAGAAAGACAAAAACAACAATTGAGGCACAAAGCTCTTAAAAAAGGTTTAGACCCAGAAGCCCTTACAGGAAAATATCCAGTAGGTATTTTGCTTTAAAAACGGACCTTTAAAATTAATTTTATTTTTCAAGCCCAAAATTCAAGTTGCGTCCAAATATGAAAGACGTGTTGATACAAGATCGTACGGTGACAAGAAAAAATTGTTCGAAGGGGTAAGTTTTATTAAGTTACGAATTACCTGATAAGTACAAATTATAACTGTTACACACACATAAACAGACCCAATAACTAGAATACTTTGAAATGATATTTTTAATTTATATAAAATCACATAGTTTGTACTAATGTAGGGCTTTGATCATTTAACGATGGATAACATGGAGAAAGTTTGGCAAACTAGATTATCGGATTTTATGAATAGAACTAGAAGTAAGTCGTAATAAATTTTAAATTGTTTTATGATGGATATTTTTGATACTTCTAAAATCCATTTTGTTGTTAAAACTATTAATGTTTTATGTTGGTAAATGTACTTTTTATGTTTTGGTCTTTCAATACTTCTTTGTCTATTTTATTTTATGTTTATTGTGTGTTCGGTTGTATTTTTGTACCCACTGTATATAATCACAATGTCTGTTTAAATGTGGTTGTACCAACGTAATTCCTTTAACAGGGCCTTGAAGATCAAATTAAGGAATACGTTGATAAAAATTGGAATGATAGATCTGGCCAATGGCAATCCCGCCAAAAGGGTAAGAAAATTATGCTTTGCTCGCGTGTCGATTATATTATTTAAACCATTAAACGAAACACCTACAACTAATATCTTTTAGCTCGTCTTCCTAAATGGTTTGGTGAAAGACCTGGTAAAAAATCTGGCGATCCAGAAACACCCGATGGTGAAGAAGAAGGCAAACATGCCGATGATGAAGAAGACTTAAAAGAACCAGTCTTTGAACCAGAACCTGAAGAAGAAGAAGAGGAGGAAGAAGTTGAAGTAGATGAAGAGGAAGAAGAAGATGAAGAAGAAGAGGAAGAGGAAGAAGAAGAGGAGGAAGAGGAAGAAGAGTAATAGGTAGCTCTATTATAAAATTTATTATTACACGCTACTAAATATACTTTTATGTATAATTTAGAAAAACAGACCTTCGACTAAATTAATATTCCACTACATAATCATAATGCAGCTTGATTGCCAGCAATTTGCAAAAAGGTTATCATTTTATTAATGATTTATTAAACTTACATAAATAAATCTTTTCTGGCTATATATTTTATTTGTAAATGTAATAAAGTTGTATTTGTAATCATACCTCTGTGTTTTTTTTTATAAAAAATATCTTCAGTTGAGAACAAATAAATTTATGAAATAGAAAAAATATAATTTTCATTCAAAATAGAACTACCGATAAGCTACTGTAATAAACGAATTACAAAAAACACCAGTACCTATACAAGTGCATTTTGTGCATCTTATATTTGTAATTTACAGGTTGCCTTAAACCACTTACAAACTCCTGAGACGAAAATAGAACATTTTAACCTGATTAATGCTCCACTAATCCCAACTTTGAGAACTTATAATAAAAGATTGTTCACATTTGTATAAAAGCAAGCTTTGGCATGATGCTTATGCAGAAAATGAGTAAATTTTAAAGTGGCTCATAGCTTAAAACTTAAAACGACGCTCAGGATATGCTTTTACATAAAAGTGAGCAACCAAATTAGGATTTTGCTTCTGAATAAATAGTATCAAACTGAATTTTTGCATACACATTTATTAGACCGTTATAAACAACACGTGAAAAATCCCCATCGATATCATGTGAGCTTCAAAGGCTATTCGTGGTCAAAGGTCATGAAAACGACCTTTTTGTAAATATCTCGCTTTCTGCTGGTTTTTCGGAAATATGTTTTATAAAAAAATTATAGAGACTGGGGCACGTTCGTACACTTTTTTTTAAACACCGATTGCGCTATTATTTATAATGATGTAGTGCCTATTTTGTATTCAACTTGTAACACCATCATTTGCCTACGACACGGTAAGTATACAGGGTGACCATAATCTACCCACGTTACATGGGTAACTTTGTTATTAGAACAGATACAGAGTCGGTTAAATTGGCAAAGTTGGGCAGAATTATACGACCATTCAAATTACGCTCAGAAAAATTAACATTGTTGCCAAGTTTCTTAGTTATTTGACAAAAACTAAAAAAATGAATTTTTTTAAAATACTTATAACTTTTTTATTAATGGAGATAATTCCAATTTTCAAAAAATAGGTAAAAGGCACTACTAAAAGCCATATAAATTAAGAACAAAAATATTTTTTTATAGTGCCGTTTTTGAGATATGATGCAAACTTATGTTTTTTTAAATACAAACCTAACCTCAATTTTATGTCACTGAAAAGCTAATTTTTTTTCTGTTTTAAAAAATATAAGGGTTGATAGGGTTAATTTTTCAAAATTGTTTAGTACTTTTTTCGAATTATTTTTCCACTCTTTTTGATATCCATATATTTAAAACGCTAAGCCTTTTCTTGATATATAATAATATCCTACTTCTACTGGACCGATTTTGATGATTTTTTTTTAAATTGAAGCTCTTGACCCACAGATATGTCATCACTAATTTTTTTCTCAAAATTATTAATTTCATGCTTTGTTTTATATTTTATAATATACATAATAAAATAATCAATTTTATAATTTAAAATAATCCAATTTTAAAAATTATAAATGAGAATAAATGTAGATAGTATTTGGTTTTATACGATAAGGCACACATTATACATTTGGTAGTGGTGATAAAATTTTCAATACTTTTATTCGACCAGTACGTTTCTAATAAGCGATATGATCAGGTTGGTGCGTGCATTTTTAATTGCGTTTCGTGCTTTTGTGAATTTTGGATTTTTGAGACGGTTTTTTATGTTGCTCTCTTTGGCTTAGTCATCTTTAAGGTTAGTTTTCTTATTTTTTTTATAAAATAGTCATAGCTCATTCATATCTTCAGAAACTTCGTCGATTTCGACGGGGGTGACCGCTATTTTTTTTTAAATTGACGCTGTCGACCCCCAGATTTATGCAGCACTAATTATTTTTCTTCAAATTACCAATTTCATAAATTTTTTTAAAATAATAAATTAACAAACAATCATTGGTGTAGGTATTAAGTGCATTATAATAATTTTTGAAAATTTCATTTTTCTAACACATTCATCTCTACAACTACTTAGTCGAATTTCGACGGGGGTGACCCGCTAGTATTAATTTATTTAATTCACTTGTTTCTTTTATATTCGATTGTTTCATAGGTAATTTGATTTTTTAAATTTATTTTGACATAAATTAGTAATTTATTTTCCAAAATAAAAAATTTTTCTCTAGTACTAAAAAATTTTGAAAAATTAACCCTATCAACCCTTACATTTTTGAAAAGAGAAAAAAATTAGCTTTTCAATTACATACATAAAATTGAGGTTAGGTTTGTATTTAAACAAACATAAGTTTGCATCATATCTCCAAAACGGCACTATAAAAAAATATTTTTATTATTAATTTATATGACTTTCAGTAGTGCCTTTTACCTATTTTTTGAAAATTGGAATTATCTCCATTAATAAAAAAGTTATAAGCATTAAAAAAAAATTCATTTTTATAGTTTTTGTCAAATAACTAAGAAACTTGGCAACAATGTTAATTTTTCTTAACGGAATTTGAATGGTCGTATAATTCTGCCCAACTTTGCCAATTTAACCTCTTATAATAACAAAGTTACCCATGTAACGTGGGTAGATTATGGTCACCCTGTATAGAAAAAGCAGTAAAATAACAGTTTTTCTGTTACATTTTTTTTTTCAAAAGGAGTATTTGTCCAAAACTGCCCCACATCGGGGCACGTTCGGACTACATTGGGGTACATTCGGACAAACCTAGTAATGCATTGAAACATTGCGAAAAACTCTTTATTCATAGAACTGAAAACTGATTCATAAAAACAATGCCGGTATATAAAATAAACAATATTTTTCTATTTGAGGGGGTCAGGAGCCAAGAAGGGATCTACGTAGAAAAAATTTTAAAGTTGAGTTAATGCAGATATTGGAAATGGATACGTAAATTCTCTATCCGAATGTGCCCCGCATAGCTTGTCCGGACGTACCCCACTTGCGCACGTAGTTTCATTAAAACGGTAGAAAAAGTTTTCCTCGATGTTAGGTGAAACGAAACTACCTACTACGAGTTTATGTATGGCAGTTACCGGATTTCAATCGCCAGTAAATTTAATTGAGGGATTAAAACGGGAAAGCTTATGTTACTTAGCTCAAAAATTATTCCAGGATGTTGGAAAACAGTTTTTCTTCACTAAAAATTTTGTTTTTTGCACTAGACAATCGAAACTACCGTCAACAAACACGCTTCACACTAGCAACCTACTGTTACCTCCGCAGCGCAATAACACGGACTTTTGACGGAAATTTTGAAAAGTCCGGATGTGCCCAGCGTCCAAACGTGCCTCAGTCTCCCCTACTGCAATAGGCACAAAATAGGTTAACTTTCAATGACATTTTTCTCAAAAATTGTCATATATTTTGAAAAAGAAGATAACATCTTTTTTATAGAGAATTACCTCCTCTATAATTTTTATGAAACATTTTTACGAAAAACTAATAGAGAGTGAGATATTTACTTTTCGTGACCTTTGACCTCGAATAGCCTTTGAAGCTCACATGATATCAATGGGGACTTTTCACATGTTGTTTATAAATTATAATGGTAAAGATATACGCAAAAATTCAGCTTGGTATAGAATATTCAGAATTGTAAGAAAGTAATAAAAGTTCGACTCTTTGGGTGTAGGTACTTATACTATGCTCTTTTGCTTTAATTGTAACCCTCACAATGGGTCTGTAATAAATAACTCAATAGCTTGATATTTTTCCCTTAAATTTGTTTAACGTAAGTATTTTAAAAATACTAAAAGCACGTGCTATTTAACAATAGTCGTAAACCGTTTTAAGAAACTATTTATGAGTATCTCATTTAAATTTAAACATATTTAATTAAAATTTTTTGTAAATTAAGGATTAAAATTACTATGCAAGGAATTTCTAATAAACACAATCATTTATCACTTAACTTCTTATTTTCATGTTTTCTAAAATATTTTTGTAATTGTCTTTCAATGACTTTCTTCAGGTAATAAAACTTTGCCCTGTGTAAACGTTTAAAAACTGCAAATTTAAATTCAGGTAAAATGGTTAGGTTTAAAACGTTTTATTACTTTATTTCATAAACATATTATTTATGTATTATAAAAAGAATTTCAACCGAATTTAAATAATTTACATCTACCACCCACAATTTTTTTCAAAACTTTGGTCGTTTTTTTATACTTGCCTCTACCTTTACCTTTAGGAGGTGGTAGATGTAAAATTTTTAAACAAAATTAAGGTAAAAATGTCAAGCTTTTGGGTTATTTATTACAGAGGACCCATTGTTAGGGTTACAATTAAAGCCAAAGAGTCGAACTTTTATTACTTTCTTACAATTCTGAATATTCTATACTATTTATTACGAAGTGAAGCCTTACTTTTGCCTAATTTGGTTAGGCTACTAGCCTTGCACCACAGCTTCTTTTTTTCAAAACAATAGAAGTTAAACTTGACTCTTGTAATAGCGTCTGACACTTGAAATGCAAGGTTTCTATTGACTTAAAAAAAAGCTAGCTTCTAGAAGCTGTGGCATCACAACTTCTAGAAGCTAGTTTCTTTTTTCAAACCAATAGAAGATAAACTGCACCGATGTTTTAGCTTCTGACGCTAGAAATGAAAGGTTTCTATTGGCTTGGTAAAAGAAACTAGCTTCTAGAAGCTATGAAGCAAAGCTAGCTTTATGCTGCTACACAATTGAGCAATTTCAAAGACAAACATTACGGAATGTTGGAAACAATACTATATTTTTTAATTTTTAATAAAGTAATTACAATAAAAGTTACTGATTAACATTTTTAGTATTTCAAATTCGACTAATTCTATGAAATAATACACAAACGAAGGTCAAGTGCTTTGTATATCAAACTATTACTTTGTAAAACAATTTTATAATTAAGCACCATAAGCAAAATTACAAAAACTATTTATTCCTTAAAAAAGCATTCTAGAGATATTTTGAACTTCTTAAATTAACAGTTTGATCTTATCCAGCTACGACTTTACTTTGATGTGCTTTTTGTGTCATATTAATTTTATCTCCTAAACTGAGCGCCATACCCTAGGGTTAAAGAAAAAATGTATTAGATACTCACAAAGCTATTAACAAAGTATTGTTGGAAGACAAGATATAAAAAACTCACCTGGCTTTTTGCTCTAATACGAATGTGGCCTGTAACGGCAGCTTCTGGTTTATTAAATGGTTTCTCAATACTCAAATTGGCTAAAGCGTCTTCACCAAAAATAGATTTAGCATACATATTGGCAGCCATAAATCCGCACTGCCCGGAAAGAGCCTTTTCAGGTGTTAAACATTTCATGTTTGTACTTTTAACTAAATGTTTCAAATATTCAGACAAATCTGTTAAAGTAGTATTAACAGAAACTTTATTCTCCCATTCAAAATCGGCCCACATTTGTCGAAATTCCGTATCTGTACAACTAGCAGGAACGATGTAATCCATAATATCAATATGAATGTCATCTAGTACAACAACATTTCTATCGGAAGCAGCTCCGGTAATATCATACACAATATTACCAAAAATAACACCATTTTCTGTTGAAGCGACCTTCACATTAGCTTTAATGTTACAAAAATCTTTAGGTGCAAGTACAACAGGTTGTGGCTTTTCTACCAATTTTAAATCACCTAAAGTGGCAAGTTCTAAAGTGCAATTTTGAAGAGTATCATTAGTTTGATTAACTATTAAAACATCCAAAACAATATCATATTGATTAACATGTACATAAGCTTCGGCATAAACAGGATCAGAAAAGCCGGTTAATTGAGTAACTTTATTTAATTTACTCATAGAAGTACTTGCTTCAGATAAATTTGTTCTACCGCCCACTAAAGCTTGTGATAGAGATATTTCAAACACATTTTCTCCCAGTTCAGATCTATCCGATTGGAATTGTAAAAATGAAACAGGGTCATCAACTTGTATTGCATTATTAACTTTCTCTTTAGCTTTCTGGAATGCGGCTTCTTCAACTTCTTTTGCTACTAGCATATCGTTTAAAGCTTGTCTACAATAATCGTTAAATATTGTTACAATAGGTTTAGAACGATCTGATAAAACACGCAAACAGAATAATAAGTGATCCACATCGTCGTTTGTAATTGCTTTAGTAGGTAAACCTGGAGAATATTCAAAGTTATATTTGTTAGCAATAAGGTCGAAGACTAAATACCTGATTTTCCTAAATGAATTATTCCGGCTAATGTAAGCATTATTTCAGCATCAAAATGGTTTCGTTTTGAGTCGTCCACTAGAAGTCCATAGCGCAAAGCAAGTTTAGTTAATGTTGTCCCTAATGCGGCTCCGACAAAGAAGTCACCGTCCATTAGGTATTGTCTTAAAGCAGGTCGTTGTTCTTTTTTGGATTTTCTTGAATTACAAATTAATCGATTAAAAATAAATAAATTATTAGAGAAAATATAACTTACTGAACTGTGTTAAAAGCAGATTGAGTTGCATAAGTTCCATCAGATGTTACAAGTGTACTGCTTGATTGATTACCAGATGTAGTATTATTTGTGTTTGATTCAGCTGGAGCTTCACCTGCTACTAAGCGCTGTTCAGCTTCTAACATAGGTCCTTCACCAAGAGTGTGATGTATTTGTTTTATAACCGATTCTATATCTAAAATTGATACAGCATATTCTCCTAAAATCCACAAGGCTGCACGATGTACTTTAACAGATTTAATTTCTCCAAAATATTCCAACAATTTCTATAAAGGTAGACATATTAATACAAGCACAAAACTTTGTAATTTAATAAAAAACTTACCTCAATAACTAACGGTCTTAAAGTTTCAAACTTTTGTATGGCTTCTCTAACAAAAATTAACACATCAGTGGCTGCTAATTCATTGGTATCGGATAAAAATTCAGCAAGTACAGGAATAACAGTAGCAGCAACGTCGGGAAATTTAATGCAACAAGAATGCAATGTGCGAACCAACAATTGTCGATATTTGCCAGTATCTTCATGTTCTACATCATGTGTTTTTGAAACTTCTTTTTTTAAAACGAGAACCATTTCTTCAATATTTCTCGATGAAACCAAGTCTAAAGCCAATCCTAAAGTCTTTTTTCGAACTTCTAAGTCAGGACTTGCTAAAACTCTTAATATATCCATAACAAGTTCTTGAAGAACACGCTCGTGAGCTGGATGTTCTCGAAGTGCAATTAAACGGTCCAAAACAATAAGCTTGACATTATTATCACTCTCTTTAACGATTAATTCGATGTAACAACTTGCAGCAGCACGAATTGCAGTAGGAGCGCTTGACAATGTGACTAAAGTACCAGCTGCTTCGTATCGTACAGCAGGACTTGTGGAGTTTAGAAGATTATAAATACATCTGATAAAACGTGAACGTTCTGATGGATTTCCGTGACATACTTTATAAATCAATTCTACTATAACCAACTGCAAAATATCTCCGAAAGTATTAACTTGATCTAAACAAGAAGTCAAGTAACCTAATGCCCGCTCTTGATCGGCATGAAGAAGCATTAAGAAAGCATTTCGTTTACATGACATGTCATGTTCACCATCCAAAAAAGTAGCAATCAATTCAGGCGCATCCGGTATTAAAAACTCAAAGTTGCGGTATATTGTAAAAATAGCCAAAACAGCATTACGTCTCACATAAGAATGACGATGTTCGAGACAAGCACGAATTGCTGGCATTAACGGTTCTAATAATTCGGGTTCTTTCAATTTGCATAAAAATCTCAAAGTAGATCCACGTACAAATTCATTTGGATGTTGCAAATCTTTTCTGTATGCGTCACATACTAAAATCATTTCTTGAAGTAATTTGCCATCGGCATAAGTTTTAGGTACTATTTCCCAAAAAATAAGAAGTAATTTCTTCACTGTATGATCTTGTAAAGGTAGAACAAAACGAATAATTGTCATTAAAACGCTAGGTAAACGTTCTCCAGAGAGAATTATGTTAATTGTCTTTTTTAAAGCATCAATTTTCTGTTTCACATCTCCTTTCTCCAAATCCATCTTTAATTGCATTTCATTGTACGGCTCCGAATCGGACAGAGCGTTTATAAGGGTATAACATGGTTGTTCTACTACTGCAGCCATTCTGACTCAATAGGTAGGTATTCTTGAATCTAAAATTATACAAATGTTAATGTTAGGTCTCAAACAACAAAATATGGGAGGAAGACTGAGAAAAGCACGTTAGGTTAGCCGCTTCATTTTAGAATTGATAAATTTCAAAATACTTACAGGGTTATAAACGATACCAAAAACTATAAGTTTATTTATGAATTTTAATACATTAGAAGCTACTTTGCATTCACAAGATTTATAAACATTTAACACAACATTAATCAACTGCTTTGACGTACTCAAAAGCTACGTGTCAAACCACAATCTCTGTTTTATCGGCTAGTAGTTCAAAAGTGAATTTTTTGCACACATGATCTACTCTACCTTAACATTTGACCTACTAACGTCAACGTGATTTACTTTTTGAGGTTAAATTCTAAAATTTAAACTTTTAAAATATTTAACTCTGTTAAAATGTTTTATATTATTGGTTTAGGTTTAGGAGATTGTAAAGATATTACAGTAAAAGGTTTAGAAATCATAAAACGTTGTGAGCGAGTGTATTTAGAGTCGTATACTTCAATACTAACTTGCGGTGCAAAAGTTTTGGTAAGTTTCAAAGCTTTTATAACAATTAAAAGTAATTGCACTTTTAAAGGAAGAATTTTATGGTCGAGAATTAATCATAGCAGATCGAGATCTTGTAGAACAAGATTCTGATAGCATTTTAGAAGGTTCAGATCAGTACGATGTAGCTCTTTTAGTTGTCGGCGATCCATTTGGTGCAACAACACATTCGGACCTCATTTTAAGAGCTAAAGAAAAAAATATTAAATTTCAAATAATTCTAAATGCTTCTATTTTAACAGCAGCTGGTCTTTGTGGTTTACAATTGTATTCTTTCGGTGAAACAATTTCAATTCCGTATTGGTCGGACACGTGGAAGCCAGATAGTTTTTACAATAAAATTATTGAAAATTATAATAGAAACTTACATACTCTTTGTTTATTAGGTAATTATTAGTTTTTTGAAAATAGGTTTTATTAAAATTGTTTTAGATATTAAAGTGAAAGAACCCACACTTGAAAGTTTAACGAAAAAGGTTAAAACATATTTGCCACCACGTTTTATGTCAGTTTCAGAAGCTTCATCACAACTGTTAGAAATTATAGCAAACTCAGAACTTAAAGGTAAATTAATGAGAGGGTAATTAAAAATGTGATAAGAAATATTTTGTAGGTTTAACTCCTGATACGTTATGTATTGGACTAGCGCGTTTAGGTTCTGAAACTGAAAAAATAGTGGCTCGTTCCATTTCAAAAATGTCTGAAATTGATATTGGAGGACCCCTGCATTCACTTGTAATTCCTGGACCAAAATTACATCCATTAGAAGAGGAATATCTGGAACAGTTTAAAATTTAATACATTGTTTGAACGCAAATTCTTTTAACTATTGTTACATTGTGTTATTATTAAATTCATTTTATTGATTTATGTAAAGCAATTATTGTTCATATTGTTGCAAACAGTAGCACTTGATTATGAAGTGTACCATGAATCTCTACCCATAAGCCTTTAATTTCATATTTTTACTATTGTTATTGTATTATTATTAAATGCATATTATTGATTTATGTAAAGCAATTATTGCTCATATTGTTGCAAACAGTAGCACTAGATTATACACGAATATCTACCCTCATTGACCATTATTAATATTTTTCTTGAAAATTGGATCCCTAATTTCGATTACTGACTTTTTAATTTTTTGTATTGTGAAGTAATTTTAAATCTGGGTCAGTGATTGCATTAATCAAAACCTATATGTATGCATGTTATTCAACTTTTCTAGTTGAAAATGTTTTTGATTACTTTTGCAAAGATGTATCTACAGCATATTGTATTTTCCCAGTAATCCATATATTTAAAACGCGAAGCCTTTTCTTGATATATAATAATAGCGTACTTCTACTGGACCGATTTTGATAATTTTTTTTTAAATTGAAGCTGTCGACCCATAGATATGTAGGCACTAATTTTTTTTTCAAATTACCAATTTCATACATTTTTTTAAATAATAAATTGGTACGAGTATTAAACTTATCTCCACACTTTAACAAAGTTCGATAACGTTAACTTACGGATACGCATATTTTGTACATTTAACAACAATCATCGGTGTAGGTAGTAAGTGCATTATAATAATTTTTTAAAATTTCATTTTTCTAACATTAAATTTTATAATTTAAAATAATCCAATTTTGAAAATTATAAATGAGAATAACGTAGATATTTGGTTTTATACGATAAGGTCTTGGCACATTTGGTCATTGTGATAAAATTTTCAATACTTTTATTCCACAGTACGTTTCTAATACGCGATATGGTCAGGTTGGTGGTGCCTGCATTTTTAATTACGTTTCGTGCTTTTGTGCCTTTTGGATTTTTGAGACGGGTTTTTAAATCTTTAAGGTTAGTTTTATTATTTTTTTATTAGATAGTCAACGTGTTTTCTGATTTTGATCATACTTTAAGTGAGTCATTACCTCATTACTCATTAATTTGTGATGTAACTAATTAGTAGTTGAAAATTTTATGAGGAAAAGGGCAGTATTAATGTTATTTAATAATGAAATGAGATATTTTGATTACTAGGGGCTTTGGTAAGTAGCATTTTATCCCCATCGACCTCCCGCTATACCCTGTTGTTACTAAGTAATAAATAAAAAACCCTGTAACGAGGTTGATATATAGAAAGACGATCAAAAACTATGATGTAAATAATGCAGCAGCCCTTTTGGCTATTTATTCAATTAATGAAGTTCTTTTTAAATATTTAAATTCAAAAGATTTTTTTTTATTGTTTTACCTGGCTTCACGAATAACCCCAATAACCTCTAAAAAACAAATTGACCTTATCCATTATGTATTTAAAACGCGAAAGCTTTTCTTTACCGGTAATTTTAGCGTACTTCTACTGGATCGATTTTAATGATTTCTTTTAATTCAAGCTCTCGACCGATAGATATGTCGGCACTCGTTTTTTTTCTTCTATAATTATTAATCATATCATATTAATCTATAATTTTATCACGTTGCCTGACGGACAGGCCTATATCGTGCATTTAACAACAAAAAATCATCCTTGTAGGTGCATATAATAATTTTTGAAAATTTCTTTTTTCTAACGCATTCATATCTTCAGAAACTTCGTCGATTTCGACGGGGGTGCCCGCTATTTTATATTATAATGTAATTATAAACTAATCAACTTGGGAGACAGAGTTTTAAGAAAAACCATTTAAACATTTTCGTTTAGAGATCAAAATAACAACTCAAAAGGTAGATTTTTTAAGTACCTACTGTTAAGTATTTCAATATACAATTACTTGAAATAAGTTATTTTCACCTGGCTATATTTTTGGATTTTAAATACTTAAAAGCTTAAAAACAACTAGAAAACGCTTAAGATTTATCTAGAGCACATACGATACTTTTCCCACAGTTTTTACTAACGTAAATAATTGGATGGATATGAAAATATGCACGTGCACGTGTTATCTTCAAGTACTTAGGTACATACCTAGTTTTCAATATACGTCTCCTAGAAGAGATTTATTTGAGCTGACTGATTCAGCAATTTTCATTGAAAATTTTATTAATAAGTAACGAAAAACAGCATAAACGAATTCATAAATACAGGGTGTTCGCGAGAAGTGGGCCACTATTGCTATATCTGTTAATATTGAAGATAGTTAAATTAGTAAAGTAGTATAACTTTTTCCGCTGATTACGATGGTCAACGCAAAAAAATAATTGAACATCTAGTTTTAATTTAATTTAATTTAACCGACCTCGTATCTTCATTATTAACGGATATAGCAATAGTGGCCCACTTCTCGCGAACACCCTGTATATATTTTTTACTTTTTCTTATAACTTACTTCATTACAATTAGATATATTTTTTGAAAAAAGTGATATGGTTTTAACTTTTTCACCCTGTATATTTTTCATCTATACAGGGTGGTTTGTTTTTTACTGTCCAGCTAATATCTACTGAAATATTGAAGATACAAAAAAAAGTTAAATTAGAAACTTTTCAAACAACACCTCATCTACAAAATAGCGTAAACATTTTTTTTCCATGGCCTACTTGTTTGGCGGGAAAATATGTAACTTTGGTTTTTTAAATAGAACACCCTGTATATTTTTAGAGAATCGTATTCTAAATAAATTTCTCTTTACAGTGATGTATCACAAGTACCATTTTGCTTTCTAATAATTATGCCCAATATTTCAAAAAAAGGAACAATATGAGGGTTGTAGTGACTCTTGATTAACCTTAATTTATTTACTTTTTAACAAACTACGAAATTTCGGAACTAATTTTAACACGTAATGTATAATAATGATTGTTCAGATTGTCCACCATGGAATTCAACAATTTTTGGCCCTCTTTGACTATATTTTCTGCAACACTCATCCTAAAAATTTTTTAAATATTGGACATAATTAGAAAGCAAAATGGTACTTGTGATATATGGTTGTAAAGAGAAGTTGATTTAGAACACAATTCTGTAAAAATATACAGGGTGTTCTATTTAAAAAAACAAAGTTACATATTTTCCCGCCAAACAAGTAGGTCATGGAAAAAAAATGTTTACGCTATTTTGTAGATGAGGTGTTGTTTCAAAAGTTTCTAATTTAACTTTTTTTTGTATCTTCAATATTTCAGCAGATATTAGCTGGACAGTAAAAAACAAACCACCCTGTATATTTAAAACGCGAAGCCTTTTCTTTTCCGCTAATTTTAGCGTACTTCCACTGGACCGATTTTGATGATTTTTTTTAAATTGAAGCTCTTGACCCACAGATATGTCACCACTAATTTTTTTCTCAAAATTATTAATTTCATACATTGTTTTATATTTTATAATATACATAATAAAATAATCAATTTTATAATTTAAAATAATCCAATTTTAAAAATAATAAATGAGATATAGATAGTATTTGGTTTTATACGATAAGGCACACATTATACATTTGGTCGTGGTGATAAAATTTTAAATACTTTTATTCGACCAGTACGTTTCTAATACGCGATATGGTCAGGTTGGTGCGTGCATTTTTAATTACGTTTCGTGCTTTTGTGAATTTTGGATTTTTGAGACGGTTTTTTATGTTGCCCTCCTTGGCTTAGTTATCTTTAAGGTTAGTTTTCTTATTTTTTTTATAAAATAGTCATAGCTCATTCATATCTTCAAAAACTTCGTCGATTTCGACGGGGGTGACCGCTATTTTTTTTTAAATTGAAGCTGTCGACCCCCAGATATGTCAGCACTAATAGGGTATTTTCCAATTTTTAAAATATCGATTATTCCTGCGTTATTGCATAGCAAAGTCGATTATCAATGATTTGGGCACACTAAAAATATGTTAATCAAAAAAGTTTCATCAAAAACTACTTTAGAAAAACTATTAAATGGTACAGTTTCAAAGTGAAAATTAAAACGGAAGTGACGTCACGAGTCATACACATCACGCTTGTTGCTTAGTTACATGTATTAAATGTCAGTTAATGTGTAATCAATATGTTATAATAAGTTGGAGCTCATTAGTTGAATATTGACGAATATTGACAGCAACGACTCGTGACGTCATGCCGCTTTTATGCGGGAAACTTTATAGTTTGAATTTCAAATAATTTTTTTGGTAAAACCAACAGTCGCAATTTTTCTTTATTAATGTGGTTTTGAGATTACGTTATCAATAAGGTAACTTTCTAGATACATTTTAAAAAATTGGAAAATACCCTATTATTTTCTTCAAATTACCAATTTCATAAATTTTTTTAAAATAATAAATTAACAAACAATCATCGGTGTGTAGGAAGTAAGTGCATTATAATAATTTCATTTTTCTAACACATTCATCTCTACAACTACTTCGTCGAATTTCGACGGGGGCGTCCGCTCGTATTTTGAAAGCTCGGAAAATTAACTTTCTGAACATATAAAATAATGTATATTTTGAACTTCAATTTATGCCAAATAAAAAAAAATGAAATTAGTACCTATTTCAGACAGTTTATGTATAAAAATTCTGCTTACACGCAGAAGTTCGATCCCGGACGAAAGCAGTTAAAAACAAATTTTTTTAATTTTTTTTGATATTTATATTAACATAAAAATAAATTTAATAATAAAAACAACGGATGTGGCCATGCGAGGAACTGTTTTCATGCCTAACTTCAATACCCAAACGTTTCTTTAGTGCGCTTTTTACAGTTTTTTTAATGTAATTTATTTATAAGATATTAAATGAAATTTTAATTAAAAAAATACAAAATTCTAAGATTTGACGGACAGAAAAAGTTCCTCATATCGCTACATCCGTTGTTTTTTATGTAAAGTGTAAAATGGGTGAAATACAAAGATAATTAGAAGATTATTATTTTCCATTTTTACTACCCCTTAACCTTATAATTACCCATAAATTCTAAAAGAAGCATTGTAGTCGGGGAAGCACTGATAAGCGCAGAATAAAAATATTCGTAGGTATTCTTCATTTTGTGACTTATTGCAATACTTTGTAGGCGTTTTTATAATAAATCGAATTTGAGATTTGAGTTGAATCCAATTAAGCTTTATAAACGTTCTTTTATAATGCTATTAAATCCAATTTTTATGGGTATTTTATGTATTTTCAATATCCCAATTCATCTACGTAATCCATCCAATTCTTCTAAACCACACAACTACACAAGTCTTCAAAAAAGTTTTTAGAAATAATTATTTCTCAAAATTGATCTTTTATTCATGCGGTTGTAGTTTGTATTACAAGCGTCTGAACAAATGAAATAAAACTTTAATTGGTTTTCCTTTATTTTTCCTCGAGTTAAGTTAAGACGTATATATTAACGTAATTGAAAACTACTACTCTTGAAATTTCAAAAAGTTTCAAAAGCATTTTTTATTCTAAAATTTAATATTTTAAACTCTAATGTACAGTTAAAACGCTATTTAAAGTTTATATTTGCTAAAGAATTTTTTTTGAAAATAAAATATTCGCATAGTGCACGAGCGCTTTTTTGCATTTCTATACAAATTTATATGCGTGGAAATTTTTATTTGATGTTATTTATTATATTTACTTAATTTATTTTATTAAAAACTCATAAGTAGCAATATAAAAAATTTACAAAATTTAATATAAAAGTAGGTAGTGAGTAAACGCACGCGCGAGTTTCCTTTTGGTATCAGTAAAGCTCTATCGGGAGTTCTAAGTTTATGAAGTACAGTGCGAACTTCTGGTAACTGCAAAATAGACGTTAAAGCAAAAAATGCGATGTTTAAAAAAAAATGAATAATTAAAAAAAAAATTTTAATTGTAGAAAATTATGAAGTTTTTAAAAATCATCCAGTAACTGGTGCGTATTTGCAATTATTTATTATTTTAAATTAATTAATAATTTATTGTTACAATTGAGAAATAATAATTAACATGTAAATTTTGTCAAGTTGATTGATTATGGTGTTTAATGCAGATTCTTAAACTCCTAAAATTTATTCACCGTGTTCTCAGTAAATTAATTACCTACTCGATAAATTCAGATTACAAAAAAATTACGTATTTAAATTGCTTTTAACGCACTACTTCAAACTTTTAATTAATACAAATAGTTTTAATTTTAACTATATTGAAGCACTTGCACAATGCACAATATTGGGCTTGTTTATGTTTAAACTATAATTTCATTTCCACGGTTTGTCATGTAATTAAATTACCAAAAGCGTCCACATGTAACCGTATGTATACAAACTATTTTATTTTAATGTCTTGTTTTGAAACAAAATAATTAAATGTTTTGATCTCTAATTAAAATGTTATGAATACTTACAAACATTTAATTTCAAATTTAATTAAGAATGTTATAAACAAACCCTTGTCAACTACATTTTTCATGCATCAATCCAAACATTAAAATACTTTTTTGAATAAATTTTTTGTTCCATTTTTTTGAAGTAATTAAAAGTTCATTCAGTAAGAGAAAAATTATTGTAAAAAATTAACTTAATTATTTCGCAACTTCCGTGCATAACTTAGAATTTTAATATTTCAAGAAAGGAGAAGGAAAGCTAAGAAACAAGTGCAGCATGATTGATCGGTTTTCGATAAATGTGCTGGAAAAATCATTGATGACAAATTAATATGCCAGAAAGAGATTTATTTGTATGTCGACTTATGAGTTTCATGGCTAATTAACCTGTTAATCGCCGAGTAGGGAAAGTTGGGTAATTCCGACCACCATTTTACAAATGACTATATCTCTTTTATATTAAATAAAATTATAGAAGCTAATCGTCCATCACAATCCTCGACATATTCTATTTTTAATATTTCTACTATAAATAGTCAAAAATCCTTCTCATATTTTGGCTATATGCATAAATTTAGAAACTTCCAAAGTCGGGTAATAACGACAATAGGAGGGTAATGACAACCACGCATCCCTTAATTACGACCACATTTAAAATTCCCTGTTAGACATTCACTTATTATAAAAGCATATAAACTAAAGAAACTCAAAAAAAGTTATACAATTAACTCAATATTCATCTTTGACTCTTATACCTGTACCTATAGCTTAACTCATAAGGTAAATACCGACCATGGTGGTTGGAAATTACCGACGAGATGTTAATAAACAAAAAAAATAAAAAAACAGCCTTAATTGTATTAAGTATATTGAAATAAACAATTACATAAAATGAACTAGATAAAAAAGCCTTTCCAATGACCCATTTGAGAAATTTATGCAAGTGTAATTACCTATTTATTTAACAGTAAATAGCACAAACATAGGTGAAATAACAGTTCGCGCGATTTTGTAGGACAGCAATTATCTCAACTAATAACTTAAATGGTCTTATCTAGTTTTAAATACATATCCTATTGGATACTTTCGCCAAATATATTTCTAGTAACTGTAATATACCCAGGTCGGTACCTATTACCCGGAAAGTCGGCATTACCCTACTTTCCCCTATTCGCAGTAAAATCGTATATTTTTTCTCAATCTGTTGTTCATACGTTTTCATCGTGAATTAACTTCAGTGCGTGGGCAGATTCCGTCAAGGAATTCCACATTGATTCTGAGAGATTTTAACTAAAGAGACAGAGTACTTTCAATGTTTGTTGTTGAAATATTGGAAGTATAAGAGTTCAGCGAAGTTTTGTGGTGCACTTTACACTTCGAATTGAAGTTCTTTGTATGAAATACAAATTCTGCATAGGATGACCAGACGTCCCGATTTTTCGGAATTCGTTCATGTTTGGTTCAATGATCCAAGATGTATTTTCAGAACTATTGTGGATCCCAATTTTCAAATACTCATAATTTATATTTAATAGCGTTATTTATCACCATATATGCCACAAAGCGACAGAAAGCAGTTCTGCTGTTTTAGCGTTGAATGTATAAAGATAAAAATCCTCTACTCTTGTGCAGAATGGATTCGCAAAGTTTTGTTCCAATACAATACGTAGGTATTTCATTTCGTACAAGCAAATTTATTAGAAATCATCGATTAATCCACTCACCACGTGGCCACTCATCCATTCGCCACTTATCCACTCGAAAGAGCTGATATTTATAATTTATGTTATCAAATACGACCGGGCCTGCTCTATTGTATACATCAATATATCGCACAATGATAGATCAGATGTAAAAATTCATGTCAACATCATTGCCAAAAACACAAAATTAATTTTTCAACGGCCTACGAGTATAAGTCAAAGAAACTGCAGTATGTCCTTTGCAAAACCCTTTTTAGACATCACAATTATAACATACTGTTATATTGTCACAATTTTCAGTTGCGTTGATCTGGTTACCCATCAGGCACGTAACTACGGGAGGATCAGGGTGGTTTTAGGCCCACCAAAAATTTGCTGGCCCATCCTTGTGCCCACCCTGATAAAATGACAATAATAAGCGAAAATTCAGATATTTATAGTGTAATCTGAATTCCACACAAAATATTTCATCTATTAAAAGTTTTACGGTATAGGTACATAATATTATGTAGTATTTGGCCTACCCAAAATAATTTGTGGCCACCAAGTACCCACCTGATTTTAGAAAGCTAGTTACCTGCTTGTTACCCATGTGCACCAAGTGGTAAAGATAATATAATAATATCGTTCATAGTCTTAATATCTGCAGAAATTCGAAGTATTGGACAACGATGCAGAAGACCTTAATAAATTGATCCTGTCCTACCAAGTCCATTTCCAGCACCTCGCTAGATATGTTAACAAATAAAACTTTTGTGACTGGGAATAAAATCATTCAAGAGAGATGAAACGATGAAAGAAAGTCCTCAATACCTCAATGATCAAAAGGTGACGTATTGTGCTAAGTATTGACTTAATTCGGTCAAAGATGATCGTGGTCCAAATTGAGAAGTTGTCAACATTTGTGAATGTAGCGCTGCTATCCAAGCAATTTATACATATAATTTAGTTGATCTTGCTTCGGAGGACATGTTAAGCCTTTATTTGACCTAACCTGTAGGTTGGTTAGTCTATTGGTTGTAATATTGCTGTAATATTGTGTATTGTAATACATTGGTTATTTTTCTTGGGAAAGCAAAGACTTCTAATCTAGTTCCTTATACATACACTACAACGACCTTACGAGTAGGTAATCGTAAGGATGAACTTAAAATTACGGCTGTTTAGTGGTTTGTTGTCATCTATTATTAGAGACGTGTAGAAAACTACGCAGCCCTATCTTTGAACAAATGAAATATGTTAAGGGCGTGAATGGAAAATTCTCTCATGATGTAAATTGTATTTTAAATGAATGTAGGTAATTTAATTAATTAATTCGAGGAAGTCTTAAGAATTCTAATTGTCATTTAATTCAATACTTGTTGCAATTTTACAAACCGTTGCACTTGGCCCTATGAACATACTTTGTTAGAATGAGAACATAATTAAATTATTTTTAATTGCCCTACATTAGAGAATGTGAATGATAAACTTTATTGCCGGGTTGACTGAAATTAGGGTTAAAATAAAACGGTTCGTTATTAACTTTAACCTTTAACATAGCAACGAACGATATTTCTAATTATCCAGTAGACTCAAAGAAAATTTACTTTAATTTTAGAACCGTTGTTCTGGTTGATTTTGAAACTGTCCTGAATAAAACGATCCCACATGTTAGGAACCAGGAGCCATTCGGAGCTCGGAGGGCACGTTAAATCGTCGGTTCTGGTTATCGTGTAATTAGACGGTAGGCCTGTTTGATAATCTACCTACAAACTCAAATAAATAAATTTCATCTTGCGCGTTGCAACTGATAGTTACACTTTTTACCCACGTTGATCTACGTTCAGTGTCCATTTTGGGGAAAAGATCATGCTTAAAACAATAAAGATCGTTGAAATCAACGAACTTTTTCTAGCACAAACTTTCGTCGGAAGTGGATTTACTGCGTTATAGAGCCCATCACAAAATGCGACTTTTAACTGAAGAACCGCTTTACCTGCAGTAGCAAGTGTCATATTTTTAGAGCATGTTTTTGGGAGGTCTACACTTTTGCTTTAGTAACTTTTATTATCAGAAGTGAATATTCTCTATATGTACTCACCCAAAACTTCCATACTAACTTATATCCGGTATTCAGAAAAAAAAAATCGGCGTATAGGTACGATCGTTCATCTTTTAAGACACTAGGTATTAAGTTGAAAAAGAGTAAACATACTTTGTAACTCTTAACGACATTTTTTAAGTTTTCTACTAAAAATGCTTGCTCTTTTTAAAGTACTTTGTTTTATGAGCTTGTTTAGGAACTTTAAAACTGATTTTCCACTCGTTTCTCCCCTTAGACCATTAATCTCCTACAGAGTTTGATCTGCAAATCCAGTTTTCCGCAACTGTCGCTTAATATTTACAATTTATTTTATAACTGCTTAAAAAATAATTCTACATCGTAAATTTCAAACGACGCACTTTTATATTCATATTAAATCACAATTTAATTAAATCAATCACTTCATATTTATATCATCAAAAGCACTTAAGTTTGTTTGTTTAACATAACGTCTTCTTGCATATATTTGCAAATGAAACGTTAAACATGTCTGTTTACTTTCGTTGCGTTATGAATGTTACGACATATAAAAATTATTAATAATAAAATTTTAAGCTTTTTAAAAATGAAAAATTACAAAATGTGTCATATTCAACACAAGTTTTCAATTTAACCCCACGTGAAAATATAAAAAATTTTCATATTTTATTATACTGACTTTATGAGGATAATATCTTATACCTAGCTTATTTATGTAATTATGTATACGAGGAGTATTTTTTTTAATAAGTTCCGGTGAGTTGGATACCTCCTATGTTATCCACATAGACGCCTTCTATCATTGCCCTCAAACCGCTGTCTTACCAACTTCGTAACTGTTGTATGCTTATTTATGATAGGTGATTGAAGATTTCCACTTTGGCACACCGAACCAACCTGTCACACACTTTTCTTCAGCTTTTCATTGGTCTTGAACCGCTAATTGCTCAATATCACTTTCATCCGGAAGAACAAATATGTGTTATACTCGGTGTTATATCTAGGAATCGGCTCTAGATCAAGCTAGAAGAGCTGAAAAAGTGTAATAGGTTGGCTTAGTATAACCAGCAAGCAGAAACATTTTATAGGGAAGACGTAAAAATTTATCACGACTACGTGGAAAAGTAACAAAGGGATGTATCTAACTTTTGTGTATATCGCCCTTGTCTTTCTTTCTAGCACCATAGGAATAAAAAAAATAGACCTCGTTTATTTGGAAAAATTGTTAAAATAACACAATAAAAGAAAAATTTGATGTAATAAAGTTTCTTATAATATCAGTAGTTGATAATTGGTCAATTGCCACTTGAGAATTCACACTGAGAGTTATTTTGTATTTTCTTCATTATTACAAGGAAACAACTTTTTAACAGCTATTTTTATTTTACTGGTTATCGTAACGTTGGAAAATATAATTTAGAAAAAAAACGGAAATTTGTTTTAGGAATTCTTAATTTAAAAAAAATCCCTCTTTAAAATTATACAAACATTAAATCTTCGTATTAGGCATATTCGAGAGAAAAAATTATTAGGCACCGCATGTAGAGCTTATATTGATTCTTAAAACGGAAAACTCCTTGTATACTTTTCAGTTTTCAAGATTCCTATCACATGAAATTGTTCTTTTGTTTCAATTTGTAGCTAGTTTTAATTGAAATTACTACAATAGCCAGCTTTTCTACCTATTAAGGACTAAAAAGAACAGTGTAATCTTTAAAATATTTGGAATTATTTTGGAAAGATTATTAGAACAACTGAGTAAATAAGATTAAACGGATTATGTCCTAATACTGCTCGTTTTAAAAGAAAGCTCGAAAACATTTAAAATACATTTCAAAGTTCAAAGTTTTTTTGCCTAATTTTAATTAAATAAAGTCTGTAACTGAAAGATATTAATTATGACAATCCCAGTTCATAATCTAATTTTTGGAAGTTATGTGAGAGTAATGGAGAATAATTTAATTACTACTGCAATGTAAATTTGAACTAAAGAGATTTCCGTTAGCGTTAGAGATTGAATATAGGTAATTATTTTACTCGAAGGTTAGTTTTATGATTTTAAGTATTTTTATGTAAATTTTTTGTTTATTGATTAAGAAAATACAACGTACAAGTCATATCTTTCAAGTTTACGCTTCATAACTCTACCATATAATCCAATCGTGAGACAAAAGTAGGACGATATAATTTGATATAACCAATCTAAAAGTGCCTCATTATAAGGTGCTATCGAAAGTTAAAAAATTTCGAAAATATTCTATTCTCAATAAACAGCAAAACATGCTTTTAGGGATGGAGATTAAAGAGATGTGAATTTATACTAGCAAAAGGTATTTTTGCACACCATTTTCTAGCATTTAATTAAGCAATTAGTGAAAAATGTATTGGTATAGAGACAGAACATACAGACTTAGATTTATTATCATTTCTGAAAATTTTTATATTTACAATCTACTCTACATGCTGTTTGGGCGAAATGAGGAAAATTTAAAAAAAAATCTCAAAGCAACTTTTTCTTTGCTTTGAAATCGTTTTAATAATTTTTTTCTTCAAACGTCAGAAAAAGTCGCCTTTGTGTCACTCAATAGGTAACGGTGAAGTTTAACTTTCCCGCCGAGGCAGGAAAAGTAGTCAGACAAAGTACTTTTCTCTGTCTAGGAGGGAAAAGTAAAATCCTAACCGCACATTATTTTTATTTTTAACGTAAAAAATGTTTTTTAAGCATTTGTAATGTAAAAAATTTAATGTTTTTTAAATTTTCCTTTATAATTAGTTCGTTGTGTTTATTAATTAGCTTTTTTTACAAATTTAAGTTAATTTTAAAAAATATTTGACAATTGAACTACAAGTAATTGACAAGAGATGGTGCTCTTTCAAAAATCAAAATTTTCAGTTTTACGCTTTACGTTTGCAGAAAAAATTTAATGTTTTATACGGAGTCAAAGTAGTTTTGTGTGACTCGCCTGTATTGCCTGACTCGATCGCTACGCTCGCTCTTCAGCCAAACACAGTCTTGTCACACAAAACGTCACTTTGTCTCCTTATAACACAAATAACTATTATATAATCTTTTCGTTTGTCTTGAATACACACGAGCTTTTTAATTTCTTATGCAGACCATTTTGAGTATTTATAGTATCACAGATAGAAAAAACTCTGGATTTAAAAATTTATAATGTGTGTTAAAAAAGAATACAATACCAATACCAATGGACTAATATGGTCCATAACAAAAAATCTAGACATGTAGACCCATTTCTTGGCGATAAGGTACTTGAGTGCAACTGAAGATTGAAGAAGAAAATCCGGTTGACGACATCAACCACTGTCTTTAGGGCTCACGACTGTTACCAATAAACTTTTAAATGGTGAGGGGCGAGAAAGCCACTTGAGAGAATGCCAAAGTAAAATCTTACTTTTTGTTTAAAAAGTAGTTACTTTGCCAGAGAGATTGTTTACGAGTTGCACGGTATGAAGACATTAACTTCAACCCACTGCGACGCTGTCAAAGCCATTGTAGAAAGTAGCCAATTTTTTTCTATTCTTTTTATAAGAATGACACAATAATTGCCCGAAGACTGCAATCTTTTGTACTTTGTCCCTTTTCTTGAAGTGTCCTGAGCTCTGAGCCTGAATTCGCTTGTTTGGTGGCACTACTTACACACAGCTTACTACCAAGAGCTGGGCCTGGATACTATCACACCTTAATTTTTCAGTTATGAACACCCAGGATGGCCCTTATTTTAGGTGTTGTCGAATTTTAACCGCCCCCTCCCCTGAAATGTTTCGAAATGGACAGAAAAAAATCGTGTAAAATTTTCAGCTCGGTATCTCAACGATTAGTCGTGCACGCACGAGCCATCTATTTTTCGCATTTAAATTTTAAATAACATGGGAAACTTTCAAGTTTCTGGTTTTGAATTTTTTGAAAAAGTCGAAGTGCTTGGAAAATATGTTTGAGTTTATAAAGTAGTGTAAAGGCTCGTCCACACACACAGGTTTGCCTTCCGGTTTGCCTGTGCAGGCGGTCTGCACAGGCCACCTGAACGCTGTTCATGATCTGAATGAGGCCTAAATCCAGGGATCATTTTCTTCCATCAGTTAACCAACTTTCTAACTCATCGTTTCTTGACCTAAGGGTCGCGATGCTCAGAGTGCTGTCGCAATCAGATAGGTATACGAGAGACTTAAGTCTTGGGACAAATAATCTAGTTGTGGCTGAAATCTAGCTGATATTTCAATAAATTGGTTGTGACTCTCAAATGGTAATATGGCAGCTCCAACAACGTTTTCATCAAACGGATACAAAACCTATCTGTTCGAGAAATCATCGTTCTCACCTGGAAAGTATTATAATAACTTTTTCAATTTGCGTAAATGAGTTTTCATGCTCTTCAACACCAACGTGCGATCAAGAATAGGATTTTCTGACTTCATACCAAATTCAAACTGATGAAAATAATATCCAGACAAATTATTTGCCACGTTAGTAATGTAAAACTTTGGTAAACTGTAAAACATATTATTAAGCGGTCGTTAGGTTATTTACTTTATTTTTGGGATTTTTAAGGGGCTAGATACTTACGAAGTTGATAAACAATTCTATAACACAAGAAGTATTTTGTGAAACAGCTTGTAGAATATTTTTCATTAATTTTTCAACCAAACCTAAATAAAACGCTTAGGCGATTCCTCTCGGAAATCTGACTAATACCAGTAATAAAAAAGTTTGAAAAGTTTAATAAAGTTTACGTACGTTTAGAAGCGGGTCGAACGTGTCAATCAATGCAAATTTGTGTATTTCTTATTCTTGTTGCCCTTTTCGCTTTTCCCACACTAATATCGCGGCATCAATATAAAGCACCCACGCTTCTATTAACGTTCTTTGTATACCTACACCGGCTTAATAATCAGTATAAAATTTAAAACTACCTTCAATTTAATTAATCATTCAAAATGTGCAACAATTAATCAAACATGGAATTAAGTAATTCATCAACAAAAAATACGCTCATAGAATAATGAAGTGACATCGAATTACCTTCGGATTAGATCGATCCATGATGTGAATTCATTGTGTTGGTTATTTTTTCAGTGTTTAGCAAAATGTAATTTATCTTGAGAGCCATTTACTTCAAAATTTTTTTTTGAATTAGTCCACAAAACATTTGCTTTTCAAAAAATAATCTCAAGTGCAAGTCCTCCTATTTCTTCAACGGAGTTTCCATTTTACTGGAATAATAAAAGCGAAGGGTCTTCAGTTTTTATTTATTGTAGGTATTTATTGTTCATTATAAAGATATTGATGTGTTCTTTAATCTTCCTTTATCTGGAACTTTGGGAGCTTTATTTATCATCTGCGTTGTTTCTTAATTTGTTTGGAAAAAAATCTTTACAACAATGTTTTTACTCTTGCTTCTGCAATATAATCTTTCTACACAAATTTATATCGTCTATATCAAAGTCTATATCGGCATAGCTTGTAAGTTACAGGGTGTTTAACAATAAGATGAAATGCAAAAAATTGTATGGAACCAATAGAAAATTTTCAGGATATATTTTAATTTAAGGTAGGCATTTTTAACAATTACTATCGTTTTATTTCATCATTAGGTTTATAAAAGATTCTGAACTGATTATTAACTGTAACTTTAAAACTATGCGGATTTGGGCACATAGTTATATAAACTTTTATGATGGAAATTAGCCAAAGAATCATCCCTTAAAATATTTCACACATATTTGGAATCATCCTGTATAGCGTAACCGGCAAAACGTAGCGTGCCTAATCACTTATAGGCGAACTTACTGCTATAATGGCTGTATTAAAAATGGCGACTTCAATTTCAATTTTGATAATATCCCAGATAATCCCAGATAATACTGGGACACCTTGTACCATAGCCTAAAATCCATAAAATTTTACAAAAAATTTCTGCTATGTACAATGTATGTAACAATAAATTAAATGACATTATAATAGAAAATACCAGACATTCTACATCAAGAACAATTTTCTCGGTTAATATTAAAAGCTGAATATCATTATTGTAATAATATTACATTTTTCTCGCTACGCAAGTTTGTGATAAATTAAATTAAGCGCTAAGTTAATAATTAATATTTAAATTTCCCTTTCTTAAATAGATTACAATTGTTTTGTTTTGCCTCTTTGGTTATTAATTACTTTAATCAACTCTTTAAATACACGATATTAATTAAATTCATAAACAAAAATTGCTCTTTTAATGCTAATTAACAATTTACTTAATATGACGATGACCTGTTAAAATAACAGAACCAAAAAACCGCAGTCCGAGTACAATTAATACTCTCCCGTCTTCTGCTCTCGACGGTTTGGTAATTGTTATCACAGTTTATATTTTTGATGAGCTTTATAATTATAATTATAAAAAACTAAACAAAAAACAAGACGAAATAATTACATAAACATACTTATTATGTTTGGGAAGTTGTTGAAAAGTGGATAAATTAAACTTGACTTTATTTGTTAACCAAGTCAAGTGTAAAATGTAGTACTTAATTTCCATTTAAAATTCCTTTATTTGTTTGTTATTAGTTTCTATTGTTTACCCTAGGCTTTCGCTTTCGTACTTACAATTTTCACAAATTTCCCGTAAATTTAAAGGGTAGTAAAAACAAGATTTTATTTAAAAAAAAAATTTTTAGCATTGGCGCTTTTTGATTATAAAGCGCACTTTAACGGAAATTTTTAAAATTTTTTTTAAAATTTAATTATTTTACAAAGAAATTTAAGTAGATTATAATTTCTACAATGCGAACATGAAATTATCATACTTAATTGGATGAAGAATAAAACATGCAAAGCTACATGTTTTAATGCTTGGTTGAAAATTAATTAGGGAAAAACTTGTTAGCTTATAAAATTTTGAAAAAAAAAGTTTGTAGCTAATTATGGAAAATGTAAGCATTTCTTAATTATTATTTACTCTTTAATTTCCACTTTCATGGTATGGTTAAATTCTTTCTAATTTTTATCATTTATTCATACTTACAGGACTGCTTGAAAAGTTAAGATTTCTAGGACACAGATGGGAGATTAGGGAATAAACGCCAAATTACAATGTCCAGTCAATACAGTGTGTCCCAGTCAATACAGTGTGTCCAGTATAACATGCACAGCATGGGGATCTCGGACTTCGTATAAGAGATACGAAGTCGGTTAAATGGAGAAAACTGTGCACGATTTTATGGCAACTTCGATGCTGCTTTATAAAATTATTAGCACTCTAGATATTTAGGAAAAACTGAAAAAATGCATTATCTCTTTTTTGAAAATTGAAATTATCTCCATTAATAAAAAGGTTATAACTATTTAAAGAAAATGCAATTTTTCAGTTTTTCCTAAATATCTAGAATATGTACTAATAAATGTTTTCAAAAAACAAAAACAGCATCGAGGAGGCCATAAAATCTTGCACAATTTTCTCCATTTATGGAGAAAATCGCTGTGCATGTGTGGCGAAATTATACGCTACAAAATTCAAAATTACAAAGTAAACAACATTAACAACTCTGAGGTTGTCCACTCAGCGAGACGGGCGTAGGTTATGATTGTAAAGATTACGGGCGTCACACGATTTACCTCACAATTGTTCAAGATTCCTGAAATCGCGAAAAAAGAGAAACAACAAAAATAAAATCAGCAGTAAAGTATCTGTATATATGCCTGTCTGAACTGGGTGTTATCTGCATTTTCTATTTTTGTAAGCTCTAATGAAAGAACAACGTTAAAAAATGCCGTTTTTGGGCCATCTAGAATACATACAATAGATAAAAACATACTTTTTGGGACACTTTTGGGAAATTTTTCAGAAATTCTATGTCATATTCGTTCTCAGCGACTTGAAATCGATTAAAAAACGTATGTTTATGATGGTCCAAAAAAAGACATTGTTTTAACATTTTGTTCTTTGTTTTTAATTATTATTTTTTTGTTTTAAATAGTTTTTACACGTTTTCGTTGAGTTGACTTTTGTCTAAGTGTGGTTTGTCCAGAACAATTTCTTTGCGGAAGTTTATGTTCTTCGTGATGAAAATATTAGATTACTATACCTATCTATATCCAATATAATTTGGTCTAAATTCAATAAACCTTTCATTTATCTCCAAACCTCTTATTTAATCCTTTATTTCAACAAAACAAATAAGGTAACAATTTTACTCTCATTAAACTGTAATAATAGTTTTACTTTCAAAGAACAAACGATACTAATTTATTCGAACGAACGTAGTTTAAATTTAGAGCGTCCTAATGAGAAACTCTCTGACGTTGTCTTAAACATTACTACGTAAACTTGTTAAAATCGTTTGTTTGACCTGATATTTGTGAGCCTTTGTGAGGGGAATTTTTTCCATAGAGATTCATTTGGCAACTTATTAATGAGAAACAAAGAAAATTACATTCTCAATTGTATTTAAAACTATCTGTGGCTCTATTGCGAAAATTACAAAAATACATCTTTATATATTTTGGCAATAGAGCCACTGTGGTTTTAAGAATTTTAGGGAATAAAGATGTGCCTGCACATCATTTAATTCAAACGAAAAATCGCGACCTTTAAATGTTGAATGTTTGACATATTTTTTTGTGGTAAAAACGAAAAAGGAAATTATAAAAGTTTTCATTAAGAAAGTTGAATTAGTAGATTATTTTTTGCTAGAAGCACTTTACAGAAAGAGTATTAGCAGATATCTGATTTTATCTTTTAACTACGTATTATTTAATTTGCCATAACTCCCAACATTTCAAAAATGAATTTGCGGTTTAAAATGTTTGTTGTGAAAGTTTGCATTTGACAACTTGACATTTATTTTGTGCTATTGCTTTCCTCTCTTTGAACTCGACAAAATAAAAATGGAAATTGAGTTGTAACGGTTGTAAAATGGATTAGAGATGAATTGAGTTGAGGTTTCTGAAAAAATCAAATTTGTAAAATATCAATTTACTTCTTTTGTTCTTTCGAGACTGATATTTTATTGGCAGGTATTTTGTTAAGTCAGAAAAATGTTTCTTTTATAAGCTCTTCCTTGTAGCTGCATGAGTTTATTGTTTTGTCGAGTATCTTTAACTCCCTATTAAAAAGTCAAATTCGAAATTTGTATCTATTATTGCGAAAAGAATAATCTGATCTCGTAAATAAAATAATTAATTTTGACCTTTGAGACAATTACCGGAAAAATTCTAAAAGAATAATTCACTGCTTCGATTTAATCGAAATGAAATGCAGTCTACCTCGAATTAATCAGCAAATAAGTGTAAAACTATTCTGATTGGTTACCACTAATTTTACGAAATTGGATTCGTAAATAGTAAATAGTAAATAAGGGAATTAATCAGTTTCATTATTTCATTGAATGGATTTACATATAATGTATGTTTAGTATTTTCAGTGTATCAGAAGTAACTTCCAATTATTGTTCAATAAAGCAGGATGCTACACATAAATTTTAGTTGTTTAGTTTAGTCATGTAACTTCTTTATTTTAGTTTTCTGGTACATAGTGTAGTACGATATTAACTTTTTTGTCGGTCCGCAAATTACTGTTTTATACACTGTTTGCACAGATTAAAAGTTTAAAATCTCAAACAGTACAACAAATACCTTAGGAAGCCCAGAGTTTGCTAAGAGAAATCTTTTTTTTAAACATAAAGACACTGTTAAGAACACTCATTAAAAATTATAATTACAAAAGAAGCAAAATAGTAAAGAAAAAAGTGTTTACTAACAAAATTTCTTGTATAAATTTTTAATTTTGTTAATTATAAGCTCTACAAGTTGCTAAATAATTATAAATGTTTAAAGTTTCCCATTTTGGACCACAGCTTAAGTTCTTATTTTGTAAAAAAAAGTTTGTAAACAAGACAAAAAGGTTGTTGGTGCGTTTGTTTTCGTGTGCGAATATTTGTAATTTTGTTGTGATGGGAGTTTGATAACCATTTTTATGTTGCGTTATTACATGTTTTTACATGAGGAAACTGAAAATAAGTTCTGAAAATGTTTGATTAGTTTTTAATACTAATTGCTCCAAAACTAAATAGAATAATTATATAAAATTAAAAAAACATTGTTGAGAAATGTGAAGAGGGTTAAATTAAACGTCGTTGTTTGTTTGAGTGGCAGTGTATTTTTTTTTATTTATTCGAATTTACGCGTTACTTTTGAAAGATAAAATGTTGCAATAGAATCAATAAGTGTTAGCTATCAATAAGCAATATATATTGGCATATTATTTGTGCACTCGTGCGAATGTAAAATAACTAAGTGAAAAACAACTTTGTTTACTAATTGAAAACTGCGTAGTTGTCTTGTAACCGCCAACCTTGTACTTTTGTACTACAAATTACTTACTGGAAGATGGGCATGATTCTGTCAATATTTGTAGACATACATTGGTTAAGGTTTCATTTGCTAATAGTTTAGTTTTATGTGGACTTTTGTAAAAGTTGGTCTACTAGGCCACCCCAACTATTAAACTGGACGTTTTCACTTTGTTGCGTCGCAATAAACTATATTCATTGCATTCATCTAAATTTACTGGAAATGAGAAAATATGTTCTATTTTCCAAAAGTTAATTTTGAAGGTTTAATATGAAATTCTAGTACATACAGCCATCATAGGTTTAAAAACATAACTACTTCTGAAGAAGTAGGGCTACTTCGACATACTTTTAGGCTGTTTCTATATTTTTCAGGGTAATGCAATTTGAAAAATATAGTTTTTAAATTTTTAATACACTAATGGATACCTTGTCTCCCAAGTAGGCACAAAAAAAATTAATTTTTTTATCACCTATTTTTAAAAAAACATTTCTTTTTGGTGTCGAAGTAGCCCTCATATTGGGGCTATTTCGACACCCCCTTTTTTTGGGTTTAAAGTCGAAGTAACCTCTCCTAGGGGTTACTTCGACACCAAAACAATATATATTTTTTAATTTTTAAAGCAAAAAAATACAAAATACAGAAATAAAACTTATTATAGTACCTACAACTACTCTATAGGTACTTTTAAACAAAAAAAAACCTATTAATTTTAAATAACAAGACAAAGTCCTATGTAGAATTATTAGTTATCGTCCTCGCAAGCAGAACATTCGAATCTAGCTTTCTTAGAACCCTTGTTACAAGTTCCACAAATCCAACGATTGCAAGAAATACAGCGGATCCAAGCTTTTTGGTTGACACAATCTACATAATTGCATTGACATAGAGAACATGTGCTACATTCTGGACATTCATAATTAGGATCTTGGGAACCGTCGTTGCAAATGCCGCAAACCCATGACAAACACGAAACGAAGGCGACCCAATCTCTGGCATCTGTGTAGGTGGAGTATTTACACTGGCATACGGAGCAGTTATTTGAGCTTTTGTAGTTTTTTCCTGAACTAGAGGAACTAGCAAGTGCCTTAGACGTAGAAGGCACTGATTTAAACAACTTTTTAGTTGGTGCTTCTATTAGATTTTTTAGACGTTAGTACTCTAGTTCTAGTTTTTTTTACCTTCTTGGCTAGAACTTCGTTGTCACTATCTTCAGATATAGTAATAAGCGCTGCTGGTGTAGTAGAGGCTACAGAATCGATTATTTCAGTTACAGTCGCTTGTGCTGTTTCATCAGGCAATGGAAGCATCTGCTGACCCGGCCTGGTCGTGAGTTTCTTTCCTCTTTTGGAAGTTGTAGGAGGGTTATTAGTATAACCTCGCGATTCCTTAAGAAATTCTAATAGACTTTCGTCTAATATCCTTTCAGATCCAATTGACGACGAGTTAGATGGCAGCTGGGATAAAACTTTTTGTGGTTGAAATGGACTTATTCCTGTAGTCCTGAATCCAGATTTCAGATTTTTCTCAGCAGTTGGCAAAAGTGAAACCCAAAGCTTGGTTAAGAGCCCTGGAAATTGTTCTTTGGGAATAGTCCCTCGACGACGGGATTCCTTTCTCCACATGTCCAAAACTACCCTCCATTTTTTTTTCATGGGTCCAAAAAAGCTAACATCAAGGGGTTGCATGATATAAGTTGAGTTAGCAGGGAGAGGTGTCATGTAAATGTTATTTTCTATGGCAGCTTCTACGACTCGAGGAGAAAAATGAGAAGCCAGGTTGTCTCCAATGACGATTTTGTTACTGTTGGGATCGCCGTAATTCTTAACATGGGGGAGTAAAATAGTGAAAAACCACTGCTCGAAAAGACACATATCAAACCAGCCACTTTTACTACATGCATATTCGCAACCCTTGGGACCACCTACAGTCCAATTTTTATACACATTCTGGCTTTTATATACAACCATTGGTGGCAGCAACACTCCATCTGCAGTTCCACATACCATGATACTGATTGAAGTCCTCGAATGTTCCTGGATTCGTTCAACTCGTTTGCGCCCTCTTGGTACCAACAACTTTTTGGCACCAGGGTCATCCGTAACGTTCGTCTCGTCGTAATTATAAACATTGTAAGGAGGAGAATCTTCCAAATGACACTCAATGTTATCAAAAAACTCCTTTATTTGCGGCTGTCCAACAGATGCCCTTTGATGCTTAATATTGGTAACCAACCTTGTGGATAGATTGTTTCTTTTAGCAAACTCTTTTACAAAATCATATCCTGGCATATTCTCCTCCCATTCGCGAACAGTTCTACCCTGTTTTGTGATAATCGAACACACAAGCTGTGCAATATCTTTACTGGTCATCGGAAACCCCCAGTCACTAACGGTTCCCAAAGTGTTTGCAATTAGTTTCTCTTCTTCATTTGACAAAACTGTCGGATGGCCTACTTTTAACGGATGTTTACCATGCACTCGATCTAGGATTGTAATACGAGGAATTTTATATTTTTCACTAGCAGCCTTCTGACTCATTCCTCTTTTCACGGCATCTACAGCTTTTTGGATATCTTCTTCTTTATATTGGCGGTATTTACTCCCGATCTTTTTTTTGTAAATTTTAACCATTTTTACGCGACCGATTTAAATTTAATGCCTTGTACAGTATAAAGTGACAACCTTACTGAACTATTTTGTTCGTGGTTAGGACAAGCTGGAAACATGATAAATTTTTTGTAAGATTGTCTTATCATTACCAAGAGATGGTAAAAGCAAAACAGAACACTCCATTGTTTCCATTGAAATACGATTAGCTGCAGCTGCATACTATCACTAACTTATATTTACTTTATCGTGGCGCGGATACAAAGAAATGCAAAAAATTGTTAAGAAATTTTATCTCGAGTTGAATTGCTATCAGGGCATTATCTTTATACGAAAGATAATTCATTTATAAAATTGTTTAATAAATAATAAAAGGCTTCACCATTAATCGAAATACAATATGTCGATTATGTCGAAGTAGCCCCCGACCATGTCGAAGTTACCCTGAATGTCGAAGTAGCCCCAGTTTACGGCATTCAAATATTTAAACTTTTTGAAAAACATTTAATAAATGCCGAAATAGAAAAATTAGTACAATAAGGAAACCGCTTCATAAAACTTACTCATTGCTATGCAGCTCGTTTTCTAAACTTGAACTCTTGCGTTTATAAGGTGCCTTATGAAACTTGTCGGTTAATATACTATTAAATATAGATGCAGATTTGCTTAAATATTGTGGTGTTGGATCTTGAGTCGTTGTAGTGGAATCAAATCCGTTTATTGTTGATTCTTATCTCTAATCTAGGCTGGAATCCTGTAATTGTTAGCGTATTGCTACGCTACACTAAACTACTTACACCCTCCTACAAACTTTTAAAAATTAATAGGAGAAGCGAGAAGGGTATGTAGCTTAGCGTATCGCTAACGCTCATAGTTACAGGATCCTAGCTGATCCCAATCCTGCGCGTATTCAATTCGTCAATTGTATTTTACGAATATAGAGCACATTATAGATTTTAACTTATGCTTTTGCACCGTAAATAATAGAATTACAAATTACGCCTGAGTAGATTCTTCACAATTATTTAACACAAATGTAGGTGGCAGCGAATTCGGCATAAGTCGGGAGGTAGCGTACTTTTAGTAGAGAAATTGTGGGCAAAATGGCACACCGGGGCAAAATGATATAGATGCAAAATGTACTAAATTGCAGAAAAATCCAAAATTTTGCTTCAAACAAAAAGTATGCGATTTTGCCCACAATTCCCATTTGCTGACTATTAGGACACATTCGCGACTTTTATCAAATTTTAGCTTTTCTGGAAATATTTTCTTCATATCATATTATCTGGATCTAGGTATAATAACTGTACTACTTCCCTCTCATCTCTACACCCATTACTTTTATAATTGAAACATTCAAAGAATTTTTAACTACCTACTGACATTAAATTTTTATTTTTTACATAATTCATATTTGTAAAGTCGTAAAAGAACTCTTCACTTGATAAAGTGAAGAGTTCTAAGATAAGATGTTTTGGATACAAAACATCAATTTTAAGATAATATAAGCAGCGCACATTTTCTTTTCTATTAATCATTTCTTCCTACACTTCTATTGCATTTCCTATTCTTTTACTTTTTACTTATTACTTCTGTTAGTTGAACTCCTTTTCCATTAATAACTAAGCGACTGAACTCGAAAGCTCTTGAACGGTTTTACGAATAAATTTTCAGCGCAGCAATTATTTTTCACGCTTACTTTAAATTCGAATATTGTGACATCGTTCTCGTGCACTATGTTTTATGATAAAGAGTACATAAGAACAATGAGGCTTTAACTTTAATTAATTATGTATACAAAATTGTGTGAAAAATAACCAACTACATTTGTATGACAATTGAAAATTAGCTTAACTTTTGAAACACGTTGCAAGGACATTTTATTGTTATTTAAAATAGAGTTGCTACCTCTACTCTTTTGTTATTTGTTTTTCAGTCCCTAAAAAAGATTTAATTTAAAAAGCAATAATACACAGTTTCATCAAGGAAATTCATTTTTCTTTTCGATGCAATCCCATAACAGCGGGTGATAAGTTTGGGATCAAATTTTGTTTTTTACTCGTGGTTCTATAAAAGAAAGTTGCAATAATGCAGATTTCAAGATATCAAGAAATCCTTTTTTTACACGACCGGGCGTATTTGTCGGTTTCTATGATACATAAATCGTAACAGAAATGACAATTTATTCCCTCGGTGTATAATATTTAAAAATTTGCCCTAGGGAGTTTTTATTATGAGTCGAAAATAAAGACAGTATTAAGAAATTTTGTGTTTTTTAGCTAAATTTTCAAAATACTATTGCAAACAAAAACCTAGAAAAACGTTGCATTTTATCGATTTAGTGTAGTTTTTATTAACATAACAATTAACTGGTAGGTACATTTTCAATATTAGTAAAATTAGCGGAAGGAAAATCATGAAACTAATAAGTTTTATTTGAAATAAAATTTACTGAATTCTTCACAATCACAGTACTTGAGCCACTTAGTTTTGCAATAGCTGATTTGCTGTCAATGAAATTCTCAATATAACGTTCTGCAACAGTTTTTTGTTGAGCGCTATCCTCGTGTTATTCGCTAGCTGGTCCCAGTTGGTCTTGCGTCAGCTAGAATAGAAACCGAAGATCTTCACAGCTTCTTGGTTAATTTATTCTTTATCTTATCGATTATTAGAAAAAGGCCTACATCTTTAATGTCGGCTATGAATAAATTAGTCAATTCTTCGGTGCACCATGAGCCAGCAATGCTCAAGTTTGGTCAAACCTAAAATGATTTAGAAATGTTTATACTAAGTACTAAATTCAATATAAATGATTTTTTACCTTCATTTGGAGAAGTCATCCGCTTCAGATCAATAGGTGTTCAAACGGTCCCTTGTTAGAACTTTCAATTTTTTGGGCAAATATCCATCTAATTTCTTTTTAAAGAAATAATTTAAGAAATAACCATATATTCTTTTTGCATTAAATATTGGGCCCATAAATACAAAACTTTTAATGTTTTTGCTCGTTAACTCAAGAAAACAATTTCGACCACAATGTAAAATGTCGACCAAACCCAAATTTGTGTACTTTGTGTACATAAATTTTCACGGTTGTCAAGTCAACGAATTTTTTTAATTAATCAGGCTACTATTAATTTTATATCAATTAAAATATTAGTAAATGACATTTTAAGAAAAAACTTTTTTTCGTTTTAATTTTGCTTGGGTCGTGTAAAAAATAGTATATATATCTCAGGACAGAATGCCATTATTCCCTCGGTGCTATGTAGCCCTCGGGCTGCGCCCTCTGGCTACAAATTACACCTAAGGAATAATCCTGCATTTCTGTCCCTTCATATATAATATACTATTATAGCCCATTGAAGACACTTGCTGTAAAATTGTGGATTTAAATTAGTTCTAAACTTTATAGTTGTTTTAGGTTATTTTTAAATGTTATACTTTTACTTAATTAAAACAATCCAAAGCTTTGTCTTATCTTATTGTTTGACCAACTTCCAACCAATTCATTCTTATAATCACGTTCAGATTTTCACACAAAGACAGACAGACAGTAAAAAGGAAAGATTCACGAAAGTCCCCGCGGAAGTTTATTTTAGAACATTATTTAACAGTCGTTTCCACAATTCTATTCACAATAATATTGCTGTCTTTCTTTGTCTCACTTTTACGGTATTGGATGGCCACTATTTTATTAAGTTTTGCTGTATATAAGAAAGAAAATTTGTATGGAACATAATATCAGTTGTGTCTTCACTGAAAATTATGGCTAAAATCATAATGGTACATTGCTATTAACTTCTGCTATGCAGAGAGCTTTAAAAGTAAGAAAAGATAGGGATTTAACAGTACGTGTAGAAGGGCACGTTTTTAAACCTTCAATTTCTAAATCCTCTCAAAGAAAATTTTTAGTAGATACTTTCTTTGAACATAAAGTTGTTTTCATTTCTCCCTGTCTTGTGAATTCTATAATTTTTTCAGCTTTTGATTTCGTACATTAAAATAAAGATTTTAATAGCAAATGTAAATAGTCATAAGCGTAATCAATTTTCAATACCTCATGAGCAAATTTAAAAATTATCATGAAATGGTAATGCATCAGTGCAAATGCTAATTTATCATTTTTATAAGAGAACGGTTATAGTGCCAAATGATATTTGTCAAATTTTTTTACCACAATGTGTTCCAGAAAAGCTTTTCTCTTGAACTTAGGGTAACTAATAGATCTCAACTCGCTTTTTTGTAAGTTTTTACTTCATCTCTTGAACTGGAAATTGAATACCGCACTTCACTATACGTACTGTAATTCGTAGTTAATGTTTGATTTGAGCAATGTGTATTTTTAAATGTAGGATTTCTTGGTATAAAACGCTATGAAAAAAAAAACAATAAAATTCATCAAAACTTCATAAAAAGTATGTTTTACAACATGAGATAAAATATCAGTTTTTTCCGTGAGATTAGAATTTAATTCATGAGCCGTGTAAGCGGCGAGTGAAATAATCTGTCGAACGAAAAAATCGGATTTTATCTCGAATCGTAAATGCTATTTTTTCTACGACAATAATTAGTACATTTTAATATAATTTGAACTGACATTTCAATAGAGATTTTTTAAAAAGCCGCTAGATGAAGCCAAGTGACAGCAATATCACTTTTCAAATAAAATTGGAATTTATTTAAATTTAAATTATAAAATATTTATTAAGTTGTAAGTGCCATTTAGTAAATATATTAATTTATCAATTAAAACAATTAATTAACTAAAATCGCAAACTTGAAGCTCGTCTTAGTTCGGTCATTTTACGCCATCTATCAACATCCGCTTGTAATATTACTTTTCCTCTCTAGAGAAGAAAACACTATTTTCGTAACAAGTGACAAAATGCATACTTTCACATATCAGAGTAGAAAAAGTCTTTTAATAAAATTAATTAATAGAAAAGTTATAATTTTATTTTTATATGTAATATATCAAAATGGTCCCGGAAAAATTTAATTGGTAGTAGCACAAGTCCACACAATGGCAATGCAAATCCTAAATCTATATTTTAGAGCACAAGCAGAGTTTTTAATTTAAAATTGTATAACTTGAACATGCTTGAACCTTTCGGAACGAATAAGCTTAATGTGTACCTTTCTACAAATAAGATTGATCTCGAGCTTAATAATTAATTTATTAAATTTTCTGAATAATCCCCTGAAAGGAGGCATCACTTTTCAGATCACCGATCATTTATTTCTGTAACTGTACGAAAAGTTTTAATTAAAAGGTTTTTCCGGGTTTTTCAGATGGTTTGCTTGACAGCCGTGATAATAACAACATTTTTAAAGCGGGTACACCACGTTAGTCCTTAGAATCCATCCCGTCGGAGTTAGATTTTTAAATTATGTCATAAATTTAATTTAGTTAGTTTTATGTAGTTAAAAATTTAAAAATATAAAAAATTAAGAATAATTGCGGATTTTGTCTGAGACAGCTGATGTATCACACAATCACTAAAAAAAGTAGCATCAGAGTCAAAAAAGATGGAAAATGGAATTCAACATACACCTACCTTATGGGGTAGAAATACTTGCAAATAAAAAAACAATCACTCTGCGTGCATGTTATATTTTTGAAAAAGAGCGCGCGCAATAAAAATAATATCTAGTGTTTCGTCATAATAAAGCTAATAAAGTTTTCATATTTCAGTGAATTCTGTTTATCCAATGTTACAACATGAATAATCTACCTTACCTATGTTGTAAAGGGATTTTTAATATTTTTAAAAATTTAATGGGGATTTAGGATATTATTAAAGCTTTATTTAAAAGTCGATTTAGCATATTAGAATTAATTGTAAAGGGAAAATACAATTTTATTGTTGAATTTTGAACTTTCGTGAATTTTGTGGCTTCTATTTATAAAAGTAAGTATTTTAGTTTAAGAGTGACTTTAATTAGATTATTTACTATTGTTTACACATCAATAACATTTTATGTGAGTTTACATTTGAATTAAAATTAGACGAAGTTTTTGTGCACGTATTAACTTTTCAGTTCGTATTTTACGTATTAAGGCTATTTAGGTACTTTGAGTTTGAATTGATATTCAGAGCAAGTATTAAGTTTGAAGTAAAGAAAGTTCGCATTTGTAATTTTGTATCGGAAGCTTTTATGCGAAATGGAACTTTTACATTTGAGTGCACTCGCAACAACATTAAATTGCTTCACAATGCATTTCTACTAAATAAAAAAAAAGTTACACGACAGTTTCCATCACTATTAACATAATAACATAGGATTTAAATTTTCTTGGAAACTCCGCAATTTGCATAATAATAGCAAAACTTGTTGATTTTTAATAAGCCTGGTTAAAAAGTAAATGAAAGTATAAAATATTTAAGCTTTTCAGGAAAATAAGCTTTCCATAAACATCAAAAGCTCATTTCTAAATATTTTTCTAATCCAGTTTCTAAACAAACTTCGGAACCTTTGGTTACAGAATTTTTACGTCATTATTTTATTGAAAAACATCGAAGTGAGAAGTAATAACCTAATAACATTGTACAAAAAAAATGTTTATACTTTCTTATTTTTTTGAAATAACTTACAATTTTCACTTTTCACTTAGCTTAAAAAGGAAATCAAGTACCCATAACGCTAAAAGTAACTTAATTTAAAACCACAAAATTGCAAATTCTTTGTTTACTTTAATTAATTTTGAATTATAAATGCAAAAAGTTAAAAAAAACTTAATACAAACTTTATTTTAAATGTTAAGTCACCTTTGTTATTGTAAAATTAGCTACAGAAAACTTGAAGATCGTTTCATTTTTGAAAATATACAGTGAGCGCCTAAAGTCTGGAATAAGCGAATTATTTTCTTTCCTGATAGGAATAACTGTAAACAAACGGTAGGACACGTGATCTAGTTTAAAAGAAACATTTACCGATCATTTTGATTTTCTACCCCTTACCCCCTTCGAGGAGTGACGTCTTTTAAGATTTTTTTTAAATTGCAACTAAATTTTCTTTACAGATTTGGACAGATTATGAAATTCTGATTTTAGCAATATGCACGTGATTGCCCTTTAAACTGACACTTTCGAAGATATTAATTTTTAAATGAAATTTTCTAAAAACAAAATAAAAATTATTGGAAAAACGATTAATTATTTTTGTTTTAATATCGATATTAAAACTTCCAAAAAACAATACATCGCTTTTTCAACGAAAATTGTATTACTTGATCATCGATAATCCATCAGTAAAAGTCCTGTGGACAGGGCTGGGCAGTCTCAAAACACATGAATGTATTTGAAATACATTTGTATTTTATATTTTTAAGATTTTTGTTGAAGTATTTTCTATTATTATTAAATAGTTCATTAAAGCATGATTCTGTATTTCAAATACTTACCGTGAAATTCATGTGCGTGTACCGCAAAAGATCTTTTTTTTGCCATTTTAGACGTACAATTTTATAAAATTAAGAAAACAGAAAATATAATATTTATTCAAAAATCTCACATCTACGCATGCGCGCAATCAAAATGTATTTTGTATTTGAAATACTGTATTTTGGTTGACGATAAAAAAAGTATTTTGTATTTCAAATACCTACTGTGTTTTGAGTATTTTGTATTTGAAATATACTAATAGATGTATTTTGCCCAGCTCTGCCTGTGGAGGGTTCAATTATTACTTTATCTACCCTGGTGGTTAAAGTATTTAAATTTTTAATAAAGAACAATTTAAATTGATGCTTGTCCAAAATTGTTCGTGTTCCTATTCGTGTTTGGGGCTGAGGTCAAAATACATTTCGTGTTAAAATTTATACTAAAGCTTATTTTTTTAAATTTTACTTTTCAATCTCTACAATACTATAATGTACAACCTATTGAGTAAATTTCAATATTTTAGAAAACATGTCGATACCAGTAGCAATTCACTAATACCTACCTGATTTTTGTTTTTAAGAGATATACTCACAGATGAACATATTATTCACTATGTCGAAAATTTAAATCTGTAAGAGATCTTTATAAGAGATTGAATCTAATTTCAACAGTAAGAAAGAATATTGAAAATGTCAGAATGACAACTTATCTAAAGAACTTAAGTTTGCTTATACGTAATTCACTAAAAGTATAAAATAGTAAAACGTAAAACAGATGAAAGAACACAAAATTCTGCTTTAAATAAGAGATAGGTAAGCAGTTAAGCACATTTATGTGTATGTAGGTATGTACTTAGCTCACCTTACCTTGAAAGTTACACATTATTGAAATCTAAATTTATATTTTAGAATTTCGCTTTGCGACTTTGAAAGAAGAAATAAAATTAAATTTCGTATTACACATATAACTTATTTCTTATTTAGGTATTTGAAAGACACTAAATAAATGTGGCATGAAAACAAATTTAGATTTTTGTATAGGAAATATCGTGCTCTGAAAGTAGCTACTGAAAGTAGCTCAAGAATTTAATTTAACAAACAGGAAATTTAAACGATCTATATGCTATAAGCTTGTTTATACAAACATTTGACAATTATTATATGTGTAAAAATGTTGGCAGCTATTTAACAAATTAATGGAAACATTCCAAAAAATAATCAAAAATTAAACGATTAGCAGATGATATTTTTGAATGCGGTAATTAAACAGTTATTTACCCCAAGTTTTTTCCCGATTAAAATATAAAAAATACCTGACTCGTTATAAAATATTTCATGTGATTAAATCATATTTCAATCTCTTAGGAATTTGTGTAAAACAACCCGACTTCCTACTAGAGCTATCTAAAGGACTATGATTAATGGGTGCATCCTATCGGGAGTATCCAACTCGAATGGAAAGATTAACTTCTCATTTTTACATTAAGGAAAAACGTTGAGCTTCCAGTGATAAATTTTTTTGTCAATAAACTCAAAAAAGACATTTGTTTAAATAAGTTTAAGCTAGGAGGTTGTGCTTATAATACTGTGTGTGTGTGATAAAAGTTCTTGCTAATAAATGGGTATTTTTATACTTTCTGTGGGGTAACTTTTCGATGTATTTTAGAAATTACGTACCAAGTCATTAAAAAATGCTAATAAAAGTAGAATTATGTGTAACTTAATAGAGACAGTGGTGGATTAAATTAGTTGCTGACCTGAGCGCAATTTCAATATTTCAGTACATGATACGAGTAATAATCTGTTTTTTCATTGCGTACATTTTTAAATTGTTTTCTAACTCAAATAATGCTTAATAAATAAATGCTTACTGAACACACCTCATTAATAGTTTCACAACAATGTATAAGAGTTGCTAGAGTTCATCTATAAAGTAGAAAAGAACTTGAGGTGAGGCATATCATTCTGTATTAATCGGCCAGCGATCTATTAATGCTCGGTTTGTCATATAATGCGCTCTGCATCCACACCAATAACCCTGCGAACCAGAATAATTGAACCAATTCGGACGATACGAACAGTTGAGTGATTATAGGATGAACAGCACACAGCACACTTCCTCATCAAGCTGACTGATTGTTCATTGTCTATCTTTGTCTACGTGCTAAAATAGACGGATAGAGATGGGAACTGTTCCATCATTCGAATTCACCCATTTTTTTGTGTTTCGGTTGAACGCCATCGCTAAACGTGAGCCCGGTATGATGAAGAAAATGCGGTCAGGAATGCGTTTCTGATAGGCTGTTATTACAAGAGGTTGTATAGCTGTGTACTGTTTTTAAAAGCTGAGTGTGGAACTTGGAACACGTTCACGAAGTGCATTTTTATAAATGTTTAAGTCTTCTTTAAGCCGCAAGGTCCTAAGAGCTCACCCTTGAGTATTTCATCACTGAATGAAGAATGAGGGGTCACTATTCTAGTTTTCTTAAATCAACTTTCTTGTTAGATAAATAAATCTCGAACTCTTTCTCCAGAAGGCACTAATTTGACCCACTCCCACATTCAAGTGAGGATTCTTATTTTTAGACAACGACTGATAACTTAAATGTGACCATTTAAAAAAAAAGCATTTACGTAAATATTTTTTTTGCTGAGAAAACGACATGTGCGCTCGTCGTATTGAATTCAAGTCATTGTTAAAACGACACTAGTAAGGTTTTCCTTTGAACCACAAATGTATAAAATCAAACATTTTTATTTATTTTCATAAATATAATAGATGTGTTATTTATATTGAGATTTTATAACTACGCATCAAAAAAAATTGCTTGAAGAAAAAAATAGATATAATTGAAGTAAATAATTTTATTAAAATTTCTTATTTACAGTTCTTGAGGAGTTTTATTAAAAGTGCTTTTCATAAATTTTTTTCGTGTATAAAAAATTCAGTAGAAAATGATATTTGTTATTCTCTAAGAAATGGGGCTTCACAGTAGTTGTACTCGTTTCAAAATTCTCAACTGGACTCCTTCGACGTTTAGGCTGTTTCGCACTTCCACTGTGGTACTGTAAATTTTTTTGCCTATTACATAAATTAATAAATTATTAGAATATTAATAGAGAAAGTTGCAGTGTGCTGTTTGTATAAAGAGGAGTTAGTCAAGTTCTGTAGAGTAATTGCCAGATCTAAACGACCAGAGTAGAAACCAAAATTGTGTACTACCCTATAACCAAGGTTACATAATACCATCATAATACGTGAAAACTATTGGGAAAATAATGTTTGGGCGTATTTTTCTACAGCTTTCTCACTTGCTGTTCTGCGCATTTAAGGTCGTTTAGATTTGGCAATTACTCTAAACATAGGTACCTATAGAGTATACAGTAGTTACTCATTTTCTCATTATGCTACAGACACTATTTCATATACGACTGCTCAAAACTGTGTTGAAACAAATAATCGCTTTTTCTTACTTCTCCGGTTCTCCTCGCTTTTCGATTTGGTCAAAAACTTTCTACTCGGGAAACAGACACCGCGTAATATGGATTCATGATACGAAGAAGGCAGTTGTAGCCGAGGGTTCATCCATTCTCGGTAGTCAATGTACAAAAATTCAGCAGTCAATGGAAATTACTGGTATCAGTGGCAGTTATAGCATAGGCAGTCAACAGCAGAATCGGTAGTCTGTGTACACATTCAGAACAGTGGCTGACCCATCGGTTTTGGCCTAAAATTGAGATAATTAAAATTGAGTGAAAACATTTGTAGAGGTAGGCCAGGAATAGATAAAAGATAGGCGAATCACTAAAAGTTTTAGGGTTACAAAGGATTCTACTAAACCATTGGAGCTCATTTGTTAGTTAGTTTTTTGAGCATAGTTCAACTAAAAACTGGCCAAGAGCTTTAAGACAATAATTTGAGGTAAAATTTTTGGCTCTCTTCTATTAGTGACCAATATGCCTTTGAAGAGCAAGAATGTAAAACAACTAACAGAACCTATTTTTTATGAAACTGGAGTAGAATTTTTTTAAAGCCTTTTAGTGAATGTAGTTAATAAGTTAATATGTGATATCTACTTAGCCTACTACAGAAGCAACAAAAATTTGAAACCCAAAATAATTTATTGTTGTATATAATCTCCTCTTAATAAAATACATTTATTTTAACATGTTTTAACATATTTTAACAGCAAACCTACAACATCTCTAAACCGTTCAAAGGGAAATTTTCATCTCTCTTTGCTCTTCGCTGCGCAGGCGTCTATTCGCAGTCGTTCAAAGAAACTTACCGACCTTTCAGGCTCTTTTTCAATTGAGGGAAGAGATAATAGGTTAATAGTCCGAGAAAGCCAGATTCCGCGAATAAGGAGGGTATTCAAGCAATTCAAACCCCAAATCACGAATTGTTTCGATTGCATTGCGCGATTTGAGTGCTGGCTAATTGTCTTGCAAAAGCAAGACATCTTTGGCCAACAGCCCGCGTCTTTTGTGCTCTATTTTTTCTCGTGATTAATAATGTCGAATAATATTGTCCAGGTATAATTCTTCTCTTATCAAGATAATCGATCATGATTATAATACTCCACGACAATTCCAAGAAAACGGAGACAAGAACTTTTCCAGCAGATTTTTGAACGCGGAACTTCTTTAACCATAGAGAAGCAGCCTTCCACTCAATATATTGATGCTTTATTTCTGGGTCTTAGAAATGTACCCAAGTTGCATTCATGGTAAGAATGCTGGAAGTCAGCATCTTATTCAAAACGAGTACACCCAACTAGTATTTTAAGTTGCAGTTACGTTATTGTTACTAGTTTAGTTACTCTGTATGTAACAGTTACGGCACAATGTTATCACCTGGCACCTACTTTATATAGACTATACATTCTGGGGCTTTAACATTTAGGCTTTTGGTAATCCATTTTACTGTAATTTCTTTCATGTCAAAATGGACGTGGACTATGTGATTTATGAAACTTCTAATAAGTTGTTGTCTGTTGCTATGGTAAGGCGATTTGTTTTTATTTCAAGAAAGTCGCCTAAAGGTTAACTAGATATCAATACACCCCCGTTGTATACCTACTTCTGTTATTTAAATCACTGGATATCAAAGTATGAATTTAGTATCTAGACTTGTATGTTAATAATTGTATGCTTACAATTTTATAACCCAAATAAATGTTTGGTGAAGTGGTTAAATTATGAATATTTTCTAGAGTGTAAAGATAGGTATTCTAGCGTCTAAAGATAAGAATATGAATATGCATAAACCTAGAAACGCAGTAATAATTTTCAGTGAATAAAGTATAATTTCCTTTTAAGGCAAAATTAACTATAACTATAAAAAGATTTTACGTCCATTAGAGTAGAGACTAGACAAAATCTCTTTATTAAATAATAAATAAGATCAAGATAAAAGACCTAAAGCACTTTCGTAGTATGACAAATTAGAAGGTTTTAAAGAATAATCGCAAGGGCAATTAAATAGAACGTGATAAACCACAAAGCTCTAAAGAGGGTAGAACTTAAAATAGGTTTACTTTATAGTTTATAATGTTGTGCAAGGTGCAACGAGCGTATTATCCATAATTCGATTTAAAAGTTCTTTTAAAAAATATTTTCCTCTGATTTTACATTTTCCACAGATAAATTTCTTTAAGATATTTCTTCAAGAAATGATATCGAACGTTATCGAGATATAAGCAGAAGTTTAAATAAAAAGGTACACCCTTATAGTAGAGAATTTCTGTACGTTTCGCATTGTATGGATTTTTTGGAGCAAATAATTTCATAAAAATAGCAGCTGTTGGATGAAATATGTGTGTAATTTATATTTCATACTAATATTTTAAAATTGAAAAAAAATAATTATACAAACGAACATCTAAATTAAACATTCGTTAGTCAAATGTAAATAAAACTACCGTTAATATGAACATTTTTAAATGTCAAGTTAAAAGAAGTAAACACCAAAGTCGAATTTTTTTGATAAAAAAATTTCTTTGTGTATTTTATTTTATTTTATTTGCATAAAAATGTACTCTATATTGTCGATGTGTGGCAGTTTATATTGGTAAGAAGACTTTGACAGTTTTGGAACACCAGTTAAATTTAATTTATCGAATACGTATTTGAAGTACCACTTTCACAGTTTATTGAATAGGTTATTAAACTTATTATAAAATTAAAAATCTATAAATATAATTTTTTAAATATAAATAAAACCGCCAAATTGTTTAGATTATTTAAAGTTTAGCAAAAGTTAAGAATTTTATTTTCATGCTTTTCAATTTTCTAAGGAAATGATTCGAAGTGGCAGTACTTGGCTCTTAACCACTTACAGTTTTTTAAATCTTTGACCATTTTTAAGGATTTTCTTTAGACATCTTATTTTTTACTTTCAAGGACTTAAATTCAATTTCGAGTCATTTCGTTTTTACTCCACTGTCTTAAGACCTTAAGAACTTCGAGCAAATCAGAAATTTTATTTGCTTTATTTATAAGCAACCTACCTACAGGCCTGAAAATTTATAGCAGTAAATGGAGATGGAGAGACACTTTTGCTAAGCTTTATTAATTTTTCACCATTCTATTTCTTTAATGTAGAAAAGACAAGACAGTGAATTTTATTTTCAAAGTCATCGCGTTTTTTAATGTTGTGTTAGTCAAATTTTAGCACGTTGTTTTTTCATATTATTTTAGGATCTCGTTAAAAGTTAAATGAATCGATAGCCGCGAGGGCGTCAGTTTTTTAAAAAGCGTTTAATTGGTTTTGTTTTAAAATAAATTCAACATAACGACCTCCTGCTAAATGCACACTCTCTAATGCCCATTTTTAACTATACACATAGACAACGCTAAATAAGTATTTTACGTTGAAAGATGATTTTGGTGAAGAAAACTTAATCTGATAATGATGTGGGCAAAACATAACGTGAAATGCTGGTAAGAGGTCAAAAGAGTATTATAAAGAAGACAGTGCGACCAGCACTGATTTTTAGACTGCCTATTATTACCACTAGTTGTACATCTCAATTTCAAGAGCTGAGTGCACTGTGAGATCGACACTAAGGACAAGCCGATATTGTTATAGTTAAGTTAACTAGATCATGAAAGCGCGCTACTTTTTCTCTGCCTGTTCATATGTGTTCATACCTCTTCTATAGGTGCTTTCCATTTGTCGAAAGTACCGCTCTGAACAGTACCCTACTGTATAAATATGTATAAATATACAGTAGGATACTGTTCAGAGTTGTACTTTTCAACAAATGGAATGCACCTTATCTATGAATATCATCTGTCAGCCTAATATTATGTCCTATATCGTCTCATCTGTTATTTTATCTCATCTTTCAATCGCTTCTGTCATTTAACTGTCAATCTCCTCTATCATCTCATCTTCTCTGTCAATCTCATCGGTCATCTCATTGTATGTGTCAGTCGTATCTGTCAGTCTCATCTGTTATCCCATTTGTCAATCTCATTTATTAATTCCACAAGTTGTACTTCTCAATTTCAAGAGCTGAGTTCACTCTGACATCGACAAAGGACAAGCCGATATTGTGATAGTTAAGTTAAATAAATCATGAAAGTACTACTTTTTCTCTACCTGTTCATGCTTCTTCTATCTATGAATATTATCTGTCAGTCTAATATTATGTCATATATCGTCTTATCTGTTATTTTATCTAATATGTCAATCGCTTCTGTCATCTCCTCTGTCAATCTAATATGTCATCTCATTATGGGTCAGTCTTATTTGTGAGTCTCATCTGTCATCCCATTTGTTACTCTCATCTATCATCTCATTGTATCTGTCACTCATCCCATCTGTCAAACTAATCTTTGAGATAAGATGACATAAAAATAACCGACTTCATGACAAGTTTCATGACAGATAAGATAACAGATAAAATGAAAGATGGAATGACAGATGGGAGAGCAGAGAAAATGAAAAATAGAATGACAGATGATATGATAGATGAAATGACAGATAAAATGATATATGACATTACAGATGACCACCCTCCCTTATGGTGACAAAGTAACATTTTACATATAGTAACTATGGTGACAAATTACCCGCAATCCCCATCTCTCTAAACCAATTTCTGAAATGACATATGGGATGACAGATGCGTTGACAGATTTGACACTTGGTAACTATGGTGACAGACCAGTCCCCATTTCTCTAAACTAATCCCTATCATACTTCTCTCATTCTCTCTCCCTTTCAATCTCCTTTTTTATATCTCCGTCTCTTGCGGACTTTACTGCGCATTTCCGATGATCCATGTGTTTTTTATTGTGTCGACTATAGATTAAGAAACAGTCTTACGGTCTAATTATATACTAAACTAAACCGACTGCTGAACGTTCTCTCTACAGCACAGCCGACTGTATGATACTAATACTTAGATGACCATCCGAGGTTGGCACTCCGTAAAGCTCTGGTTTAGCGATACACGCTGTGCAGTATGCAGTCGCCATTTATGATAAATCTGAAACGGGATTCAAATTCAAAATCTTTCACTTCCTAATCCAGCGCCTAGCTAACAACAAAAATTTATTTAATAGTGACTATTTCACTAGAGTGTATTATAGCGACAATAAAATCAAGTATTCAGGTGACAAAACAAGTACCTTGGCAAAACTAACAACATGGAATCTCAGCGACAATTTTTTTGACGTTTTAAACGTTCAAGTCAGCTTGGAAATTAAATCATTGTCAAATTGACATTTTTGCATCGCATTGCGTTTTGCAGTAAAAAATAAGTTTTTTAAGTGAAAATAGACTTAATTTTTCTCTCGTAAAATAGTCATGTCGAATACCACTCAAGATAAAATTTTGTAGGCAAAATTGTTCTCTTGTAAGTATTCAAGTTTGTTTCTTTTTGACAATTTCGCTCATGACATTTAATTAAAAATCACTCGCCGTACGGCTCGTGATTTTTTGACAAATGTCATTCGCGAAATTATCAAGCAACAAACTTTCATAACAATCGAACAATTTTGCCGACAAAATTTTATCTCTAGTGGTATTATATATGATAATACTAACAATTAATATAAATATGTGGAAAGGAAAATTCCTAAACTGGAAATTAAGAGAACCTTAAAGATCAAACATTGTTCAAGAAAGTGAAACTTGACGAGCTTTACGACTTTATTGCAATGCAAAAACTACACTTTTTCATACGGTCGGAAAAAAATTTAATTTAGAGGATTAGGATTAATAAAATGATTGGAAATGCTGCACGCATTATTTTCAAAAGAGAATTATTCAAAATGAATCAATTTAAGCTTTTAATTCAAATTTACGTTTTTGATTAATTTAAGTAGGGCAACCACGTGTTGCAAATTTTAAGCGATGAAAAATTTATTTTCATGACGGTCTCTTGAAAATAATTTGGAAGCTACTCAAGCTTGATAAATAGAGTAACGCATTTTGGTGTCTCATTCTTGAACTTTGTACAATACAGTATTTCCATACTAATTACTACATCCTACAACTATGAGGAGTAAGTAGCTTCTGGCAAGCGCAAACTGCCATGTAAATGTAGAAATTATCTTAAAACGTGTCGCGTCTGTTTTACATTATTCATTAACTTTCAGTTTGATGGTTTATCTCCTATGCGGTTTGCTTAATCTTGCATTATATTTTGCAATTTTGAGTTTCATATCTAATATCCGTTCTGTGTACAACTCCTTATGACCATATATCGATTTACCGTCCTACATATGTACGCAATAGTATAAAATTTCCAATTTTCTGAACTTTGCAGAGGTAATTTGCAATAGAGGTCAAAATTACAACATTTTCCTGCTTCAATATTTACTTAGACCATTCACACAGTTTATCTCATGAAAACTGTATATTGGAAAATTCTTGCAATTTAAAATCATTAACTATAGATGAAAAAGACCTAAGTCGCGTTAAATGAGAAACCGCAAATGCGTGTTGTAAACTTTTATCTGACATTGAGAGAAAATCAACTTGAATTTTATAAACATTAATTAATTAAAAATGATCATTCAATTTTACTTTTATCATTCTTCTACGTCTTGAACAGTCCACTTCTTAATGCAGCTAATTGTTTTCCATTTTCCCTTTCAAATTCATTTCTTTGAAGTTAATGTAAAATAATACCTACGAGAGATTTTTATTAAGCTCCGTAATCTTTTATTACTTTTTCTCCGTGTAAATTACGCGATCAATTCACACCACTTCATTATAAATTTTAATTCCTTATTTAAGAGGTGACAAATTTAATGAGAAAATTAAATTTGGATTAGGTTATATTACCCACACTTCATCAAGCTTTATACACCTACAAAATTTAATTTTCGGTAATTTTCCTAAGTATTTATTCCGAAATAGATTACTCGATTATAAATAAAATGTTAATTTGTAACACAATTTTTTTTTGCAGATTAATCACACAAAATGATCGCAACTTCTCCTAAATCTTCACTAGTAAAGCTTGGGTTTTATCCACGACCAAAATCATTGAAAGTTATGGTACTCGGCCAAACGGGAGTTGGAAAAACTGGTAATGAAAGATACTCGTGTCTAACCTAGTTTTGATATTAAAAGGAAATTAAAAATATGTGCTTGAATGCTTAATTCTAATTAATTTTAATTACTATCTGAAAATTTTCTTATAAGTTTTAATTATTATTTTAGCTCTAGTTGTGAGATTTGTTACAAGAAGATTTATAGGAGAGTATGATCCAACTTTAGAAAAAGTTTACACGTTTCATACAATTATTGATAATGAAATGGTTTACTTTGATATTTTGGATACAGCGGGACAACCACAAGTAAGTGTTTGCTTTTGAAGTTAATGCTATTTTCTTCTTTCATTCAGCTTAAAGCACACCCTTAGCGAGAATAAAATGTTGCAGAGAGCTGAAAATAGCAATACATATTATTTAAAAAATATATCAGGGAAGTTTATTTATAATTTAACCCCTAATTGATTTATAACAATACATTTACCGCCACTATTTCTCTGCGTATTCTCCTGTAACTCTATCCACTTTTGACTTCTTCTTGTGGAAGCTTCAGAATATCGTTTTCCGTCTTTTTAAAACGTGTTTGGTTGCATACTATTATAGTCATAACCAAACTAGCCATAGATGACGGATATTATTGAAACTAGCTTTTAGTTCGAGTTCTGCTAAGAAACGTCAGGTATACGTCATTGATAATTATATTTAAATTTTACAGCCGACGTTTGTTAGAGCATGATATCTTCTTTCAAATGCCACTATTAAACTGACATAAATATATCTGACTACTTCAATTTTCCATTTATAACAAAATTCCCACTCAAAAGCTAAGGTGGTTGGAACTATAAGCCAGTTTTCCGAACAAATTAAAACTATTAGACTCCGCTCTGTGCGAACGGAGCGTTATAGCGAAGAAGAATCCCACTGCTGATATTAGACTTTTTAATCGAAAAGCAGGTTTTACTTTTTCTGAGAGAGCACTAATTTTTTAATCTATAACAGTCATCTAAGGGGGCTAAGGGATTTATGTATGGTTTTTAAAGAAAAATATGGCTCCTTTTCTTTGATTATTGGCGTATCTAAGTGTCTTTAAAACAAAAAATTATTTTGAGGGGTATTAACAGTTGACACTTTTCGTTAAACGACCCTGTAAAGCATAACGGAGAGAAAACTACGGTATTTTCTCAAGAGAATTCCTGAGATTTCAAGAACGGAAAAGAAAAACACTTGGATCTTTGCAAGAGTGATTTCTGCAAACTGTCGAAGAAGTCTTATGGGAATTTCACCATTTCATTACAAAGAGTTGTCCGTTATTGCGCAATAGAATTATTACCAACAGGTTTCTTTTCGCTTTGGGACTTCGTATAGTAAAGTAAAGGTGCTGATAGAAGACATGGACTTTCTAGTGTCAAATACAATTATTGTTAGATAATGAAAATATCTTTCCAATGAAGTTTTTGATATAACCCCTTTTAACATTTAAAAATTTCGGGTTGGTAGTGCTTTTTAATCTTACCTTTGAATATAAAAAAATAATTTACTTCCACAAAAGTTGTCTATGTGCTGTGATAAGATTATACCCCTTTATTGCTCATATTCGGTATAATTATTTTAAACTTTGCAAAAGTCCAGTGAAATTCAAAGGCTTTCAAGTGCAGACGAACGACGTTTATAATCAAAAACAAATTTCAATCACGGACAAGTTTTCCGTTAATTTAAAACATGATTTCAATTTGTGCTCAAAAACGTAACTTTGAGGTAAAACATTTTAAAAAATCTTTCCAACCAATTTGATTAAATTAGTAATCGAGTGTTTGAAACTTGACTTGAATTTAAAATCTCAATTATTGAAGTTTTCTCGTAAGAAAATTTTCCTTGCTTATACGTAATAGACTTAAATAGATCTTCTCCAATGGTGCATTAATTATTAATTTAATTAAAAAAGCCAACAAGAATTATTTCACTTAATTAGATCCTTATTATGCGAGTTTTAATTACGTTTCGGTTAACTTTTTATAATTAATTTATTTTTTTTGAAAATGAGTGTAATAAGAGATGAAATATCAGACGTACTATAACGCGAACATGATAACTAGAGCCCGGATTTTAAGGTTTTTGCAAGAACAAATTCCTTTTGGATCTTTACGTTTCTGAAAAATTTAAGTGACTTAAGCCAATGTTGATAATATGCTTATTTTGCATTTTAACTTTTTCCAATCCAAGAAAAAGTTGTTATAATCGAGAAAAAAAAATAATAAACAAAATAATAGTTTTGAGTCACCCTGATTCCAAAAATGTAAAAATAAATTTTCGATTATTTGAACTGAAAACTGAAAAACTGTGTCTGTAACTCTGGGGAGCAAAAACTACTGAACCGATTTTGATGAAATTTGATTTTAGGCACTTTAAAATTATTTCATCAGCAAAAATAGCTTTAATAAGAAATATATACAGGGTGTCCAAAAATAAGGTGATTATTTTGGGCGCATATTTGCAAATTTGGGCCAAATTCAATTTTACTTGGCTATAAGATAGTGCATGTGAGCCCTAATTGAAAACAAAAATTTTAAATTTTTTTATTTAAAATAGCGACCCATAGAACGATTGTCCCATTTTGTGGTTTTTCCCTTATAACTTGACCATTAATTATTATTATAAAAATTTAAAAATGGCATTGTACAGCCAAACTATAGGGCTTTCGTACTAATCTAGTCGATTTTCAAAATTGTTTTAAAATTGCCTACCTTTAAGGGGTCAAAGTAGGTCAAAATTTTGAAAAGGATTTTCTCAAAATTCCCTCTGCCATATTTTTTCTTTTTTGGATATGTTACAGACAACGTAATTCTCTACCGAAATATAAATTTTTATCAAAATCGTTCGAGCCGTTTTGGATTAATGATTTTTGGAATGTCAAAACTTCAAAAATCTCTAATTGTTTTTATAATGAAAATGGAAACTTTAAAATGGATATATGTATCAATCCCATGAATATCAATTATTTGACACTATTTTCGTTTAACAAAACGCTTCCGGTTAAACCGGAAGTTACAAAAATATTAAAATTTTTAGGAACACCCTGTATATTTTTAAATATTTTGAAAGCTCGTAAAATTAGCTGTTACCCGATACTAAACACTTTATATTTTGACTTCTTGACAATACTTGAAATTAGTATTTCACACAGTTTATTTTATGTCTAAAAATTCTGCTTACACGCAGAAGTTCTGCGTGTAAGGAGGAAAAAGTTCCTCGTATGACCACATCCGTTGTTTTTTCTTGTAACGTTGTAATTCAGAAAATGTTGTGAATAGGGGCTAAAGAGTTCTAGATACGTCACTGGCTACTCTCTTTATCTTATCAAGGTTAATATGGTGCACTGCGCCCTTTGAACATAAGAAGAAAATTTGATACTTTATATTTTGACATCCGGTTTAACCGGAAATGGAATCCAAATTCTTAATTTAAATGGAACACCCTGTATATTTTTCAATATTTTTGAAAGCCTGTAAAATTAGCTTTCTTAAGATATAAAATAATGTATATTTTGAACTTCAATTTATGCCAAATTTTACATTATTGCCAAAGTCCCAGGTTCAATTCCGGACTGAAGCAGTTTTAAAAAAAAACTTTTTTTTAATATCATGTAATTTACATTAACATAAAAATAAATTTAATAATAAAAACAAAGGATGTGGCCATACGAAGAACTTTTTCCTGTCCGTCAAATATTATAATATTATATTTTTTTTTATTAAAATTTAATTTGATATCTTATAAATGAAATACATTAAAGAAAATTTCAAATTATAAACTTTTAAAGAAATGCACAAAAAAATACAACAGGAAAAAGTTCCTTGTATGGCCACATCCGTTGTTTTTTAGCTTTTTTTCAAAGTTTGGTGATTTTTAAATTTTGAATAATTTTGATAATTCGTTTTATTTTCAGTGTAAAATTTCTAATTAATTTTCTTTCAAAATGATAATTCAAATTTTGAAAAAAATTAAATTTTGATGCTCAATATTGGATTTTTAGTGCTTTTTAAGAGCTTTTTTGACTTTTTAAAAGCTTTTGTTAGACCTTTTTTAATCGCTTATTTTGAAATAATAAATGCTTATAAATCCGGCCTCTAATGATAACTTAGATTTATAGAGGAGAATTTGTACGTTTTGTACGTATTTCTTTCGCAATAAATAGATCGTGAAGCGTAAATTTTCGATAATAAGGTAGTTGTTACGTATTATTTTCATAATTAGTTCAAATATTTATTGAAGCAATAAGCTAGTTGTTTAATACTAATTCTAATTAGTTGGTAGCGTTTAAAATGCTGCAAGTATAGATTTTTACTCTGTTGCTATAAATTCCGAAATACAATAAACTTTTATATAGGAAATGGATGTATTTGTTAATTTGGACACGAAGATTGCTCAACAAAGGCTTAAATGAAATTGTTTTTGTATACTCGACGTTGTTCGCTAAATAAAAATGCATTGTCTAGGATTTTTCATTTATTTTCTAATTGTGCATTCCAAGCATCTTGAGGCAAACATTAAATACAGTTGCGCCGATATTGATACAAAAAAATTCGTCGACTATTTTTATCTTCGCATTTTATTCACCCTAAACCACAATATAATACATACTTTATTGCTTTCTACGGAATTATGTTCTCCAAGGCAGCAATTTCTTGATTTTTGCTTCAAAACATAAAACCGTCCTTGGTTATGAATTATTCTCGAAATCCACACTGCAAATAACTTTTGTTGTGAAAGAAACCACTCTGAAATATCTCTTTTTTCAGGAAGCAGAATGTTTGGCTTTAGAAGCAAATATAAAATGGGCAGAAGCATTCATCTTAGTATATTCAGTAACCGATAAGTGTTCTTTTGATGAATGCAATCGATTAAAATTTCTAATTAATTACAATAAAAGACGTCGTCGTTTAGGTGGAGGATCGAGAGACACTTTGTGTGATATACCTGTAGTTTTAGTAGGAAATAAGACTGATCAAGTTGAAGATAGAATGGTAACATTAGAAGAAGGACAACGAAGAAGTAAAGAAATTGGTTGTGTCTGTTTTCATGAAATATCAGTTCGTGAAAGCATCGAACAGGTAATTTGCGAAAAGTAGTTTAAAAAAGATTTTAAATATAATTTTAGGTTTTTGGAGTATTTCGCGATGTATGTCGCTTTTGGAGGATGCAAAATAAATGTCCTAGTAAACTAAGACGATCTGGAAGTGAGAAGGATGCAGTTTCGCCCGATACAATTAGATATTTTTGTTCTTCCACCGTATCACCTGGAACATTGATACCATCTTGTTCGAAAAATTCTATTTTTGGCCGCCGTTGGACCGAAACGAGCGTAGAAGAGGTCAACGAAAACGATAGTCAGGCAAGTTCATCTTCTAGTTCTAGTGAAACTATGCCATTTAGAGAAAGAGCATCGACGGATGGACACCTTTTACAAAAACCGTGGAGGTGGAGGTATCCACCACCTGCAGCAGAATCAAATCCTGAAATGTTTTATGCTAGAGCTAACAGAAGAATGAGTATATCGATGAAAGGAAATAACGCAAGTTATTGATAGTTTTTATTAGTTGAGACGGCCTAATTTTTTAATATTTACAAGACCAACTTGTTGATAGTACGTTGTGGTGTGTAAAATTAATTCAATGAAAGCTTTAAAAATGTAGGTACCGCGGTGTACATAAATGTAAAAAGGTGCTTATATTTTTTAGTACTTATGTTCAAATAAAGCAAGAAGAAAGAGCTTAATACGATCAAAACTACATTTTTTTAGTTTATTATTCTCTTATCCGGGGAACAACAACGCTAAGTAACAAACAGCACTCTCGAGAGATTAGCTGTGTCTTGATGTTTATTACATATGTCTGTAGATTTTAGTGTTATCTGGTAGATTATTTAACAAATACTATGGCTAAGAGTGTTCCGATCATAAAATAAAATTTATGAATTGTTATTAAAAGTACATTTTTGTGGTTGGATGTTAAAAAATATACTTTTGGGTCAAGATTCAGGACGGTCTACTGTGCAGTAAATTTTTTTACGCATAAATTTTATTACAATGCTAGGATATTCGTTTCATCTCACATCGCCTTTAGGACGATTTCAAGCTTCTTAGATGTCACACATTTCTGCCTTTTGCGTTTAGAAACATTTTTCATCTTCCACGCGAATTTAACTTTTGCTGTTTATCACCTACATAATATTTTACTGAATTTCAAAAAAATGAGTTTTGCAGTTGAAAAGTTTTATAATTTCAGAAGTAGTATTTCAATATTTAGATAAATAATATAGGTTTTTTTTCGTATTATGTCTAATTCATAGCTTGCGGCATGTGTGTAATAACAATTTTATTAACAAATATAATCTGAAATTATCAATAAAGGCTTTGAATATGTTCAGTGTATGGTTTTGACGCTGTAAATATCACTAGCACTCATTAATTTAAAAGTTTGTGATGGAAATTGGCCATTGAATTATTGATTTTTGTCGCTCACGAAAATTTTAAATTAAGTTATAATTTCTCATTATTAAATTCAATATTGAATTTTTAAAATTACTATTTGATTGAAATTTAATTACTATTTTAATTATTTACACATGAAGGGTCAGAAAATATTTTTTCTATTTTGCGTTTACAATATACTCATTACAGCATCGAAAACCGTCCAAAACGATGTTGTAATGTTCTACTTTTAAGTACTGTTTCTAGTTTTTTTTAGTTTGAGATTGGTTGACATTGGTAATTAAAATAATTATTTTGACATATGATACAAATCAATTATGTAAAAATTATTCTTAATTTTAAAAAATAATTACAAAAAATGCTTATTAAGTAATAAACACCAAAGGAATAATGTAATTTTTACGTAAATTGATCAGTATTAAAGTTAAAAATATTAAAATCAAAATAACTTTACCGCCGCCATCTCTTGGTAAAATCTTAGAAGTTTAAATAAACGTCAACTGTCAGTAGGACCAACTTAAGAATTTAAGCAATAAAATTCTCTAACACGATTTTTTTAGAATCAATTTTTAAAATAAATCATTGCAAAATAGAAAAAATAGTATAAAACACTTGTGTCACAAGAGCTTTTGCCGCACTCAGGCATTTTAATATACTATTAATGTATTTTAATATACTATTTTCTACCTTTGTTTATAATTGGAAGATTTGAAACTTTTTGTTTCACATCTTGTTTGAAAATTGAAAGATATGTGGTCAAAAATTTAATTAGTTTCATCACACTTCATCACAAATATAACACCTCTGTGCTGGTTAAAGGCCCGTCCACACATGCAGGCTTGCCTTCCAATTTGCCTGTGCAGGCGACCTGCACAGGCCATCTGAACGCTATCCAGACACTCCGGTTCGGCCTGTGCAGGTCGCAGAAATAATGTCCACACGCTCCTTTTTGGCCTGTGCAGGCCAAACCGGAAGGCAACCCTGTGTGTGTGGACAAGCCATAAGAGGGCGGTTTCTATCGAATGGGCCGAAAAGTTGATATTTAGGCATTCTGCTCGTAACCGTTAGCGACTTTAATATCTGATTGATATCACTAATAGTCATAATTCCTGATAGAGTATGGTTCAAAGAAGGCAATGACATATTTTTATATAGAAAATAAGAGCCTAATTAGTGAGAAAAGTCTATTTGAACTTGGTGTAGTTTAAAAAAACAGAAAATGTTTTTACCCAACATCCTTTTTTTTTGTTTTAATTACACGAACTTACATTTTTCTAGTTAGGTTCTTTTTCCCTATATTTAAATATATCATTGCCTTCTTTGAACCTTACCCTATCAGGAGTTATAACTATTAGTGATATCAAACGCATATTAAAGTTGCTAACGGTTACGAGCAGAATGACTAATTATCAACTTTCCCGCCTATTCGTTAGAAACCGCCTGCCTTCTTAACCAGAAATGACATGATCTTTCTTAAAAAATCAGTAAATGAGTGATCTCCAAACCTTTACTTCAAGTTTTTGGACATAATCTCAATCTACGAGAATACTAATACGCTGTAGCTATGAATTTTATTTTCAAAGAAGGTTATTTCCAATATATTATTTCTTAATATTACACGGATGAATAATCCATTTAATACCCTTTTAGAAAACGCAAATTTCCATACATAAGTTACTGATGCACAAATTCTTTACGACAAGGTAATTTTATTAAAAATAAAATCTGCTTAAAATCCATTATGGGTAGTTATTAGATTTAGCTTCGGATGGAGTTAATTAAAAATTTGTATATTTTAAAAATACAGTATTTTAAAGTTGTTGACTTAAAATTATATGTATTCGTCATAATTAAATAAATAAGGACAATATCAATTTTTAATAAATGTACTATTTAATTAAATCACTGTGTCAATAAATAAGGATGCTTGTGAAAACTAATGGAGAGAGAAGAAAAATTTGCTTTTTGAAAAAACTTTACTTTTTTGGAAAAATTTGTAATTTACAAGATACCTAGTTTAAGTGAGGACTAATGCTGTAAAGCTTAATTCTCAGCTACCCGAAACCGTCGTATACGACGATAGCTGAGAATTAAGCTTAAGGTTTTGGTACCCATGTCGAGTTCAAATATTAGCTGCTATGAGGGCGACACTTTTTAAAATTTGTAATTTAAAATACGGTAGGCAACACAAACTACCTATAGTTATAAATCATATTTGGGTACCAATTTTGCTTTAGCCACCCACTGAGGAGCAATGATAATAAAAACATACAATAAACTACCTGCTTGAGATGACGTTCAAAGACGGCATATTTTTTGAAAAGATTGAAGATAGAATTTATTTAACTTATAGACAATGTACTCGTAATTTTTTTTCCTTTGATGTATTGAAGTTTTGATATGAATTTATTACCAATGAATAACATTTTCCTAATTTAATGGATGTTATACAGTGTCCGCAAAAAAGTCTGCACATTTGGGATTTTTTTTTATTATGCATGTTTTTCGAAAATAGTTTTTGGCATCAATGTCTGCATGAAATAAAACCAAAAAGGCACCATAAATATTAGTTATGTCATTTACACAACACCGCCAAATCGTCTTTTGAAAGTTTCGATTACCCAAAAATGCCTTTATTTTTCAAAACAGAGGAAAACATCATAAAATGTTAACATTTTGATTTTTTGGTTTTCTTGAAAATTCTCACTTATTTATAATTTTCCGGAGTTCTTTTCTTTACATTTAAATTCTAGAGATCCACTTTGATCCAACGAGATCAAAATATTACGTTTTGTTCTTAATTTAGTCTAATTTTGGTCTAAATTTAAAAATATTTTCATTGAAAATGATAGGACCATCTTGGACTATTTTCCCATCTCTGAATTCATCTTGGGAAATATTTTAACCGTAGAGGGCACATATTTTAGAAAAATATCGGCAAATTTTAATTAAAATAAGAGCTGACAGATAGAGGTCCCAAATGATGTCTAAATTTACCCTAAATATCCAGACAATAAACTAATATGGAATTTATTTAATATGTAATGTAGTACCTACTGGTGTTTTTACTAATGTTTTATCTGTCAGCTCTTATTTTAATTAAAATTCGACGATATATTTCTAAAATATGTGACCTCTACGGTTTAAATATTTCCCAAGATGAATTCAGAGATGGGAAAATAGTCCAGGATGGACCTATCATTTTCGATTAAAATATTTTGATGTTCCAAAATTAGATTAAATTCAGAACAAAACGTAATATTTTGATCTCGTTGGATCAAAGTGGATCTCTAGAATTTAAATGTACAGAAAAGAACTCCGGAAAATTATAAATCAGTGAGAATTTTCAAGAAAACCAAAAAATGAAAATGTTAATATTTTTTTCTTAAACTTTGTAGGTATCTAGTATCTTGAGGTGAATAGAATTTTCCCTTATGTTGTTTTTCTCTGTTTTGAAAAATAAGGGCATTTTTGGGCAATCGAAACTTTCAAAAGACGATTTGTCGGTGTTGCGTAAATGACATAACTAATATTTACGGTGCCTTTTTGGTTTTATTTCATGCAGACATCGATGCCGAAAACTATTTTCAAAAAACATGCATAATAAAAAAAAATCCCATATGGTGCAGACTTTTTTGCGGACAATGTATAAATAATAAAACAATAAGCGCGATTACAGAACTCAAAGTATAAATAAAAAGAATTCAAAACAAACACAAATTATATTCAGTCTTCTAAAATAGCAAGATTATTACCTAATTATTACAGTGGTTTTTTACATGTTTACAATTATGTTCACCAATTTGATTCACAATCATAAAATCTTTGTATATACGATTATTTTTCTAAGATTGCGTTTTTGGCACTTACCGGAGCAAACCTAAAGTTAGTTAGAAATGTGAAAAGACAATGCAGTTAGGGACTATTTTAATTTGGCATCCCTGTACAGAGTTGTCACATTACAATTTAATTTGTTTGAAATTCAATGTTTTTTAGCTTGATTTGTTGGTAAATGGCAACCCTGCGCTGTCATTATGAAACTTCAAAAACGCAATTTAAAAAAAATAATCCTATACCTACATTTTGAGGTCAATAATATCTAAGGGTAAAACAGTTTTTTTTCGTTTGGTACCGTTCCTGACTTTTTATTCAGGACTAAAACTCACTTTGTTTTTTTAATAATTTATGTTGATTTGATATTGCTATCCAATAGTGTATTCTTTGCGCGATAAACACATATTTTTAAATTAATCTAAATGTGTATAATAACGTTTTTATAAATTAATTAAAAAATGTATGGCATCTTCCCTCGACTTGCTTTACATCAATTTACTAAAAGTTACAAAATAATAGCTAGGTCTAATCTAATATAGTTAGTATGTATTAGAAAAGAAAGTTTTAAAGACACATTTCTAAGTAAAATTCGTATAGCAAAAAGAATTAGTTTTATTACAGTGGTCGAGGGTTTGTTTACCTGCACTGACAATAACACTACCCTCTGATATTATTTATGATCTGTATGTGCGTTCCTTTTCTATCGTTCTGACAACTCGTTCTTGTTAATTTGATTTAAGAAAAATTAACAAACTTTAACAGCGTTTTTTGGCGAAATCATACCACTTAACAACATTTTCTTTTTATATACAGAAACTAAGTTGTATTCCTTAGGTGGTAAAGTAAAATCAAAATGAAATTAACAAAACCATGGGAGTTATACTCAATAATATACATTTTTACTCAAATTTAATTGCAAATTTGTTTCTTTTGCATTTATTAATTAAGGTTATTATTTAATTTTTAGTCACCACCTAGATCAGGCTTGAAATATTCATTATACCGAGATTGATATAATTCGCTCCAGTAGTTCTCGAGAAAATCCATGAAAACCTAATTCCGCCAATTAGGCATTAATTATATAATTTTTTTTAAATACTTTTAGAACACATTATTTTCAATGCAATGTCAAAGAATTAACTTTTAATTTTAATTATACTCTGAAATATAAGTAATTTTAGGTGGTCTCTTAAACATGGGTACCCTACCCTTAAGAGCTTGGAGCTGCTTGAAGTGAAATTTTGAAAACGCGTAAACCATAAAATATAGCATATATTTTTTATTTTAAATTATGGCGAGTTCTAATTTCATGTCACGCTATATGTTAATATAATAATAAATAAATATCCGTTTTTTATGTCCGCACTAACAACCCCCACTTTTATTACTTAGGTACTTGTTATATTATAAAAGAATATATTTACTTAATTTCAGTCTGTGATGAAAATCTTTATCTTGTTACAGGTATAGTTATATCATATCCTATCTTATATGATAGGACTTTCTCACACACATCTTTCATCTTCATCCATCATCAATCATCCAATCATTAAATAAGCTTTTGCTGTATACAAAAATATTCATGGTCTTAAAGTATAAGTAACTATGTGTCTTGTTAAAGTGTGTTCATATTTTTATTAGTCGAGAATTATTTTATGATTTGTTAATATTTTATGCAATTGAAGTGTTTAACATTTTTACAAATCTTAAGGTGGGCACTATGTTATAATTATACCACTCGCAGTGAAAAGTCGATTGTGAATACGTATTTCACTTTTGCACGAGTTATGCACTATGATTCTGAGAGAACTATAATGTAAAGACCGGTTACAATAAAAAGAAGCACTTGAGTGCATTTCAACATTTATCTAAGTGTCTAACTATGTAAAATTCACAATTCCCACTACTCTTGACGATTCTTGCTTGGTCTCTGAGAATTGTATGTGCATTTGGATTAGATAACAACATCTCTCTTAATATCCAGAGTTTTTACATTCGTGTAATAGTCGTTCGCATATACCTTGGTGCAGCTCAGAGATCATTCTAAAATCGTGGACATAATTTTGAAATAGAGCACTTTACATTGTAGTATTCGAATGCGTAGTTTAACAAAAAACAAAATAAAAATAACATAATGCCATACTGAATTTACAGTCAATGTTGTGGTATAACCATAGTCAACAAGGTATTAAATAAGAGCTCCCCTTTTTTTGTTATCAATTCAACAGTAGGTCCAGCTCAATTTCTATACTTTGCCTAAAGTTAGAAAATTCCATTTTACTTACATTCAATTGTTCTAGTGCCTTGATAATGTTTAATTATTTGGACCTTAAATAAAAAGTGTTTAGTTGATTTTTATTGAAATTTAACAATTTGAATGTACGTCTATATAAACTGTCAAGTAAAATAGTTATTATATATCTCATATAATACATTCATATTACATCAACAAGGTGGATGAAATTCGTGAATCTCTGTTTATAGTCCAGTCAATGAACGCCCAAAAAAGGGGTGTAGATGGCGTGAAAGAGATTGGAATTTTTTTTAGGAATGTATGTGCAGTCGTTAGGAGGTAAAAATGAGGTCGTAACTACATGGCTACGGGATGGAGAGGGGTGGAAAGGTTCCTTTTTTGAGGTTTTTGCTGGTTTTCGCTTTTATCTCCAAAACGATGGGTCCTAGGATAAAAATTACTCCTAATAAAATGAAAGCTTACCATATTTCTAATAAAATTGTTTGTTTTAATTTTTTCTCTATTTCTTATAGTTTCTGAGATACCAGCCCGCACAAATAGTTAATGTAGATATGAAAAAAAAAATTACCACACGTTTTTGTCAAACTTTTGCCTCTAGCATCTCAGCCCTTCGTTTTACAGTAAACCTATGCAGAATGGAAGTTGTAGAGCATTAAATTTCCTTTATCAATTATTTTATCTTCCAGTGATAATTTTTTTCATACATTAACGATTTTTACGACCGGATATCTTAAAAACTGTAAGGAATAGTGAAAAAATAAATAGATGTAGTAGTCTTGTCGAAAATTTGATAAGCTTTCATTTTGCTAATAATACGTTTTTCCCTAGGACTCACCGTTTTCCAGATATAAGAGAAAACTGAACCTTTTTGTCCTCTCTCACTCTTAGCCATGTAGTTGGGCCAAACACATTTTTGAAAAGAAAAATTCCACTCTCTTCCATGTATTATTGTCTTCTATAACGCTTTCGTTACTAGACTATTATGCTTATTAGGTTATAATAATAAAGATCTCAATGCATCCCCACGAATTTCCACCTTTCGATCTGCTGAGCAGTTTATAATTTTTTGAATAGTCCTGCAACGATATTATTTTAAATTATTTAATAATTAGTGTTACTCTTAGTCTAATCCAATATACAAAAAAAAAGAAATATCATTAGATGGAATTTTTGTAAAATAATGTGAAAATAATTAATAGTAGATGCTAATAATAATTATAAAAAAAACTGGAATGTAAATTGTTTGTTGAAATTATCTTATTTATCAAACTTGTTAGAATAATACATATGTATAAAATATATAAAAAATGTTCAATATCAAAAATTTATTCAAAATTTTTATTAAATAAAAGCATAGAAATAAAACTTTCAACTTTTTTAAATAGTTTAATTTTGGTGTTTTACTACACATTAAAAACACAATGAAATTGGATGTAGGATGTACTGGAAATCGATCTAGGAGTTTATGACATTATTAGTGACTAAAGTGCTATTATTGTGCGATCTGATCTCAAAGCGTGATCCAGTTAACACAATTGATTTTCAATAAATTGAATTAGAGTTTATTCCTTCTAAATACATTCGGTTAGGTGTTCAATTACAGCAGATTAAAACCTTCAGATAGAAGCTATTTTTTATAAAAAGTTAATAATAATAAATTACAACTACAGTAATAAAGCAATTTTGAGTACCGGAAAACCGAATTTTCCAATGTGGTTATTACTTATTAGAACTTCACGACCCAGCAAAGAGCTTTGTTATCTTCATGGAACAAAACATAGTGTTTTTATATACCTATGTAGAACACCCTGTATATTTTTAGGTAGGTAGTGTGATAAAAATTTTTAGAATTTTCAAATACTGAAGTTATAACTTCTAAGTCATAATTAAATAATTAGTTCAAGTGCCCTAAGCCTTCTGCAGAAAAATAAAAAATGGCGAATTTCAATAAATCAATTAATTTATAATATTTTCAAAAATACTGAGTTTTTGTTTAAAATATTGACCTCAAAATAGAAACTCATCTAGGTATTTTAAAATTTATTTACACAAGCGCCAAACAGCAATTAATAACCCTGAGCTACGCAATACGCATATCGTCCGCTATGTGGTACCTAATCATTTTTTTTGCCCAGATGCACGTAAAAGTGGAAAGTGAAATTATTTTATAAAATGATAGTACTACTTGCATTAATTTTTTTGGTAATATCTAGTGCCAATGGTAATTATCAATTATTTTTTCTTATGTAATTATTGTGTCCATATTTTTAATTCAAGGCTCCATTTCCAAAAATTTAAAGTATCACGAAATTCTTCACGCTCAGGATGTAACCCATACTATTGTCGCAAAGCCTAGCTTACAAGAAACTGATCACCCCTCTAATAAAATCAAAGAAGTTAAATTTACGATATTAGGAAAAGATTTTCGGCTCATTCTCAATCCAAAACACAGTGTTTTGCACTCAAAATTCAAAGCGTATGCTGTTGATGGGAATGGAAAGGAAACTTCCATTAATATCGGTTAAAATTGTAATTTGAAACGTGCTCTCTGTACTATAATTAGTGTTTCTTGTAGACCATGAAAACTTCTATGAGGGACAAGTTTTTGGAGAATCTAATTCTAAAGCGAACTTACACATTGATGAAGAGGGTGTAATTACAGGTGCCATACATTTACCAGGCGAAACTTACCATATTGAGGTAAATCAGGTTTACATGCAATTGTTTTATATTGATAAAAAATGTTGCAGCCTTCTTGGCGTCATTTAGTTGACCTAAACAACAAAACCATGATAACTTACAAAGGCTCTGATATTAAATTAAGCTGGGATAATTCAAATTTTGGTACAGATCAAATAGGACCTAAAACATGTGGTTTCATTAAAGAAGGTCTTGAGTTGGAAGACGATGAAGATGATAACAATGTTTGGAAAGCTCTTAATAGGGAAAAAAGAAAAATTGGTCAAAACGAATATAAACCAACAAAATCGCGTTGCCCATTACTTTTAGTGGCTGATTATAGATTTTATCAAGAGATGGGTGCTAACGATACTAAAACCACAGTAAATTACTTAGTGAGTATCGATTTGCTTTTGTTTGAGCATTTTTAATACCACTTCTTTCAGATAAGTCTCATTGATCGTGTTGATAAAATATACAACGATACAACTTGGGGTGATGGACAGGAGATGGATGGATTTAAAGGTATGGGATTTGTTATTAAGAAAATCGTCGTACACAATGAACCAACGCAAGCTCGTGGTGATAAAGTTCACTACAATATGTTTAGAGACAAATGGGATATTAGAAATCTTTTAGAGGTTTGTTTAAAGATATTTTCACTATTTCTTTAATTGTGGTGTAGGTTTTCAGTCGAGAATATAGTCATAAGGATTTCTGCTTGGCTCATCTTTTTACCGACTTCAAATTTGAAAATGGAGTGTTAGGTCTTGCTTATATTGGATCTCCAAGACGTAAATCGGTAGGAGGTATTTGTACTCTAGGTATGAAAAGTTCATAATAATCCTGAACTTTTTTGCTTACTTCTACTGTCGGCATTTCTTTTCTGTTCCTTATTTTGTGCAGTTATATTTTTAATTGAAACCTAATTGGGATTGCTTTACAGAATATTTTAAAAGTGGTTACACATTGTATTTAAATTCTGGATTAAGTTCAAGTCGTAATTATTATGGACAAAGGGTTATTACACGTGAAGCTGATCTAGTTACAGCTCATGAGCTCGGTCATAATTGGGGCTCAGAACATGATCCTGATAGTCCAGAATGTTCACCTAGTGCAAGTCAAGGTGGCTCGTATCTCATGTACAAATATCCTGTTAGTGGTTATGACTTCAATCACAAAGTAAGCTTTGCAATTTTAAAATGCTGTTTCTAAATGATTACTTTTGTAGCGTTTCTCGCCATGTAGCTTAAGATCCATACATAAGGTCTTAGTGACAAAATCAGGACGTTGTTTTTCGGAGCCCGATGAAAGTTTTTGTGGCAATTTACGTGTTGAAGGTGATGAGGAATGTGACGCTGGTCTAATAGGAACTGACGAAATCGATCCTTGTTGTGACAAAAATTGTAAATTGAGAAGATGGGAGGGAGCAGTATGTAGGTAAGATAAGAATACTATTTTTACTAATTATTTTGTCGTATGAATAAATTATTTGTATCTATAGCGATAAAAATTCTCTATGCTGCAAAAATTGTCAATACGTGTCCAAAGGTGTTGAATGTAGGAAAGCACAGCATACATTATGCGAACGCGAATCATATTGTACTGGATTGCGTGCTGAGTGCCCACGTAGTACACCTATATCTAATGGAATGGACTGTCTAGAAAGAGGAATATGTTGGGCTGGAGAATGCATTCCTTACTGTGAAACGCATGGTCTTCAAAGCTGCATGTGCGACATAAGTTAGTGTTTTATAATAAAAATTTTTCTTGCACTATTAAACTGATTATTCCAGTTGAAAACGCTTGTAAGCGTTGTTGCCGTGCAAGTGTAAATGAAACATGTTCTCCTATTGAACCAGCTGATAACTTACCCGATGGAACTGCATGTATACAAGGTTTCTGTAATAAGGTGGGATAAGATAGTTGTAAATAATTATTCTTGTTTTAATTGTTTTAATATTATAGGGAAGTTGCGAAAACCCAGCTCAAGATCAAGATGGAGTCGAGAGAGACGAGAGTAGAATGATTGTGATGTTACGTGTTTTTCTGTCTTCTCCAAGTGCTGCACAGTCTTTGGCTTTTGAAATTTACTACAAAAATTTAATTAAATCTATTTGGGTAGATTAAAGTTTTCTATTTGTCTAATTATTAATTGTTATTAATAATTGGTAAATGGTAGAAACATGTATTATTTTCAACAAAATTTTGGAAAATCTTAGTCTGTTTTAGATCGTCCAAATGTTTTTCCATGAAGTTGGACAATTTTCAAAATTTTTGCTGTAAAATGTTGTAATTCTGATATATTTACTTTTACAATTCATTTAACGTTTGTATCAAGCTTGTAGTAGAATAAATAATTTTGAATTACTCGGATGCTGTAAGCAACCCAACATACACACATTTGAATTAAGCGTGCACAACCTTAAGCACATGAGTCAGGAGATAGGTAGTGCGGTTATGTACAATGGTACAATGTGCCTACTGCAATGTACAAACATCACCGGTAATGTTTTATTATTAATGTGTATTTACAGGGTCGGACTGGACAGGTCGGCAGGTTGAAAATTGCCGACGGGGCCAAATGCTTTTTGAGGCCAAACGGAGCCGGATATGGGGTCAAATTACACTTGTTGCCGACGGGGCCAAATGAGGCCAGTCCGACTCTGTGTATTTATTCAAGGATCTAACACAAATTTCGTCTTAAATTTCAGCAACCATGGTATGAAAATCATGTGAGAGACACCTTTAACATAAAGTGGAACGTCAGGACTACAACAACCGAGGAATGGATTTCCTTCGAAAATCCTGACTCTTTATTAATTTAATCTCGCCACCCTATGAGAATTTTTGGTAAGCTGTTGATTACTCTCTTTGCGTATTAATAGTTGTACTATTTCTTTTAGAACATTGGAAAATTCTGAGAGAAATTATTATAGAGTGAAATTATTTTGTGATGTCCGAGCATAGCTAAAATCTTGCATAGTACATTTTGGGGGAGCATTACTCTCGCTATATCACTAGAAACGATTCAAGTTCTCGTTATAAACTAACCAAATAAACAAACTAAACTATTTGTCAATCTCTTAGACATTGTGGTGTTTCGTTTTAAAAAATGCAATTGAAACTAGAAAATGTATTTATAAGTTGCAGTTGATGTTATTGAACTTATTTAAAAAATCATTATTGGTTTTAAATAAAAGAATAAAACTGATTCCTTTAGCTCCTTCCTGAATTATTCTATACCAAATTTAAACTTTAATCAAACATTTTAGCCATCTTCAGGTAAAGCTTAAAACTATTTTTAGTGCATTTTAGCTGGACTGTATTTTACTGCTTTTCGTTACACGTATTCCCGAATAATGAATTTTTATATAATGAGTTTTCTCTAGTACGCCTACTCCCTAACAGATGGAAACGCTACCTCTTTTTAGAACTTTCAAATCGCTATCCCAACATGTAGTAGCGCTTGTATAATATTATACCTACTCTTTAAATTACCTGCATGGTTTTGTTTTAGGAACCTTTAAGGTATCAATTTGCAATTTGTAGAAGTTATAAAAATATAGCAGTAGGGGTATAAAGCGTTACATTAATAACAACAAAAAATACATTGTTTAAAAAAAAACTTATTTATTACAACAATTATAAATGTCATTGTAATTAAAGTAATTATTAGGTACCTATTGTAATGATAATTATGATGAGATAATTTAATCCTTATACGTACATATTTAGAGCATTGCTTAATTATTCCATTTATCAATACCACAATAGGTGACTTCATTTGCTATTGATGCTGATTCCTTTACAATGCAAATTTTAATAACAATTATTATATTAAGTAACACACTTCGAAAATAATTTGTAAAACACGCTTAATTTTTTTTCACTTCTGATAGGTAACCTTCAACTGAAGAATTAGGGTTTAATTCTATTTCGTGATGTCAACAGAACTTTTCTGCCTCGCAAGGCAATGACAAACCAGCTAGGGTAACTCACCAATTATAGTGTAATTTATGTATGATTATTTTCAAAATAAAATACATTTTTATTATTTTCCTGAGCTTAATAGCTTTTATTTGTACCTTTTATTTGTACCTTTTTCCTGCCCCGTTTCTACCATTAAATTGAACTGTATACTTCCTATCGTAACAGTAAGTTGGGGTCGAGATTAATACCTATCTTTTACTCTAACGTCTTAGGTGGTCAAATTAAAAGTGCTACTATTTGTCCTTTAGTTACCAATACAATAATTTGTTACTTTTGTTCTAAATGGATAAAATGAATAAAAAAGTGTATTAGCTTACCATTAACAGTGTAATCAAATTCCTTATTGTCATTTCTATACTTTTAATGGTGGTCATAGTAATGACATTTATGATAATTATAGGCTTGTACTCACGTCTCAAGTCATTCAATTCACGCTATACAAAGTAATTAAATTTTAGTTCCGTGTGAAAGTTAAGATTTTTAAAAACTTGCATGGCTCGTGATTTACTATGATGGGTTAAGTATCTTCAACAAACATTAGTTTTTATTATTTAATACCTAGAGTATTTGTATAAAATGGGAAGTTGAATTGACAATCGCTTCTTTCCATTGACACTTTAAAATGTTACAATGAAAATACACTGATAAAATTAACAATGATCAGTAAATAAATAAATAATTCAACTGTGAATTTCCCTAGAGCTCGAGGAGAAGTTTTTATTTTTCCATCTCAAAAATATTTCTGTAAACTTACCTAAATTGGAAATAATCCCACCTATATTTACCCTAATCCACCTAATCTCTAAATGAAATTGGGAGTCTTCATGAGTGTGAAAACAACTTTTTTCTAAAGAAAACATCCTAATTAATGGTAAAACACATCTCTAATGTTCCCACATATAATTTATCAGCCACGTCTACGTCATAAATTAATTAACTAAATTAATTAAACTTGTGTTTATACAATATGAAAAGCTATAGCTTTTATTTCAAAATTGAAACTCTTCGTACCTTAGGTAAATTAAATTAACGATGCGGATAAATAAATAATTTCTCTTTAATTTAAATATTCTATCAACTGAATTAAATAAATTATTAAAGAAATACAAAATTTTTATGTTTACTTAATGTGGTAATAAATTGTAGGTATTGAACGGCAATATCTCATTTAAGGATTCTCTATCATAGAGTCTTTCAGCTTTGACTTTTAAGGATTTGCTCTAAATTATTATACGTGCACGGAATTTTTTTTACAATTGTCACGTATTTTAACTTCAACTTTTTTATTTCAAATTTCATTTATTTAAAAATTAGATTTATGGTGCGAAGTTGGAGTCGAGATAGAACGCTCTCGCGTTCCTCGTAGATCCTTAAAAAATAAAAACACCATTTTACTCAAATTTTTCTGCACTAGTCCAGTTTTCAGCACATTTAAGGTGTTGGCTCTGATTGCAAACGATCATTCATACTCAATCATAAAAAAGTTTCGATTGCGTATGTACTATCACCTGCATATCTTTTGGTCACCCCGGCAATACGCCTAGCACGAATTGTGGGTGCAACCATCTTAACACCAACACAGTTTGTTTATTTACTACTTGTTGGCTAAATAAAGTTACCCCTCAGTTTAAGTGAGGGGAGGGGTATTGATGGTTGAATCTACAATTCGTGCTAGGCGTATAGCCGGGGTTGCCAAAAGATATGCATCAGGTGGTAGTACAGGGCCGAATCAACGAACGTTGGGGCCTCAAGCGCTAATTATTTTCGGGCCCCTACAAAAATACACTGCAGTTCACAATAATGTTTATCCACGACCGTCCAATAATACGTTCATTACTCTATGATTTTTGACCAGTAATGTGTGTCATTACTCACTAATTGTAAATCATTGAATAATATACATATTACTCAATGACTATTACATTACTCAATGGTTTACCGGGCGACACAGGGGATCGGAAAACTTTTATAGCTCCGTTATTTGTCAACCTATCAAAATGAAATTTGCTGTGAGTTATAGTCATATAAATTGCAATTTGTTTAACTACTTTTGAAAATTCTTCCACTTCCGATTTCGCTGGAAATGAGGTAAACTTTAGATTTTTAAATGCAACACCATAGATATTTTTACATTTTTGAATTCTACATTAAATTTTGAATACAATTCCATAAAAAATTAATTTTTTAAAATAAATAAAAAAAATTTTTTCAAAAAATACTCGCGTATTCAATGTATACACATACAGTGAATACCATTAACAACGCAACATAGCCAACATAACGTCGATTGTAAGATATTGTTACAGTTCGTTTATATGACAACCTCTGACAGCAATGCTAAATCGCGTTCCATTTAATTTGCAACACCAACATGCAGTTCATTAATTTCAGATAATAATTATTATAAAGATCGAAATTAGACGATCGCAAAAGTTGGTGTCAAAGTTTTCTCGTAGGTGTTCTTTGAGAAACTTCACGTTTTACACCTCGTCTTAGACCAAAATATTTTTTTACAAGATTGAAAGAAATGAAAAACGTGAAAAATACAAGTCTTAGGTATCGTTATTGAAACCACCACAACTTATACAAGGAGATGGGGAAACGCTTATGAACTTCTGCTTTCCGACTTGTCGTCTGCTTTCTGCGGTCTAAAAGATCGACAATAGCCCACAAGATTTTTAAATAAAATATTATTTATCGATGAAGCGAGATCGCGCCGGCAATTTATTTTACCCCCTCTTCCTATCCAACGACGAAGAAAAATTTGGTTTAAGTAATTTCGTACTGCCATTGTGTAGTGAGGTGGAGCCCGTAGTGCTGAAACTAGATTTCATCCATATTCAAATGTAATTCTCACGAGAAATAATTCTATTATTCAGAAGAATATTTTTGTTCGTTTAAATTGCCTTTAATAAAGAATGGTCCTATTATATCACTTTCTATTAACCTGCCCAAACATTCACTTTTTAGGGTCTGTGGCTTCTTGACTTAAGATGCAGGTGCAGTTGCTCCAGTATCTAAAATTTTGGTGATTTTACCTCTTCACGTAAATTGAAAGTTATTGCTTCATCCGTAAATAATATGTTTAAAAATCGAACGTCGGATAGCAAAAGTCCGTACGCGTTTCCTTCTCTCTTTGTGCAAGTTTCTGGTGGTTTTCAAAACGATAAGCCTCGTATTTTTAATGTTTTTCATTTTTTTCAATCCTCCTAAAAAATTGGCCTAATGATGCGTATAAAGCTTTTTTTAAATTAAACCTATGAGAAAGCCTTTCACCAACTTTTGAGATCGTCTAATTTCGATTTTTATAATTATTGTTATCTAAAATTAATTTACTGCATGTTGGTGTTGCAAATTAAATGGAACGCGATTTAGCATTGCTGTCAGAGGTTGTCATATAAACGAACTGTAACAATATCTTACAATCGACGTTATGTTGGCTATGTTGCGTTGTTAATGGTATTCACTGTATTTGGTTTATAATATTTGCAGTCGTGGATAAAGTATAGCATCCTACTCGCGGGTAATGCTCATTACTCACTCTAATGATTACGACACTCGCCATACGGCTCGTGTCGCAAATTCATTCTTGTGAGTAATGAGCTTCATTACCCGCTCGTAGGATAATATACTATTATTTATAGTCTAGTCAACGAAGAGGTAATAGAACACATGGAAGAGGGTGGAATTTTATTTTATGACTTAATTTGGATAAGTTAGGAGGTAAAAATACTAAAAGACCCCGGTTCTAGCTACATGGGTAAGGGAGAGGGTAAAAAGGTCCAGTTTTTGTGTTTTTCGCTTGTATCTCGAAAACGGTGTATCTTAGGGAAAAAATTATTCTTAGCAAAATGAAAGCTTATTAAATTTTCTACAAGATTACTTGGATTCATCTTTTTCTACTCCTTATAGCTTTTGAGATACCTGCCTACAAAAATCGTTAATGTATGGGAAAAAAACTGCCTCACGCTTTTCGTCAAACTTTTGCCTCGAGCACCTCAGTTCTTCGTTTTAGAGTAAAAGTCTTCAGAAAAGAAATTGTAGAGCATTAAATTTCGTTTGCTATTTTGCTTTTTTTCCGGGCCCTCCACAACACCGGGTTCTGAAGCGCGAGCTTTATAAGCTTCATGAATAATCCAGCCCTGCGTATGTAACAGTAGTGTTACAGTAGCTCTGTTCGCTTGACTTGCACTAGTTGCTCGGAGCAGTCCGTAAACCAATGACTGTAGACTTCATTCTGTATTCTTTATTCTCATTGGTTCACTAACTGTTCGGAGTAACTAATGCAAGTCAAGCGAACAGAGCTATTGTAACAGTGTTCTTATTTGGCCTACTTGAGAATTTTAATTCTTGCGCCTCAATCGACTTTAAATAATTCAAAATAAATTATCCACGTAATAAATTTTTTTTTATAGCAGCCATTACCAGCGGGGTCGAAGGTTTCTTATGTAAAAGACACAGGTTTTCTGGCTAAAACGTTTTAAAATAAGCTTTTTGTTAAATTCGTGGTCTATAAATCTGAAACTTGGTAGATAACATGTCCATGACAAACAAACTTTTTTTAAGCAAAAGCGGGTATTTTAGGTGTTCAAAGTTAGAGCCACCCCTGAAGTGGTAGTTGTAGTAGTGCGATTTTCATGGAATTTCTACCACAGGATGACTTTTATAAGATATGCCTAGATGCCTACTGTATAAAAATGATTAAAATAGTTACAGTACTTTTAATTTTAACCCTAACTTTAACAGCTTACAACTTTTTGGGGGTGCATTTTTTGATATAATTACAAGAGGAGCAAATCTCTTATTTTGGCTCCAAGAAACCAGTGTATACGTTTGTCAATGTTTGTAATTATTTTGAATTATTTGGAGTTGATAGAGGGGAACTAAAAATTAAAATTCACTAGTAGGCCAAATAAGAAGCACCCTAATGTAACAGGCACAGGCCCCAGGTTCTAAGACCTGTATTTTTTTAATAAATGCATAAGAAAAAGAAGAAGTTGAAGATTTCTATCATTTTCCAAAAATTTTATGGTTTGAATGTTTGAGCTACTTAAATTAAATTTTATACGAGAAGAGAAATAAGTTTGTAGGTGTCCAGGTGAACACCGAAGTAAAAATCATCTTCTATGCCAGAAATAATAATGTGGTTATTTCCAAAATTTTATTTCATATATTTAGATAATGGATAGGACCCATAAAATTTTTTAGAAGGAAAGCACAGAAAAGATAACTAGTGCTAAATTCATATTGTTCTTCGACTACTTAAAATGCAGATGAAACTTGATCTTACTGCAGATATTCTTATTTAACTGACAGTAACGTGTTAAAATATTTTCATTGTATAAAAGGTAATTTGATATAATATGGAAGTTCTTTGCCTTCACAGATCGATACGTAACATGATTCTCTATTTTATTTTTCTCACGTTTTACTACGGCAACTGTTTTAATGATGGCCAAAACAAAATGTTGTTGAACATTGAGTACCTACTTATAAAAATCAAACAAAATAAAACAAAAAGTTCTAAGGAAAACAATTTCCTAAAGGATCTCTAAAGGGCTAAGAGAGAAAAACTTCATATTACTAGCTGTAACTGTTAATTAATTACCTACGTAAAATCCTCCACGGAACTATCGTTGATTTTACTATAAATTCGATCTCTATTTCTCATCTCATGTGTATGAGTACTCCTGACATTTCAGTAATTTTTTGGCAACTTTGTATAATGCCCCACAATATCAATCGGGATCGAGTTTTAATTTAAGAACTCCATCAAAAGAAGAGAGAAGTTAGGTGAGGGCTCTCTGTCGTCTTTCTGTAACCTCTCTGTCGCCTCTCTGTAGGCTCTCTGTACACTATCTGTCATCTCACTGTGGATTCTCTGACGCATTGCTTGCCACTCTAAGGGTCGGTACTTTGAGTCTCGGTTAAAAAGTAAACAAGTTTCAAATTAACCAACTTTACTTGTAATGCCTGCTACTGGTATTTATTTTTTTTTAACCAGTATAAAATTTTCATAACCGAAACTCAAAGTACCGGCTCTAAGCAATAAGCATACTCTAAGCACTCTATCGCTGAATAAGTTCAAAGTGAGCCGTTCTAAAACATATTACCTCGAGCTCTATATAGATTTTCAATAGAATTGAAAAACCATTTCGTAATATTTTTTCGTAAATAACTAAGAAAGTCAATATAATTGTAAATTTATAAAGGTTTTCCAATCACTAAAAATGTTATTGGCATGAAACCTTCACACGAAGAGTGGTTTTTCTAAGACGTAGGTATTTTTAATTTATAAAAAGGCACGTAAGGACAAACCATTACGACTTGAGCTCGAAGAAATTACAGAGAAACGTGGAATTAAAGTTCGATTTTGTTAATTAATTGACACACTTGTTTTATTTAGAAAATTAACCATTAATCAATATGTAAAAATTTGAAGGTGGTCTAAAAATACTGTCGGTGTTAATCGATAGTTGAAGGGATTTATGTAATATTTAACCGTTAAAAGCATTTTGGCATATTTCAAATGTGTTTATGGAAATACGAGTTAGGTATAAAGAAATGCTTAAATTTGTAGTAGTAGGTGTACCTTAAAAATTAGGAACGTAGACTTTAGATACGAGTGACCCACATCTTAACGTACAACTCTTACCTCAAAGTTAATGCATTATCGAACGATATTTTGTGTGGGCGGCTGAACGGGGTGTAAAAGTATAACGTGGGTGTTTGGGTGGGATTGCCAAATACCATCACCAATGAAGAAAACCCATGCGCGATCACGTTAGGCATCATCAAAATTTTCGTTATACAGGGTAGTAGCGGGGACCAGGGTAACAGGCGCCCAATGAAGTCCTGCGCCGGCTTGACGTCACTGAGGATCAATACTTGGCACAGGACAAGACAGTCCTGGCCGTGAACGCGTAGACTTCGTGCGATATTCTTTAGGTGCTTGCCTGTAAGTGCGTAAAGATTTGATGAAGTCAAAAAGCGTCCATGTGCGGGTTAGGATTTAGAACAAGAAACAGCCCCTCGCAGAAGACATCACTTCGCTGGGGTGACTGTTGTCCTATATACACATTTCTGTTTTGTATATAAAAATGTATAAATACCAATGTTACTACATAAGCAATATATTTTATTAAATAATATTTTAACGGAAGCCTAAACTTTAGTTTGTAAAAAGAAGTTTCTATAGAACTCTGAATCGTAATATAAAAGGTAATTTAAAAAGTTTGGAAAAAATATATTTAGAGGGTAGTTGCGTGCACGTAGTAAATGTATTGTATTTGCGTGTGCGCTCAAGTCTATTTTAGTATTGTTCTTGATTGTCACTCTTGAAAATGATTGTTGTAGTTGTTCAATTCAATAAGAGCAGTTTAACCGAATTATGAAGCTCTTAAAGTTTTCTTAAATATTTTAGATTCAAAATGATTAACGTCGCAGGGGTAATATCTATAATTATATTTTACGTTCTCATTCTTGCGGTCGGTATTTGGGCCGGAAGAAAAAAGGAGAAAGGAAATGATTCGGAAGAAGAAGTTATGTTAGCAGGACGTAACATAGGCTTATTTGTAGGAATATTTACTATGACAGGTAGATAATAATTAGCTTTAATCGCACTTTGTTTACAAATCGATTTTTTAGCTACTTGGGTTGGCGGAGGATATATTAATGGAACAGCTGAAGCCATATACACTAAAGGATTAGTTTGGTGTCAAGCTCCATTTGGCTATGCACTTAGTTTAGTGTTTGGCGGAATATTTTTTGCAAATCCAATGAGAAAACAGGGTTACGTAACTATGCTCGATCCGCTACAAGATTGCTTTGGTGAAAGAATGGGAGGGTTGTTGTTTTTGCCGGCTCTTTGCGGTGAAGTCTTTTGGGCGGCCGGTATTTTAGCTGCATTAGGAGCAACTCTAAGCGTTATTATCGACATGGATCATCGCACTAGCGTTATATTTAGTGCTTGCATAGCTGTTTTCTATACTCTTTTTGGAGGATTATACTCAGTGGCGTACACCGATGTAATTCAACTATTTTGTATTTTTATTGGACTATGGATGTGCATACCATTTGCTTGGTCCAACGAACACGTCGTTCCATTATCAAGTATCGAAGCTGATTGGATAGGAGAAATTAAGCCTGGAGAATATTTTTATTACATAGATTATGGCTTACTACTTATCTTTGGGGGTATACCATGGCAGGTGTACTTTCAACGAGTTTTGTCTAGTAAATCAGCAGGACGTGCTCAAGTCCTTTCATATGTAGCTGCTTTTGGGTGCGTGTTGATGGCAATACCGCCAGTTCTAATCGGAGCTATAGCAAAAGGAACAGGTAAACAAAAAACTTTTTAATGGCGGCCGATTAATTTCTTATTTATTTGTTTTAGCTTGGAACGAAACCGACTACAGAGGTCCTTATCCTTTATCGGAAGATGAAACGTCTATGATATTACCGATGGTGCTGCAATATTTAACCCCAGATTTTGTTTCGTTCTTTGGATTAGGTGCTGTATCTGCTGCCGTCATGTCGTCTGCAGATTCTAGTGTATTGTCTGCGAGTTCGATGTTTGCTAGAAATGTTTACAAATCTATCTTCCGTCAAAAAGCTTCAGAAATGGAAATTATATGGGTTATGAGAGTGGGTATCCTAGTTGTAGGTGTTTTGTCTACCATAATGGCTCTAACAATTCCATCCATTTATGGATTATGGTAATATTTAAAACAAAAAGTATTTTTATATAAATAATAATTGTTTTTAAGGTCTATGTGCTCGGATCTCGTATATGTAATATTATTCCCACAACTATTAATGGTGGTGCATTTCAAGAATTATTGCAATACGTATGGAAGCTTGGCAGCGTATCTAGTTGCATTTTTTGTACGTCTTTCCGGTGGGGAGCCAGTAATGCATTTAGAGCCATTCATTTATTATCCAGGTTGGGACGAAGAAAATAAAACTCAAATGTTTCCATTTAGAACTATGGCTATGCTTATGTCTTTAATTACATTAGTCGGTGTTTCTTGGTGGACTAAATGGGTTTTCGAAACCGGACGTTTGGCTCCCGGTTACGACTTATTCCGTTGTGTAGTCAACATACCCGAAGACGTGCATAGAGTTGCAGAACCTCTCGAAGATGGTGAGCAGATGTCGGTTATGGCATCTGGTGCAATGGGTAAAATGTACGGCGCTGCTACAATGGTAGGTAAAGACGAACGTAATGGTAGAATAAATCCAGCTCTGGAAGCGGACGACGACATTCTTCCTGCAGATGTTGAAAAGTTAAGAGCGTCAATTGGTAGTGGGGGTGGAACTAAAAGGAGCACTAATCCAGGGGAGGGTCAAACAAATCTATAGTTATTAAAAGATAAATAATTAAGCTAAGTGATATTTGTTTCATTTGTTTAAATTAACCGCTGGTCGGTTTTGTGCTGCACTTGTAGCATTAAAAACTGTTATTCACTTCGTTGTATTATTAGACAAAATTTTATTCTAAGTTGTCATTTTAAAATTTTAGAAAAATCTATGTGCTGTAACATATCAAGGACGTGATTCCTATAAATCATAACTGATACATATCATTGTTGCTCCTTAAATCGACGTATTGTGTATATAGAGTAGGTATATATTGTCAGTATTAGATAAATGTTACGATCGTCCCAGATACGCCTTTAATATTGATGTACACATCATATTCAGCATATTTTTGTTAATTATACATAAAAAGTTGAGTTTGTTATCACAGGTAAAATATTGAAACTAGACGAGAATAACAAACTCACTTGAATACTGCCCCTTTAGACCATTATTGTACGATCAATAGAAAAATATTATCACTGTCATCGCTTCTAGTAAGTTGAAAATTAGTGGATTAAAAATGCGAACTAGAGGCAGAAATTATTATGTAAAAGAAAAAATGTTTCGAAATTGGAACTTATTGCAGAAAAACTATTTTTTCTTTGCAAAGCCAAATGTAATACGTCTAACCCTATTTTAACAGATTTAATGAAATTGGATCGATCTGGAACAGGGTCAGCGAAATTATTCTCCAAATAGCTTCTCGTATAACTTTTAGAGGTATTACAATTTCGATTGCTCGATAATTTAGCTGTATGATTGTTATTTTTAATTTAAAGATGTAATACTGAATATTAAATATCCCATTTGAGCGGTTGACCTACAAATTGTGTTAAGTGAAAACAAACAAAAACATAGGTAGGAAATCGATGGAAAATTTCATCGAGTTTCCAATCTAATAGAATTTAATTAAAATATTAAGCCAATCCCAATTGTTTTTACTTAAAGTATTAGTTACAATTAATTAAAAACTCGACAATAAGAATAATGACCACCCTTTCATTTTCTTAGATCAATATATTCATCGTAAAATACTTCTAAATGTTTAAATGTTGTTTATTTAATTTATTAATAAATTGTTGTAATAATAATATTATTTAATGATTTACGCACAGGTTGCTACACAAATACCTTGTTACTATCATAATTGCTGTAAATTCTTTAAAAATAGGTAAGTATAAATGTATTGTCGATGTGAATGTTATAAATATGAGAAAATTGTTGTAGAGAATTTTAAGTGTGTACCTATAAAATATAAAGTTGTGAGTGAATCGATATTATAAATTTTAAGTTTAAACATCAGTGTGAATATTATACAAGAAATTAGTTGTAATATTTATTTTCTTAGACGCCAATTATAATTTTATATTATTTATAGAGTATAAAAAACGAAATAAATTCATTTTAGATAAGTTTTGTACACTAGAAAAATGTTAAAAGAATGGTCATATAAAATAAATAATACTATTGTTGATAAATGTATACATTAAGTTAAGACTGTTGTGCATAAAGCATAACAATAAAGTAGAAAGAAATATATGAAGTAAAAATGTTGTTGAAAATAATAAAAATTTATATAAGATTCTTTATTTTTTACATTATTCAACTATCGAAAAGATCTTAATATTATTAAATAAATAATTTAATTTACGATAATTAATATTTACAAAATTTTACAGTTGCTTTAATTTTTTAATACGAGTATCCACCGTTACTGGCATAACCTTGACCACCTGAAGAATGCCCACCACTAGAATATCCACCACTAGAGTGTCCTCCATGTGAAAAACCACCTCCACCGGAATGGCCTCCGCTAGAATAACCACCACTACCGGAATAACCACCGCCCGAAGAATATCCACCAGATGAATGTCCGCCGAATCCACCACTTGATGGTGCTCCGTAACTAGACGATGGTTTACCTCCAAATCCTCCACCGAATCCACCACTCGAAGGTGCTCCATAACTAGACGATGGTTTACCTCCAAAACCTCCACCGAATCCACCACTCGAAGGTGCCCCGTAACTAGACGACGGTTTACCGCCAAAACCACCACCAAAACCTCCTCCAACACCACCTCCGAATCCACCACTTGAAGGTGCACCATAGCTAGACGAAGGTTTACCGCCAAAACCACCATTTGATGGAGCACCGTACGATTGTGAAGGAGCGCCATATCCAGAAGATGGCTTGCTAGGAGCACCATAACTTTGAGATGGTGGAGCACCGTAGCTTTGAGATGGCGGCGCACCGTACGATTGAGATGGAGATCCACCGTGATGCGACGATCCACCGTGATGAGATGACGATCCACCGTGATGAGATGACGATCCACCGTTATGTGATCCTCCAAATCCACCACCACCACCACCACCACCAAATGAAGGAGCTCCGTACGACTGAGAGGGTGCACCATACTGTTGAGATGGTGCTCCATATGATTGCGAAGGTCTAAAAGACTGCGATTGTCCACCGTGAGACTGCGAAGGTGCTCCATATGATTGAGATGGAGGTCCGTAAGACTGAGATATTGAACCTCCTTGGTGAGATGAGCCTCCGTGGTGAGATGATCCACCGTGGTGAGATGATCCACCGTTGTGAGAAGGAGCTCCGTAAGATTGCGATGGAGGGCCATACGATTGAGTAGGTGGTCTGTTAGGTGCGCCATAGTTAGATGAAGGGCGGCTAGGAGCTCCGTATTGTGACGATGGTTTATTTGGAGCGCCATATTGAGACGAAGGTTTGCTAGGTGCACCGTAACTTTGAGATGGCGAACCTCCAAATCCAGAACCGCCAAATCCTGATCCACCAAATCCGGAGCCACCGCCAAATCCGGAGCCACCACCAAATCCACCACCGAATGATGGTGCACCATATTGTGACGATGGTTTAGCGGGTCCTATTGGAGTTCCATAATTGGTCGATGGTGGTAAGTAGCTACCTCCCGGTGCTCCTTGACCTCCACCAAAACCTCCCGAACCACCGAATCCACCAGATCCCCCGAATCCAGAGTTACCTCCAAAACTTGGGGCACCATAACTATTAGATGGAGCACTGTATCCACCTCCGAAACCACTACCTCCTGAAGGCGGTAAGTAATTTTGAGGTGGTCCACCTATAAGTGGAGCTGAAATAATAAAAACATGTAAGTATTATGAATATTAAAAAAATGTGTAAATTGTGTAATGTTTAAATAATTTAAAAGAGTTAATCACTTAATGAGATTAATCTGTGTTGCTTACCGTCACGCTTAACGATCGAGCCCGCAGTTGAACCATCAATTAAGTAGCCTAGTACTAATGTACTGAGCTGAAAATTTAAAGTACACTTTTACTTTCAAACAATTATAATTTAATATTTTATTCAAACTGTTGTTTTAAACACGTTTATGCTTACCACAGCTTTTAACAACAACATTATTCTTAAGTTCACACTATTATGGTTATTAAACAACACTCTTAAACAGATATCTTCAGATCACACAATGCCTGAACGTCAGTCGCGTCTGCACATATTTATAGTCCTACAATTGCTACAGGTGAAAGTGTTTTTACTACTCATGGATTTAGCTAAGTGTGGGAGATGAGCAAAAAATAAACCTTGCGCCAGTGTCATATTTTTAAAGGGTTAATATTAAAATCCTTCAATTAAAATGATCTAGTAGTAGACTTTGCAAATTATTTAAATCTAATTATTTCGAAGGATTTTAAAACACGAAGAATTTTTATTAGATACCTAAGTGATTTTAATTTGATCATCTTCTGTTTTACGAGAGAATTTTTTTCTTTAATGCTAAATTTAATTATAATTATTAAAAGGAAAAAATGTTTCGATCAGATTAGCCTCATTAGCAGCATAGGGGTAGCTTACGTACTTGTAAATTAAATCTAAATAGAGCACGCTTAATCTTAAATTTTTATTGATTTTAACTCAACCTATTAAATTAATAATGCTTATTAGCACTAATTTTTTATTTCTCTGTAAAACATATTTTTGTGTCTACTGTTGTAGTGAATCTTCGTAGAGGTCATGTACTGCGCTTTCCAAATTCAAGAATCGACCCTGTGGTCACTTATAAATTATTTCAACGATAATTCATTTCAATTAAACAAGTTTGCCCTATTTTAAATAAAACATAAATATATAACTTGGCCCTTAACATTCGCTTAACGTGGAAAAAACCAGACAATGTTGCTCAAGTTTTATTAATAAGGTATCCCTGACATTAACATTTCTTGTAAATTTTTGGACTAAAGTAGGGTAAATAATTCAATTATTGTACGTAATATAAAAGATACTCATCGAAAGTTGCAAAAAAATTAAGTCACACAAGCAGTGAAAAACGTTAATTTAAATAAATAATTACCTACAACTTAATTAGTAAATTTTATTACTTAAATTATCTATTTCAATTACTCGATATTGGATTTTATGTGCTGTAAATTAAGCGATTCAAGGATTCATATTTCTCAACAATTTCCTACTTACATGACCGATCTTAAATAATTTACTTACATGAATATTGAAAGAAAAATTTTTAATTTTTATTTTTTTAATGTAAATATGTTACCGTGCACAATGCATGTAATTACAAAGCAGTGCTACTGTACATTTTTCACAGTAAGTAGGACAACTGAGGGCAATGTAACTTGCGTTTTGCATGAATTTAATAACCTTTTTTAATAAAACTTGTTACTTTAATATACAGTGTGGCCAAAAACGAACTTCGAGTATTTTAGTAAGTACGCCTCATTTCGTGTACCTACTCTTCCTCTGAAAGACGCGATTCCCTCCTGGACGTAGGCCTCTCCACACGTCCATGTTTTGAACAATTCAGAATCATTCTCTTCTCTCTATATTTCCTACATCCTTTAGCCATGATCTTTATGGTATTTTTATGCTTAACTGAACCACAGGGAAGATGTAGATTTATATTAAGGTCCGAAACTACATTATCAGTTAAAAAGTATTGTACGATACTTTAATCTCTCTTTCTCGAAACGTTGAAATGATAAATTTGATAAACCAAATTCTAAACTTTTATACAATGTAGTATACATTAATTTTGTTAATTAAATAATTTTCGGCACTAAACAAAAATATAAGGATATAATTTTAAGCTCTGATATGAAATGAAAACTTTAATAACATCTAAACGCATTTCAACAAAATGTAATTAAACAAATTGAGCTTTGAAATAAATTCTCAGAACACAAAATTATGTTTAACTAGTTAAATTAATTTTTGATGTCATTACAGTGCTCAAACAGAAAAACATGATTCCCGTGGAAAACTAAATCAATTTTCTATTTGTATCCCACAAACGTCTCGTTTACAAAATTTCAACACTGACCTTTCGTAAAGCAACATTGTATAAATCATGTTTAAGTACCAGTAATAATAAAACTAGGGAGAACAACCGGAAAATTGATTAAGAATTAATTAATTACAAAAACAATAATTATAATTATTTTATGTTTTTCCCCTTTCAAATATATTATTAAACGTGCGGTGGTTTGAAATATTGATATAGCTATAATTGAAGATGTCTTTTTTAAATTATAGGAAAAAGGTCTGATAATTTGCAACATGTCAAAGCTAAACCATTTACGATTGAGACGAGACAAATAAGATTAATCGTCCAATTTATTTTTCCTATAAAAGTTCACTTTTACTTTTAGTTTCAATTTAATAACTTAAAGAATATTAATAATTATAAAAATCTTCTTATAAAGCTTCAATGCTTCATTGTTTTAATTTACATAAAATATTAGTTATGGTTTCTTTTAAATACAGTGTAAACAAAGTGTGTGAATTTTTTGTCTTAATGTATAGCAGCCTGCAGTTCTCCAATTTTGTTTGAACACTTTTACTTTACGATTAAAGTTTAGAGACCTGCTTAAGTTTTTCAATGACTTATTGAAGACAAAACTTATGTAAGACAATTATTCTGTTCTCATCCTCTTCTACTAAATCAATAACTATAAACCAAAAAGTACTATACAATTTAAAGTGCCTTAATTAATACATGTTGGCAATAATCACTTGGAATACGAGTATACGGATAAGCTAAAATATTTAGAACAAATCATTTTTTTTTTCTTAGTGAGAATGAGAAGAACAGATTTCCATAAAAATCACAAAAAAACATCATTATTTTTCTCCATAGGTATGATATGGATTTAAGAATATTAGCAGTCATTTAATGCCCGGTATCGAAAAAAGGCCCGACCTTCGTCTTAGGGTCTTTAAACAGAAGATAAGTGGTAGAAGCCTTTGCCGTACTGAATCTCAGTCAGCCAGGTTCAGGAAAAAATAAACCGAGAATGAACTGGCTCAGACAAATTAATACAGGAGTAGTGACAAGACACCTGGTCATTTGGGAATTTTCGCCAGTGAATTGAGCATTGTTGGCTTAAGTAACAAACTTGTAGTACTCATTTTTGGAATTGCTCATAGTGCAGAAAGATGGATGATTAAGAAACGGACTTGCGGTGGGACAACGCTCATTGGGAGCAACATTAAAGTTGTAGGTAAACCAAACAGCTGTTATAGATCAAATTTCACATAAAATTGCGAAAGGAAATTTGGAAATAAAAAGATCCAATATTAGAATGATGGTCACCAGTTTGGTTACAGAAGAAATCTAATAGCTCAGTTATTGTAATTATAAATATCACGGAATGTCAAAATTATGCCGAAACAACCATTTACAACATTTAGCTCTGGCTAAAAGGATGTAGTGATATACAGGGCGGTAGCCACGGGTGCGCCAGGACAAGCTGTGCTCTGGCGTAATTAGCCCAAATTTTAAGCCTGTTCTTGTCAGAGCTTGTTAAAGATTTTGCAATAATAATAAAACGATAAGTTCCTAATTGGTACCGAAGAAGAAAACATTGATTTAGAGAAAGTCACATTTTTGCATACTTTCAGCAAAAAAATTTCATCCTCAGAAGAGATTACAGTGGTAATCCCTGAAAACCTTGATTTTAGCTTTTAGTCTCCTTTGAAAATTTTTGAGCCTATCCAGATATCACAGTCTGGCTACGGTCCTACTGAGATATAACTGAAATATGTGGCAATAACCCTATTTCCCTATATAATCCAGTCAAACTAAACACAATTACAGCGAAACCTCGGAAAAATTAGCAGAAGGCTGAATTTTTGTATGGGCCTTGATATTGTCCTTTTAAACAATGTCTCAAAAGTCCCCATCGATCCGAGTGGAGCTAAAAATTTTATAGGGGGGTGAAGGTAAGAAAATACGGTTTTTGCCAATTAACTCGTAAACTATCGATTTTTCGATATAAATAGCGATTACCAAAATTGTAGATTACAAAATTTTCTACAGGCAATGTTCATTACTATTACTCAGTGTCCTAAGTTTGCTGCACATTGTATTACTTAAAAAGAAGATAACCTCTAATGCTTAATCGATTCGTCTCTTCCAAGGTATCCAGTTTAGGGATAGTAAACCCCAACACAATTTGAAACATTATTAAATTCTTTATTACTCTACGCAAAAATATACAGAGTGTCCCATTTAAGAAATCAAGTTTTCGTCACTTGAAAATGACCAAGTTTCTCCCTCTAAAAAAAACACCCTGTAAAATAAAATCAATTTCTTGTGATGGGAAAGCATAAAGGACAGTCTTAACTATGTCTCTAGCAAAAATCTTTTCTTAACTTGTAAAAACAACCACTCTGGGATTTTTTTAAGCTCCTGCATTTATAAAATAATAGTAGTTAAATTTGGATTCGAATGTTAGTCTGCGGAAAAATTCCCAGAAAGCTGGATTTTTGTGTGAACCTCGATATTGTCGTTTTAAACAATGTCTCAAAAGTCCCCATCGATCCGAGTGCAGCTAAAAATTTTGTAGGAGGGCGAAAGTAAGAAAATGCAGATTTCAAGAATATCTCGTAAACTATTGATTTTTTAGCCAAAGTAGCTATTATCAAATTTGTAGTTTATAAAATTTCCTATAAAAAGGATAAATTATTATTATTTTTAAAAAGTTTTCTAAATATTAAAATGGCTTATATGGTTATACCTCTCGTACTTTTTCTATAAAATGTAGGTACTCTTTTCCACACCACCGCTGAGGTAGAGTATTAGGTGCATTTTTTTAATGTGGTCTCCCCAGTACCTGGATTCCCTAACTAAACTTGATAGCTAGCTATCGAATTTAGTTAGTGAATCTAGGTACTAGGCCTAATCCACAGCTCGAAATAGTAAAATTAAGAACCTGCTTCTTCTTCAACTTCAGGGCTTTCCTCAATATCAGGTGTTGCATTGAGGCAAGACTGGCCACGACAATTACCACACACTGCTGAACAGTGCAGACCAAGTTTTCTATAACTACAATTGAAGCTGCAGCCCTTGAAACAATTGCAGAAAATAGTGTTTAGCAGTATGTCTGGAGCAGGTGGTAAAAGAGAAGAGCGAGTTCGTATTTTAAAAACTCTTGAAGTTGGTTGTCAAATCGTCAAAGCTGTGGATTAGGTCTACTGGAGATGCCACATTTCAAAAACGCTCGTACATTTTTTATTTTATTTCAGCGGTGGTGTGGAAAAGAATACCTACATTTTATAGAAAAAAGTACTAGGAGTATAACCGTATAATAAGCCATTTAAATATTTAGAAAACTTCTTAAAAATAATAATAATTTATCCTTTTTATAGGAAATTTTATAAACTACAAATTTGATAATAGCTACTTTGGCTAAAAAATCAATAGTTTACGAGATATTCTTGAAATCTGCATTTTCTTACTTTCGCCCTCCTACAAAATTTTTAGCTGCACTCGGATCGATGGGGACTTTTGGGACATTGTTTAAAACGACAATATCGAGGTTCACACAAAAATCCAGCTTTCTGGGAATTTTTCCGTAGACGAACATACGAATCCAAATTTGACTACTATTATTTTATAAATGCAGGATAGTTGCTTTAAAAAATACCAGAGTGGTTGTTTTTACAAGTTAAGAAAAGATTTTTGCTAGAGACATAGTTAAGACTGTCCTTTATGCTTTCCCATCACAAGAAATTGATTTTATTTTACAGGGTGTTTTTTTTAGAGGGAGAAACTTGGTCATTTTCAAGTGACGAAAACTTGATTTCTTAAATGGAACACTCTGTATATTTTTGCGTAGAGTAATAAAGAATTTAATAATGTTTCAAATTGTGTTGGGGTTTACTATCCCTAAACTGGATACCTTGGAAGATACGAATCAATTAAGCATTAGAGGTTATCTTCTTTTTAAGTTATACAATGTGCAGCAAACTTAGGACACTGAGTAATAGTAATGAACATTTCCTGTAGCAAATTTTGTGACTTACAATTTTGGTAATCGCTATTTGTATCGAAAAATCGATAGTTTACGAGTTAATTGGCAAAAACTGTATTTTCTTACCTTCACCCCCCTATAAAATTTTTAGCTCCACTCGGATCGATGGGGACTTTTGAGACATTGTTTAAAAGGACAATATCAAGGCCCATACAAAAATTCAGCCTTCTGCTAATTTTTCCGAGGTCAAATCGTAGTTTGATTAGACTATATAATAATAAATTTGCTTCTAAGCTTGTGATTAAAATTGAAAATTACATTTAGGACCATTTAGGGCAGAAAATCCGTCCAAAAGATCTTCAATTTTTGGTCACTGAAGACCTAGACTTTTCGACCTAGACGACCTAAACGTCTCTGGACGTTTATGAAAAAATGAAAACTACGAACCAGAATTAAAATGACCAGAGTATCAGTGGAAGCACGCAGATTTCAACATTAACAATGAAAAGTAATGATGCTCGTATTTTTTTATTACCAAAGTGTACTCTTTTTATATAGAACCTGGTATTAACATCAATGATGAACGATACACGTGTTTGTCGTATTAAAACAATTATTAGCAGAGCGGCAATTCAATTTAGACACTATGCTAGAGTTGGCTGTCAGAAAATGGTTCCGCAGACAGCCGCAGGAATTTCACCAGCTGGGAATCCAGAGATTAGTGCATCATGGGACTCATGCCTTAATGTCAACGCAGATTTCTTTAAAATTTATTGAATACATTTTTTTACAGTCTCTAAACACGTTTTCTCATGGAACGACTACTATGGATGAGTGGCCAATGTGGCCATCTAAGATCTAAGTTATTACCGTCATGTAGCTGGCCGTGCCTCTGAGAGCACGTTGCAGTGGGTCCAGTCTAACATTGAATTAGAACCACAAGCCTATATATTAGTCTATGACAGATTTTAGTAAATTTTAAGTAGAAAAATTGCTTCACTTAATGGCTCTCTTACCACATTCGTAATTTGAAGTGTTCTTATTTAGGTTGGGCAGTGTTTCTAGTGATTGAGGTTTGAATTGAATTCAAAGAAGTTTTGCTTGATTTCAAACTTTGAAAGCAAGCAAAACTTCTGTGAAAGAATACAATTTTATGACTAATCGAAAATAGCAATATTATCTCTCTTGTGAACTCTCTGGAGCAACTGTAGATATGTTGTACTTTCTGTAAGTACCTCAAAAAATTTTATGTTTAAATTACTTCTCATCATCCTTTGTATTATCCTAGCCTACCTTTAGTGACTCTATACCTCTAAAGATGTGCAAGGCAAATTTTGGAAAAATTGAGACCATTGTCCAGCAAAACGCATTTATTAACAACATGTATTTATCTCTTATTACGCATATAGAAATCGAGAGGTATATTTTCTATGTAGGTCGTTGTTTAATTTAAACGCTTCTCATTTTCATTAAGAGAAAAGTGCGTGTAATTGTTTTCTTCGCGCCCAATAAAACGTTTATATAAATTATTTTATAACAGCCAATTCAAAAATAATATTTTATTAGCACCAAAAATGTACCCTGTTCAACGACCTTAAATAATCCTAACAAAAAGAAATAAATTGAAAAAACATACCAAAAGTGTGTTTCATGGTTTTAGCAAATAATCCAACAACAACACTAATTCACATGCTTTACTATTGTTGCAATTATCCAGTACTTCATGCGTTTAATTTATTACAGGTAGTTTAATCTCTTTAACAGTGATGATTACACAATTATTAAAATTAAATAAAATGGTTTGTTACTCAATTAACCAATTTGTACTAAAAAGATACTCGAAATAACTTAATTATTATTTCAATTATTTAATTAAGATTTTTTAAATCTTCAATTATTTTAAGTCGTTAGTTAAGTGTGTTAAAATTGAAGTTAATTAATTTATGTGTATCAAAGGTAGGAAAAGTGTTTCGTGTTAATGCATAAAATTTGGTAAGTACATTAATATATTATTTATAAGTGTAGTGTACTATATAAATAATGTTCGCATGAAAGGTCTCTTTTTGGTACTATACATACAAATTAAAGCCAAATTAGTTAAAAAGGAATCTAATTATTAATGATTATGTAAATCGTATTGTTTTAATAATTAGCATCAGGGGCGTAGGGACCACCTACGAGGGGAGATTATTAAGTTCGCGGAATGGGATAGAAAGAAAAGTAAATATTTTTTTTTATAATTTTATTGTTCAATAAAATCTTCTCGAATATGAATGCATTTATTACTTTTATGAATTAATTTTTGTAAACCTCCAAACAAATTGAAAGAATTGTTAAATTTGCTTGTAAAATTCGATTCATCGTTGTCGAAATGCCTTCCACGAAGTTTTTTTTTCAAAATTGGAAATAGGTAATGATCACTTAGTGCCAAATCTGTACTGTAGGGTGGATGAACAATTTCTTCGCAACCGCATGTCGTCATGGCACTCATCGCAATTTTTTTAAGGTGCATTATCTTGCAGTAAAAAACGCCTTTTGTCAATTTACCTCTACTTTTTGATTTAATTTTTTCTTGAATTTCTCGGAAATACAAGCCTAGTATATGCTTGTTATGGGGGTGCCCTTATTTTTATAATCAGTTAAAAGAATTTTTTTCGAATCCCAAAAACATTGTTGTCACGACGTTTCCATCAGAAGACACAACTTTAACTTTTTTTGGTGCTGGACAACGCTTTAAAAGCTACTGTATAGACTCCTGCTTCGATTCAAGTTTCATCTCCTGTGACAATTCGGTTGATAATAAAGGAAATTAAAAAAAAAATTTTTTTAATTCAAAAATTCTCGCATTATCAGATTATCACTTATCATTTTGTTGATTACAACTAAACTACTGCATATAAATGCATAAAAATTTTAGTGTATGCTTGCAAATGAAAAAGGAAATTGCCTAAAAAAAATTTTTTTTAATGGCCGCCTCCTTCTGTCCCATTCCGCGAACTTAAAAATCTCCCCTCGTAGCTGCTCTATAAATCAAAAAATGGGGATAGCCTAGTTACTAAAGAGTTTTAAGAGGTAGTAGGATTTTCAACATTTATTTTGTTGACTTGGTACGCTACTGATTAATAAAAGCAATGAAAAAAGTATATTTTAGCTACTGCTTCTGAATATTATACAATTCTACAAAAGTAATTATTTAGCACTACATTAAAGGAACGCAATAAAAGTAACAAAAATTTAGTTCATCAGTTATAGGTTTATAAAAATGTATAAAAAGTGACCTTTAAATTAAACATCCTTTTCATAACTAACTAGAGGTAAAATCCGTATTTGTTCATTTTTTATATGCGTGGGATCTGCGTTAATCAAATAAGTACATCTAAGTTTTAAGATTGCAAAACCAATTAATTAAGTAGCCGTAACATCTATAATTACAATTAAACAATTTAATAAAATACATCATTTTGTATTTAATAAACGTAACCGCCGCTACTGTCATATTTTTGTGTAAGATCATTTGACATCATCATCGGAGGTCCATAAGATGATGTCGGTGCCGGTGGTGGACCAGGGGGTGGACCATACATTTGAGATGGTGCAGGACTTGATGCAGCTAAAAATATACAATTTTAATATTACATGTCAAAAATGTTAGAAATACAATTTACGTGGTGGTCCATACATTTGCGCCGGTGGTGCTGGAGGTTGATTAGCTAAAATTGTAATTAAAACTACTGATTACAAGAAAAAATAAATATATGGGAAGCTTGGGGTAAGGAAAATGTTTCGCTATGGAGGTTACGTTAAACGGCTTTTTTCGTTGCCAGATATCATCTTAGCTGTCGTCAAAAATTCTTTGGAGGTGGGATAAAACTAGAAACCTGCCCAACTAACAGTGGATCATTTTCTGATGACAGTTCAGAAAGGAACAAATCGTATGTCTATTTATGAGAGGAATACAAGAAATATAACTTACGTGGAGGACCATACATTTGTGAAGGTGGTTGACTAGAGGGTGCAGCTGAAATAACAAATTATATATTTTTTAAATTCATAACCTATAGCACCAAAATTTATGAAACTGTCTCTAAACTCGTTTTAATTCAATTTCTTTGGGTAACTTACGTGGTGGCCCATAACCCGTTTGAGGCATTTGGGGCATTTCAGGAGGAGGTGCTTCAGTTAAAATTTTCAATAATAATGGTTTAAAACTATCGAAATCTAATAACTTACTTGGTGGGCCGTACATTGAAGCAGGAGGTGGTGCTGGAGGTTGGTTAGCTAAAATTTTGTTAAATGTATCAAGTGGACAAAAATCTAATAAATTGAACTTACGTGGAGGGCCATACATTTGTGAAGGGGGTGGATTAGCTAAAATTGAAATAAATATAAAGGGTGGAAAAAATCTTTAAAGAGACTTACGTGGAGGGCCATACATTTGTGAAGGGGGTGGACTAGGTGGTGCTGGAGGTGGGTTAGCTAAAATTGCAATAAATATAACGGGTGGAAAAAATCTTTTAAGCTCGACTTACGTGGAGGGCCATACATTTGTGAAGGAGGTGGTGCACTACTAGGTGGAGGACCATATGACTGACTAGGGGGTGCAGCAGCTAAAATGCCATTTTTAAAATATTATAGATCTTCTCAAATATGTCGTCGTCGTTTTGCTTACGTGGTGCGCCATAAGAAGGACCGGGTGGACCAGGAGGTGGAGGAGCACCATATGTATCTAAAACATTCAAAATTATACAAAATTGGTTTTGGTTTCAAAATTACCTAAAGGCGGTGACATCATCATCATCATGGCTAAAAAAAATATTTTAATTTTGTAAGTAACACTGTTACATAGTTATACGTACCTTCACGACGTTTTTTAGGTTTTAGTTTTTTACGACCCACAGAATCGTGCACTAGTAACAACAAAATAACGAAAATGCACGTATAGCTCTACAATAAAAACGAATAAAATGTCCACATAATTCACTAACAATAACTCACCCTTAAAAATTTTAAACACATTTTTTTTCCAATTTATTACTTGATACTAAAGTGGAATAGAAGAGAATAACATCAATTTCATCCACCCAACACGGATATATTATATACCTCACGGGAAAGTTTTATTAAAAAATTAGCTAGTGGAAAATTAGGGGTAAAACATATTATTATGATATGAATATGTATAAGCAAGATTATTTTTACTAGAAAGCATCTTCGAGTAATTTAGTTTAGATCTGTAATAGTAATGAAGGTTTCTACCTACAGGATCAGTTAATTTGTGTAATTTAATATTCTGTTAGCTATATGCAGAGAATATTAAATTTAAAATAATTTTATTGTAGAGAAACCGAGTTATTAGTTAAGCTTAAGAATTAAAATAAAAATCAAGTTTAACTTCTGCAGCAATTAAATTAAATTATTATAAATATGAGAATCTCCAAAAAGCTTTCAAAATAACTAATTTTCACCTTCTAAAGCCTCTTAAACAACTAATGAAGAAATAGGAGCTTTTCCAATTGGGTTATCGATTTACTTTAAAAGATAAAAATTGTTAAAACGTGATGAAGCTAATTTATTTAATTAATTTCCTTCATTAACTCGAAACCAAAATGTAAGAAATTTTTTAGTGACGAAAAGTAACCAATTAACTTCCGTTGTAATTAGTCGATGCTATAAACTTTTTATAAGATTAATTATATAAAAAAAGGTTTGTATTTTATTGTTAACAAACTACTTCCATAGACTTTTAAATCCGGAAGTCTTTTACGGATTTACTGTCAAAATAGAAATACCAAAAGATTATATAAAAAGAATTGAAATTACATTCTCGCGTCTTGCCTTTAGAATTGTAATTAAAAAATGTTCCTCTTTTGGTACAAAAAATAAATTAGAAATTCTGCATAGTGATTAAGCTCTTTGTTACTTAATAATAAGTAAAAAGTTGTTGATGAAGTTCAAAATTTAAAACTTTACGTAAAAGTTAGTTAGTGTTTTAAAAGTTCAAACAGCTCTTGTTTAGTTTCAACTTGTAGAACGTATTGCCAAGACTTAATACAAACACCCAAGAGTCATTAAAAATTAATTATTAAGACGGTCATATCCTTAGAAGATCTCTAATGCAAAAATAACCTTTTTCAAATATAGCAAAAGTATCAGGATATAAAGACATAGTTTCTATTCAAATCTTTTATTTTGTAATAAATTGACTAGCGTTCTTTCAAAGTAGAGGAGGACCTGGGGCATGGTTTTAGCCCCTATTAATAATAATGCCTTTGATTTGCTTTAGAAAAAATCATAAGACAGAGTTCTAGTGGATAAGAAGACATTTTATCTTACGCTCAACTCTGATCAACTTAAGGCCACGCCACACGCACCAGCCAAACCGGAACCTGAACGATATCCAGACGCTCCGGTTTGGTCTGCGCAAGCCGCGTAAAGGTTGAGCCTCACACACAGGCTTATAATCACGTGCGTGTGTAGACTAAAAACTGCGCAGGTAAGCAGGAACTATTGATTTGCGTCCACAAGTACGGACTTTTACTCCGGAGAGACCTGTGCACTTGTGCAGGCCAGTATCTTTCTAAAATAGTTGATGATGGCAGCCAAAACTCATAAGCTAGCAGCGCAGCAATTTCCACTAACGTATAAGAACATATGTTTTCACAAATTGGAACACAAAAGTCAGACTACGAAGAGCTAATCAATGGCGGCCATAGCATATGGGTCATTCTTTTACAAACCGCACGGATTTCAGAAACAAAAATTTGACTTCTCCAAATGCAATAAAAAATTTTTTTCTGTATCTTTCAACAAATTTAATTGATCCGTATTTCAGGATTTTGCTTTTGAAAATACGATAATTTGCGGGATTTTCTCCAATCTTTTCATACTTGAAATTCATTATCTCCAGTTGTACTGATCGGACAAAAAGGGGAGTCTCTATTAGATCGGAAGTTATTAAATATTTCCAAGCGCAAGTCACCCAGCGCGCTGCGCTCCACATACGGGAGCGTCAGAGATCTCAGACGCAACAATCGCTCGATTAGAAGTTCTTGCGCTCTAAAATATTTAATAACTTGCGATCTAATAGAGACTCCACTTTTTTGTAAAATGACTTTTATAGATAAGAGAATAAGGAACAAAATTATATTTTTTCCAATTAATTCAAGTTGGAAGGCATGTTAAAACTATTTAAACAATTAAATTGTTATTATTTTTCATTTGTTCACAATAAAAAATATTTTTTTAATACACTTAAAAAAAGCTAACGTAATAAAGTGTAAAATAAAAAAAATAAGTTGTACAGATCGGTACAACTGGAGATAATAAATTTCAAGTATGAGAAGATTGGAGAAAAGCCAGCAAATTATCGAAAACTCATGTGAATATTTTCGAAAAACAATTATTTTCAGCAAAATCCTGAAATACGGGTCAAGTAATTTTATGAATATAAGTTGTAAAAGTTTTTTTGGACGATTCTAAAGTGTCAAGTTTAAATTGGTGTGCGGTTTGCAAAAGAATGACCCATATGCAGCCATAGGCAATCAACTGCAGTCAGTGTACAAATTCAGAACAGTGGTTGACCCCTCGGAAAAGCCCATGAGTTCCCAAATAGTTGAGTAAAAGTGATTGGGAAATTTGGAAGGCATTTGATGCGAGAAACGACGCCAAGAACTATTATAAGTAACGTATAACGATTCCGCTAATTAGAAAATTATATGAGTGTTTTATAGGGCGTAACGTAATGATTACAGTAATTATGGCAAGCCCTAAACTCCTCTGAACAACAGTTTCCTTGTAAGTAAGTATTTTCCAAGTTGAAGTTGCGATATTTTACTTTATTTCTTCATAAGCTCCTCATTAACCTCCCTTACCTTTGACATGACAAATTACTCTATTGTAATTTATGTGTTGTCAATACAGATAATAAACTAAAAGGTTTGGTTCCATCGAGCTATTAATTCAAAACATTAATTATACGAGAATAATTATAAAATACAATTTTGTAAAATAATGATGTGTGGGTTATGGTTATACAATTTTCAATAAATGATGGATTAGGTCAAGTTATGAAATACAAATTAATTAATGGTGAATTGCGGATCAGAAGCGAAGATACATACAGCCTTGTAGTTGAAGATGTGACTAATTATAAGTGCAGTAATGTAGGTTAATAATTTAGAATTCGTGCATTTTAATTTCTATAGTTTTAGAACTACATGCTTGACCTTACTTGAGCAATATTTTAACGTTTTATTTACTTATTTGTCATAATATAGCAATTTTTGAAGTAATAAACTTACGTAGAAAAAAATTGTTCATGAGACGTCTTTTAAATTATTAAGTAGATACCTACTAGATATTTTCATTTGTGCAGGTGTTAGTTTACGCGTAGGTTTTGTACTTCAAACTTTAAAAAAACGTATAATTATCCTAGGTATTATAATTATTTTAACATTGTACATATCAGCGCTTAATTTTAGCCCACAGTTCAATACCATTTCATTAAAAAAATTCGCACACAACAAATGTACCTGACAACCATACCAACATTAATTGAAGCTTTGTAATTACTACTGAGGTTTAAAAAAATTCATTGTGAAATAAAGTTCGTAGCTTTATTAGGGAAAGCGACACACAGGCAACATTAATTACTCCATGGAGCATTACTATAGATTTATTTTAAGTTTGTTGACTAACAAGGAAGTTATGTACAGAGTATCCCCGAATAACACCAAAAAAACAGTGGTTTCCTGAGATGAAAATAGGACACTTGCTCCTCTCGCAATTATATAAAAAAACGCACCCCTACAAAGTTATAGGTTCTCAAAGTTGGAGTTAAAATTTAAAAAAATCGTTTTATCTCCAAAAGTACTCCAAATATTTTAATGATTTTTATAAAGTATGCATATCTTATAAAAATCATACTGTGGTGGAAAATGCATAAAAATCAACTACAACTACTCGTTCAGGAGGTGGCGCTAACTATGAACCCCTAAAATACTAGTTTTTGCTAATACATATATATTAAATTCGCTTGTTTAAATTTATCGGAAATTTTAAAATAAATATTTTGTGTCTTTTAAAATTTTCTTCTAAAACTAACCGTTCTTTGAAAAAATTTTTTTTAAATTTTAACCCCAACTTTGAGAACCTATAACTTTGTAGGGGTTCGTTTTTTTATATAATTGCAAGAGAAGCAAATGTTCTATTTTGGTCTTAGGTAACTACTCGGTAACTACTGTAGACGTTTATTCGGGAACACCTTGTAGAAGGGTCTACTAATTTTCTATAGTATACTCTACAGGGTGTATTGGTTTTATCTAAATAACTTTGGAACCTTTTGATCTATAGATTTCCAATTGAGCATGAGGATTTCTCGTTTTAGGACTAATATAACATACTCCCTAAATTTAAAAAAATAATGTGGATTACTGCAAGAGTTATCTGCTTATTAAATAATGTAATGAATTGGATTCTTGTTTAGGTATAGCTTATTGATAAAATAATTTTAAAATGCACATAAAATTATACCAGCTGCTCATAAAATAATTTTATGAGCATTTTATACGAAAACAAAGAAACCAAGAAGTAGCAAGTACACTTAAGAGAAGTATAAAATGTGCTCTTATAAAATAAAGTACTTATGCAAATATCTACTACCTTAAAAGTGAAATTGAAATAATAAACAAACAGTTAGAATAAATTATTACACATCAATATTTGACAACTTTCTTAGATTACGCAACAAATCGATAATATAATTTCTTCATTACCTACAAATTAAATTATAGTATTTCTTCCCATACTTTATATATAAAAGTCAAAAATAATATAATCAATCAAATGACTCGAATGAACGAACAGGTTAAATAATTAAAATTTCACCTTGCAGGTCATGGAACAAGGTCAAAGAAAAGAATAATTATTAGGATGCTGCTTTAAACTATTTTGGGCTGCCAACCGAAATAGGTAGTAGTTTTAACTACCAAGGTGATTTTAACTCCATCGTGTGTTCTTATGTGCGGTAAATGTAATAAATTTTCGCTTAAATTGCTCCCAGTTGTCTATTTTTAGACTATTAAAGATAATCTCATAACACCTTCACGTTTATTGTTCTTATTTTTAATTTAGTGTTACGTTTAATCCCAAAAGTGTAGTATCTTTATATCAAATTTCAGAATGTCATGACTCGCATGATACGAAATTTTACGCCTTTTAAATAAAGAGCTTTTATCGTATTTCATAAACCATCCCTAGGTTTAAAGCAGTTTCCTTTTTACAGTTTAGGTATAAAATTGGTTGGTTTTCCTTGGTATTCATTTGCAGTTTTTTAGTTTTCCATCAGATCAAAACATCGCTTTTCTCCTATTTTTCTTTTAGCAGACGTACAAGGCGTCATTGCCTTATTAATTTGATTGATGGATGAGGTCGATACATGATGAAAATCAATATAATAATACATAATAATAAAACAAAAGATTTTTACAATTTTTTGTTTTATTATCATGTATTATTATCTAATTATTTCACTGTTACAGCGGATAATGGATATAGTACAACTCTACTGGCCCTTTTCAAAATAGCGGCTGGTTTAGGAAAAAATTCCGAAACGAGGTGCCAGACGCTATTTTGGAAATAGTCACCTGAAGAAAATTTGTTTTTGACAAATAATGAAACAATAATGAAGTAGATAATAACCCCTGTAGAAAGTAATTATAATTATAAAAATTTCAAAAAATTTTGTTAGCATTTTTTGCTTTGAAGCTTTTGCAATTTCCTGATTAAAAGAATTTTAGCTTTGTGACTGTGATTATAAAAAACTAATTTAAAAGCATTTTAATTAAACACGAAAATTATCTGCACAAGGTATAAACTTACTTTACAACTTCCCATTATTAGTCCTATTTATTGCTGAGGTTTATTTAAGGGATAATTTATTTTACTGCAATTAAGTTAACTTTTACCAAGAGCAATTAATTATATATATTTTCTTCTTAACGCCTCAAAACTTGTCAACTAAATTTTCATTCTTACAAAGCTAACAATAATTATAAGTTTTGCCAAAAAATTTTGCTCTAACTTGTAGGACGAGTTTGTATGAATCAGTCAACAAATACTCAAAAAAAGGTGTAGAAGACATGGAAGACATCATGGATTTTTTTTTCAGGAATTTGTTTGTAATAGGTATAGTTAGAAGGTAAAAATATGGCTAAGGGTAGGAGGTGTTGAAATAGGTCCTGTTTTCCGCCTCCTTCCACCCTTAACCATATAGTTTAGGCCAAGAACCTCCTAAACTACTCCACATACATTCTTGAAAAAATAACACTTACTTTAATGTCCTCTATTTTCATTAAAGGTCTTAGAAATGTAGATACTGAGTGTTTTAATTTTTCGAAAACGATAGCATAGCATGCAGTTTTTGAAGATATTACCATCAAACGGTCATCTGATCAGTTCTTATGACTTTGGGTAGCCATAGACTCACTTCTGATCTGTTCCTTGACTGATAGTGAACGAAATATCCACTAAAACTGTTTTTGAACTTGGTAAGATTAAAGGGCATCGTTGATGGAATCAGGCATATTGACGAGCATCGAAACAAGGTCAAAATAACCTACTTATAGCATAAAAGAGATTGGTAAGACGAAACCTTGTCAATGTCTACTAGACGGTTTATATTGGGGACTTCTGGCTTCACAAAATCCTCGTGTTTTTTATGATACTAGACAGGGCAGGCTAGAGGAGTGCTAGTGGTATGACAGACCATGTCATGTTCATATTACTGGAGTGGAGTGAAATCGACGCGTCCATGACGAAACGACGCAAGCGCCATTGGCTCCATTTTGCAGTAAACACAAAAAACTAAATTTTCACGGTTATTACAAATTAATATTATTTTAAATTTCTATGATTTTTAGTGTTATAATCTTAACCCATCCAACCATAATTAAATGTCTATTGATTAAAAACTATGATAAGTGTCGATTATGCCACGTGATACACGTTATAAAACCCCAAAACGTTGTCTCTTATGAGATTTAAAAACGAAAACTTAGTGATGGACGATACGAGAATTTCTCGATTTTGGTCTCGTCTCGTATTGCAAAACCTGAATCTCGTCTCGACCCTCATCGTCTCGAATTGAAAATGTCAATCTCGAAAAGTTCTTGTATCACAAAAAACTTGTATCACAAATCGCAGTCTCGTCTCGTTTCTCGTCCATCACTAAGAAAACTACGCTTTACTGGAGTTTTGTTACATAATGCTCGTCAATTCAATTAATGATGTTAAAGGTCAGCTTTAAAATGGCATCAATTACTCATTTCAAATTTTTTTGGCGCTTGTGTCGTTTTGTCACGGAAGCGTCGATATGGTCTAGTCTATGGATAGTTGATAGTAGAAGTAATTAATCTAATCCTGAAATTATTACAATAAATCAATCTCTGGACCTCTGGTATGTTAAAAGCTGGAATTTAAAAAATGAAACACATTTGGGGATGGACTTCGAAGCGAAGTTAAGGCAGGCCTTTTTTAAACACTTTGTATTTTAAAATCAATAATAATTATTGGGTGAGGTTATTTTCAATCAACTTATAATTAATTTTAATTTAAAATTTTTAAACATGTACCTAATTCCTACATCATCGATTATTAACTTTGAATTAAAAATATAGGTACGTCACCCTCATTTGGTGATGATGGTGTTGATAATATTGGGTCAAGGTGACAATACAAGTAATCAGCAATTGACATAAAATTGATAGGTAGTAAAATTATTGTAAATAAAAACAACTCAATTTGAGTTGTTTTGTAAGAAAAAATAACAAAATAAATATTTTCCAACTTAAGTAGATTTTCAATTGCAAGTCAAATTACTGTTGAATGTTCTATTCTAGGATCAGATGTTTGAAATCGATGTAAATTGTACTTACACGTACGTATAACGTACACGTAAGCGGAAAATCTATACCGTTGTGTGTGTCACTAACACATTTGAGGGAGGACGCGTTATTTTGTTTACTTCCTATGTCAGGGACAGAAAATCTTCTTAAGAAATTTGTTGATTCAGGATGTATTTTCCATGTTACTGAAAAAGTAATTTTCATTTCAGTAATTTGAGACATCGAAATACTTTTAACATGCTCACAGAGCAATCAGAAAACGTGTAAATGGTAATTCAACTATTTAAAAATAAGTCATTGAATTACTGTAGAACAATAAATGGTAATTTAAAAATTAGATACACTTTAACTGTTAGAAGATTTTAGCATCAAAGATGATGGCACAATAGATAGTGAAAGTAAATCGTAAGACAACTAGGTAATTAAAAATATTAATCTTAATTTAAACTGTATACCTATAAACTAGGTCGGTATTATAAATATCAATAATCACTGATCGAATAAAATTCTTACATGTTTTATGAGGCTTTAAATAAAATGTTTTTAAGGTTAAAATTATTATTGAAGTTTATGAAGCACGTTTTCTTACTTAAAACTATAACAAAAATTTATAAATAATTCCCTAAGACAATTTTGTAAGCTCAAATCTAAAATTTTTGTTTTATAAGTGGTAGTCTCTTAAGAGTTCATACAATAGTAAATTTTCAAACAATTTTCTAGCTCGTGGAAGCGAAGAATGCATTCCCAATGGTACTGTAATACACTATAAAAATGTGAATTTAAAAGAAATTGTCTCATTTTCTCTTCTTGTACAAAAAGAATCACAAGATGTTTACACGATAAAATGGTTTTAAAATTTTATTTTTGACTATTTTGAGCTTAAAGCTGCATTTACATTAGTGAAGTGGGCTGATCCACTCAAATCAATTTTAATTTTCACGTTTATACGTTTGATTTGAAATAATTCCTCTTCAGTCGGTATGCAAACTTTGCTTTCGTGCGACAAAAAGTTGCTTTATAGCACTTGTACTGTAATAAACTATGGTTTAACAAAATTTTCTGTTTCTCGATAAAAATAATAAATAGGCGATTTAACTAAACCCCTAAGACCCATCTATCATTGGAAGACCCATAATTGTGCTATATCTTCCGTTCCTACAAGGCAGCGTTTATATCTACCCCAATTTATTTTCTTTAATTTCTAGACAGAGACTAAAGGCCGCGTCACACACACAGCCTTACTTTCCAATTTGACCTGTACAGGTCGACATGCACAGTCAAACCGGAACCTAAACGATATTCAGACGCTCCGGTTTGGCCTATGCATATCGACCTGCACTGCACAGTGCACAGGTAAAATTGGAAGGTAAGCTTGTGTGTGTGGCGTAGGCTTTATAGATTTGTAGCTATATTGTTCTATATTTATCACATAGACAAAATTTATTTTTACTAGAAAAAAAAATTAAAAATAGAATAAAATAAAATCAATTTCTAATTGGGAGTGGTTCAATTTATTTCTCTTCCAAGTACTAATCTAGTAAACTTAGCCCCTTTTATTCAAATTTTAAAGCTATATTTCAGTTGTAAAAAGCGGAGCTTAAATTTTAAGTATATGTAATTCAGTAAGATAAAAGGGTATTTTCAACACTGAATATAAACATTTGGAAATGGCAGTAAAACGTGCTGAAGGAAATCTAGTATGGTGGTACTTTGTTGTGAGATGGAGTAGGAGTGATTACTATAATATACAGAGTAAAATTAAGTTTTATCATGTAATTTGTTCAATAACCCTCAATGAAGTGATTATACGTGACAACAAGAAGAATATAAGAACTTGTGCTTGATTATCTAATTACATACACCCTCTAACCACGTCTTCTACTTTAATTATTTTTCTGACACATGTATCTATTTAATTTGTAGGTCATGGTTTAACATTTTTGTTTAATACTTATTTTCGAATAAAATTTGATGAGATACTTGTTATTAGTTCATGTTATAATTTAACGACCTTATGAATTACTAAATAAAAATCGTGAACACTTAAAAACCTTTTAAAATTTTTTATCAAACACCATCATAATCATACTATTTAATATTAAATGTATTTTATCTTATAATTAATAAGAAATTATATGGTTTTCCTTCCAGTAAAACTGCAGGTTAAAAGCAGTTAATAGTTCATCACTTCCAAGGATTATATTTTAATTAAAGTGTGTCTTAAGAGAATTTAAAATATAATTATTAGTTCTGAACAAGTAAAAAGCGAAAGTGTCGTTGTAATATTTATTAAAAAAATTATTATATTATCAGCGAAAGTGTGCATATTTGAGAGATTAATAATGAATTTCTTTACTTGTATTGCATTTAAATAAATCATTATTAAACGGAAATAGTTAATTCAGTTTACTTAAACTTGGTACTTACTAATTAGCAAGTTAGAGTAGGTACTATTGTTTGAATTTCATTATAAAGAACACTAATGTAATACCTATAGAATTCAAACAAAAAATTAAGTAATTTTATGATGAAAATTTAAGTAGAGATAATTTTGCAGATTGTCTATGTCATGAGAACCATTGTGTGTGTTCAAGTTATTTTATGTAAATTAACAGCGCTAGGTACTTACAAAATACAGGTTGTCCCCGGGTTGTTATTTCAAGAAAAATCAAGAGAAAATTTAGATTACCTTTTTTGGCGTAATACCTCTATACCTCTAATAATAGTTAGAACTTCTACTCAAAATTTTTGGTGTTGTATATTGAGCTCAGAGTAAGCTCTTCTGATTGTTTAATCCCCTTAGCCTCATTTGAGCTAGTAGGAAAGAAAAACTGGGTTCTCCGTTATGAATATTTAGTAAAACCTATACTAAGATCTAGTTTTGTCTATCTCGCATTTTAATTACAGCTCAGCACGTGGATGTGTGCTCTTCAAACCCCTTACAGTTTTGTGGTAATTTTAACAACAGAGAAAGTTTCCGGAACACAATTATTGCGCGTCCCGACAATTATATCCATTTTCTTTATATGAATACCATGTATTAATGAATGATGACTAATTAAGCATTAAATAATGTGAATGCAATTTTCAACATAAATGTTCTAATAAGATAAATGACCTTTTAGAGTCGTTATGTTGTCATCAGCGCCCTACTGTAACATTCTTGATGACAGGCGAAAGCATTAGTGCCTAGGTATAGCATACATTTGGTAATCTCAAAAATGCAGTAATTTTGACTCGAACCTTGCCAATTAAATTCAAATCAAAAAGCAAGCTCATCATCATCTTGAGGTCCGAATGTAAATATCAACATTTTTTCAATCTTTGGTCCACGTCAAACGTCACGATAGCAGCGCAGTTGTAATGCGGGCAATGGATGCCGATGTGATTCCAGATGAAGGAGAAAAAGAAAATGAGGTGTTATTCTAATTAAACCTAGAAAGGCCAGCGGGGTCTACGAGGCCCCATTTCATTTTTAGACTTAGATTTTTATACTTAATATTCCAAATTCAGTCGTGCTCTTAGGTGAATTTTCCTAACTTTTAATATAGATTTTGAAAATGTAAAAATATTTTTTAGTTAAATTCCAAATTAGAAGAAAACGATGATTTTACATTACTCCCGAGTGGGGCCTGCCAGGCCCAAATGCCGTTTTTGTCATCTAAAACAATGCAGACTTTTTTTTTTATTGTAATATGTATAGCATCCTTTTTTAACCAATTTTTTTTGTGCTGAATTCAGGACTGAAATTAGTGTAGTGGCATACGAGCCTAACGTCACCATCAAATTTTTAAAAAATTCTTAGTTTTTAGCTAAGAGCTAAAAAAGAGTATAGCTTAATTTCTAGCTATACTAATAGAGGTCTCGCGGACTCCAATGGTAGTTCTTGGTGGTTTCAAATCGTGACCTTCCTAGGGTTAATGGGCCGAAATCGACAAGCTGAGGGTTTCTTTGGACTTTAGACTGCGTTGAGCACATCCTTTTGTCCGTCTTTCACTATAATAGTAGCTATTTCCATCCATCATTTTCCACTGACCTTTGCCGTCCCTATTTGCGTGTACATGGTTTTGAATATCAAAGTTATGGTCAATAAAATTTCATTAATAAATGATAACTTTAGTATCAAAAACTTTCAATTATTTTTGCGAACTGTACAGACTACTTACGACTTATGAATCTTTTTTTCTAGCTGGGTCCATGGCTTAGCATCTTCCACTTGTAATGTGATTGGTTCCTTCAAAAGGTTATTTTCCACTACACGGAAAATGTATGCAGCGTAAACTGTGAAAAACTACAAGGCAAATACCTTGCGACGACTATTTTAGAGATATGAGAACAGCGAGATGCCTGATTCATGTTAGGACAGTCGACGATAGCTTTTGGGTGAGGAAATATTTGAATTTCAAAGCCGACGTTTGCCAGAGCTTGCTACCTTCTTTCATATGCCACTATTAAAATGAAATAAAAAATATCTGACTAGTTCAATATTCCAATTATAACAATATTCCCACCCAAAAGCTATCCCCGACTGAACTATAGCAGCGACTCGGCAGCATAAACGTATTCTTAGATTCAGCATAAGACGTTACGCCGTTCAGGTCGGAAGCATAACCGTAGCCAAAAATATATTCACAAAAGTGACTATCGCTGACACTTTCACAGTTTTGTTGTGTTATATTCACCTTTACTAAATGACCTGACATTGTCGGATTCTATTATGTAAATGGCAAAAGCTTGCGTCATGGCATAAATGAGCTTTTGAATTTATTTTATATAGTATTTTTTAATTTTTTAAAATAGTATATGAAAGGAAGTAATGAAATTCGTGACCACACGCCACACAGTGTAGAATATTGTATTGTATAGTAACCTACTATATAATATTTTAAGACAAACATTGATACTCCTAATAGGTTTGCAGTTGAATAAACTGCATAAAAATGCAATATTACATTTACATGGATATAAGTAGTAAGCTCAATTTTACATTTCTCCTTATATGTTTTTGCGACAAAATTTTCCTTTTTTATCGATTTACTTTTATTTTAAGTTATTCCGGTAATTTATTTTAAAGCTACATTACTAAAATAAATTGATCAATATCATTTTAGTACCTATTTTGCATTTTCTCAAAGAAATGATAAAAACCCTATCGTGAGCCATATTGGGTAGTTTAAGTAAAGAGTTGAACAACCTCGGTACGTTTAAAAAAATTATACAGAAAAATTGCAGTCACGAACAAGCAAATAATATGAGGGCATTTTGTTGATTTATTTTAAATAATGAAACGTGCCTAGAAAATGCGTTTTAGAAAAATGCTCAATTTATCATCGTTTATTTTAAGAGAAACATATTTTTTTGAAAGAACTACAATCAGCTTCCAACATGAAAAGCAAAAACTTTTTAAATGAGGGAGGAAAATAGAAAAATAGTATGAGTAAAAGGTCATGAAAACTGTAATGGGTTTCTGAAAATGCTAGGGTATAGTTATAGTGGCACTATAAAACTAAATGAAAGAACAGGAACCAAAATAATATTGTTATTATAGTAGCATTACGATCATTTTAGAGTTGCTTTCTAGAAATTTCACAGCTCGCTATTAAAAATGAATAATAAATTATAATTATCCATTCTATAAACCTCATAATTGGGGTACATTAAAACAGTGAGAATGCTAATAACTAATACGAGTCAATTTTACAATTGAGTGTCAATAGCGGCTTAAATTATACTCCGGTTGAGTCGGAGTTAAAGACAAATTCGTATTGTAAAATCAGGTTCAATGGTAGTTTACCGTAGTAAAACTCAAGTTTTGTTAAACTCAAAGGGCCGATTTTACAATTTAGGCTCAACGGCGGTTTACATTAAACTCCGGTTGAACCTGAGCTCAAAGCAAATTCGTATTGCAAAATCAGGTTCAAACGTAGTTTTCCGTATAGTAAAACTCAATTTTGTTAAACTCTAACTTAAAAGTTGGGTTTGTAAAATCGCCCCTAAATGACAATATTGAATTTCTCATCGCAAAATGTTTTACTCTTAGTAGACATCAAGATATATACCAACTTATACGTGGTACAATTTAATGGGATTTAACTATTGGTTGAAGGTCAGCTTAAAGCTACACTTAAGTTTAAACCTCGATTGAAATACTCGACATAAGAGACCTTTTGGTGGTGGAACAGACGGACTTATCGAGACGCATAAGCTTGCTTTTGAGGTCCTCCACCACCAAGAAAACGTAGCACAAATCTGCAGCGATTCTTGATTCCAAATTTTATCAGCTTTTCCATTTTACGAGTCTAAAAGCATCTCTTTAGAAAACACATTACTATCGGTATAACCTCGAAAAGGCTTTGTGGCTCAAGCGTTGCTTTTCAATCATTTTTTAAATATAAGCATCTAGCAGATGATTTGAGTGTTTTCCAGTTGCTAGACAACCTTTGAGGCCGCAAGGCACTGTGCTTTTATACAAAATGAAAAATAAATTTTTAAATAAAACAATTCTTTTAACCAAACCAAAGAAACAAAAAATGCCAAAACACATGAAATACCTAAAGTAAAATATTTTGATTTAGGACTGAAAAAACTTAAATGAAAATCATAAATTGTAAACATTATTTGTAATATTAGTATCCCTCATGGTATCTTTAGACTTATTTGTTTAAAATAAATTATAACAATAATGCCTGAGCACTTGAAATAACGATTCGGAAAAGATAAAAACGATATTTTAAGCAATCGATCTTACCAAAATGGAATAAAAGAGAAGCAACTACTTAAAAACAAAAAAGAATATAGTTTTATGTGTTAGATATAAAACAAAATGTCTAGTCGATCGCATCAGTAACATAGAAATCCCATTTGAATTTCTGTCATTGCCGTTCGAACAAATGGTTTTTGGTACTGTTTACGTATATGTTGCTTTACAGCCAATTTAGTTTGCTTGTAATGAAATTTTTGCTTTTCCTATGTAAAATAGCTATAAGGCCAACTTTTCATCATGTTTTATTACCCCTTTGTAGATCAAAACTGGGAGGGCTCAACTCTAAAATGTTTAAGAAATATGGAAGGCAGTTTCCTTTCTCAAGGGCTTTACTAACAAAAACTTTTTAAGTTAAAATCACATATAAGCTAAACTTTTATTTTTTTCTAAAAGTGGTCTAGTTTTAAGTAAAAAAAAATGTAAATGTGAAAAGAAAAGTCACTTGTACAATTGGAGATGTAGGTATTTGAAACGAGTTTAGGAGGACTTTTTTTTAAACTGGATAGTGTAGCTTTTGCGGAAACTTGCTTGTCCTAAGCTTTTTATCAGCTTTTGTGACCTTTTCGTGAACTCTCAACTTTAAGAATTCAAGATATGATCTAGGCATGTGCAGCAAAAACAGGCGTGGTTTTATGGAGGCGGTTTGGCGGGGTGTGTCTTTCCCTTAAGATCAATACATTGCTCCTGTACTTAATTTTCCATAATTTTAACACCTTCACATGCTAGTTTCAATAAGAATATACCAATGTGTTTTGTAAAATTAATAGTTTCTTTTTTTATGTATTTTGAAATGTGCTCTTAGTAAATACTAAATAAATAGCAGCGCTATGTGAAAAGAATGGGTCATTTAATTAATGAGTAGGTATACTTCAAAACATTTAATAATATGAAAGTCAAGATTCTGCAAGAATTAGTATAAAAATACCAAATATATTGCACAGTGGATAATTATCTTTACGAAGATATACAAATTATTTATTTACGAAGGGTTATGAAATTGCTATTTTCTTAAAAAGAATGCTTTCAATTTACCAATATAATGATTTTGTTTTTTGATACCTATTATAATACTATCGTAGGTTTAAACTACTACTAAAGATGTGCAAGGGGGTATAAAATTATTTTCAATTTATCAAATATTGAATTAAATTGTGAAGTAAATAGTAGGTACGATACATACGCAGGTAATATACCTACAAACTGTGCAGCCTTAAGGCAAAATTGTTGAGCCACAGCCAAGATATTACTTTATTTCACATGTTCATCGAAAGAGATTATTAGATACTCCTATATGTTATTATAAAAACCATAAAAATAAAAATAGTCTGTTTGATTATCATTTAGAATTACAAAAAAAGTTGAAGTTTTAAATATTACCTTTTATTAACAAACAACTCTATCGACACTCACCTACGAGTATGTAGAGCTCCCATTACACCATTTGTGTAATTTGAGTTGCAAAAATACTTTTGACGAGGTAAAAAGGGAAACGAGTTGTTTTTAATAAATTACAAAAATTTCTAAAAGGTCAGTTCAAGTAAGCTATCAAATGTTATACCCTTATTCCAACTAAAATAATCATGAATTTTCCTTCTAATTTAAGCAAAATTTGCATGGTTTCTTTTATTTAGGAATACACGTTAGTGATGATTGGTAAACTGTTGAAATATTAAACAGCCAAATGACAACTAACATGGCATGAAGTCTTTATTTAGAATAGAATCGCTTAGCTATTCAATAAACCAAGCGAACGTGCAAGAAATATCAGGTATCTACCTAAATAAAAAATTATAACATAAAAGTGACAGCACGATAGACAATAAAAAGAAGAGCTATGAAGTCTCATCAAATAGCAGAGACTATTAGACTTATAGAGAAAAAGCACAGCAAAAAGAAGATAATAATCAGCTCTCTTCAATTCTGTGTCAATCAATAGACTAGATATCATAGATTTCCTATGATTTTTTCGCTAAACTGAACATTTCTTGAATTATTTAGAAAAAAAACTATATTTCTCTATTTCGATTCCTCTAAAATTCTTTTCCTAGGTAGGAGTGCCAACGTTTTAGGGCCGTTTTAGATGGACTAAGTATCGTACTAACTGTTAGTAACTGAATCAACTCAAGAAGCAAAAGCACGGGAGTTTAAGCTTTAACGTTGTCAGTAGAAATTTTGACTCACGATCATGGACGACGTTAAAGCTTAGATTCCCTTGCTTTTGCTCCTTGAGTTGATTCAGTGCTAACAAGTTAGTACGATACTTAGTCCATCTAAAACGGGCCTAAAGCCATTTGCACTAACGCTAAGCAACGACTTAGGGGTTACTAACTTGTTGATTTGTTAATAAATCAAATGGGAGCAACATGTTTAGGTGATTCCTAAGGCGTTGCCTAGTGTTAGTGCAAATGGCCGTTAGTTTCTTAAAATATAGATATCAGAGAACGATATTATAAACGCCAGTTTTCGTTGATTATCTAGTTTTGTTCTTATTATTCTGAATATGTGAGTATTTTTCTGTACTATTTATAGGGTATATGCTAGAAATAGGTTTTACTGAACTTTTTTAAACAGAACACCTTGAATGGTTTTACAATTTTTGCACTCCCTATTCATACCACTATCAGACCTTTTAGTTTTACTAGAAAACTATTCAATAACCAATAAAAATTGCATGATTATGTAATGTACCTACATTAGAATATTTATTCATGTTGTTAATTAATTTCTGAATACCGAACGAGTAATTTCAACCGAATTTTTTTTGTATTAGAACATTCTGGATCTCTTTTTTATCTGAGTAAAATTATATGTTTTGTAGGAAAAAATAAATAGAGAACATCTATACCGGACTATCATTAATTTTAAGGTCGCTCATACGATGAGGGGGCACGAGTTTATAGCTCCCTTCAAACCAACTTTTATAGGACCTCTTTATGTTCAAGCTCCACGCAACAACGGAACAAAATACTCCCAAGTTGCATAGCCATGTAGTGTATTATGCATATGCAATGTAACCATTGCAAGTTCAAGCAACCACTTCGTTAATAAGGTAGTACGAGTATAAGTTTGTAAGTAGTAATAAGAAGGTGTTTTAAGAAGATATTTTGTATCATGAATAAACTATAACCATTAAAGTTATTAAAATGAATTAAGGTGTTTTAGTTAGAACATCACATGGCGATCCTGCCTAAAAAGCAAAAATGTAAAAATAATCATTAAAGTTATTAAAACGAATTAAGGTGTTTTAGTTAGAACATCACAGCCATTTTTATCAGCAGGTCTGTGCTGATGGTTCGACAGATGAGGGTCACGATCCAAGATCTTCTTTACTCTCCTTGTGATGTCTTTCTCCAATGATGGTCCTCGTTCAATCAAAAAGAGACATTTAAACAACAAACGGAACCTAGATCCCCCGCTCGTCAGGTCGCTATGGCTGCTATGACTTTTTTAAAGATTAAAGATAAAAGAAATTTAAAAAATTTGAAATAGTTCTTTCCATAAATCAAGCATATTACAGCCCCTGATTACTCTACATGTCTTTCAAAAACGAAAAACTAAATTACTTATTTTTAGACATTGTATTTAGCAATTTTAATTAATTCTGGTAATCAACTAAGCTATGTAGAATAACACGCTCAGTTGGATTTTATTTTACTATGCTCACAAAACTTTTATGCTTCATTTTATCAAAACATATCGATTAAACGTGCTAGCAATAGTTTATACTTCTCTTTATATCCTAGTTAAATTTTTTTCAACGTTTAAAATTATTATTATTGTTCAAAACATAAATTATGAAGTTAGGGTAGTCGTTGCGGTAACGTACTTGCAGTAACAGTATTTGCATGCGTGCGTGTAATGGAAAACTAGATGTTCCTTACAACAAGCCATTAGGTCAAAAATTGTATAATAAAGCAAGATTCTGATTTATTATGAAAGATTCTAAAGGTAAGTCAATTTTTCAGAGACTTTCATAGATATTATAGGGGTGTAATACTTGTAACAGTGATGCAACGATAAACTTTAAAAAGCAGTTTCTCTTAGCAAAATAAGCAGATAAGAATTTTTTCCTACCGTACTTTAGAAAAAAGTTGCATATTTTGATGATCTTTAAACATCCGTTTAGAAAATTTCAAAATTGAAAATGGTTTCCGAGATAATGCAGAAAAATTGGGAATTTTGTTTTTCGACTGTAGTTTCAAAATGGCGTACTTTAGAAAGAAAATTCGGGAACAATTTATAGGAGATCAAAAAAGCTATCAAACGATACCAAACTCGACTTTGTATCATATCGACGCTAGGCGTCGCGACGTTTCCGAGATCCCAATGTTAGTACCACTTAAAAAAATCACCCTGTATAATAAGCAAATTTAGTATTCCATATTAGAGACCTTTTTTCATTTTTTCTATTTTGGTTAATTTATAATATTTAATCGGTTTAGCAGCCTCTCGCTAATTAATAATAATAATATAATCACCAATGTTATAACTAATTAGCATTAAATATTTGGAATTTTTTACTTTTCTCTATACTTTTAAATCTGATAAAAATAGTAGCCGCCTGACATTCATTCAATTACAACCCTCCTCAATTAACTCCTACGCTATTGGTTCTATTTTGTTGGAATGGAAGTTTCCATACAAGTCAGTATCTACAGCTATAAAGAAACATTTCATCTGCATCGAGTGAAAATTTTTTATCTTGTTTTGCTGCAGAAGAACTGTACCTTACGGTTTGTCCTAGCAGCACTATTACCCTCTGTATTGTTCAAGACAGTACTGCTTATATTTCTATAATTCAAGTAGATATCGTCCCACCGTGGTAAACTCGCGAATCTGCATATTTGGCGAAAATGGTAGATGACTAATGCACATAATAGTAAAGTCTCGGATTTGTATCTCATTCTGTTACTGAGATACAGCCATTTTAAACTTGAAAAACTGCATAAATCTTAGTTTTTGCCTACGATAAACTCGCGAATTTCATGCGCTTTCAAAAACATTTTTTTCTCAGTTACTAAATAACGCATAGAGTTGATCTTTTTTTTATTTGATAGAGCAATTATCCAGAAATATAAAATTATTTTTAAATTTAAAAGAAGATCTTCAATTCTGACACAAATAATTCTTTTTATATAAACGAATCTACAAAATTTGTCAAGTTCCCACTTTGAACATCCTTAACTTTTTTATTCACGATATGGATTTTGGATTTTTGTGCACAGTTAGGTAAATTGATGTCTTTAGAAAATATAGTTTTTAGGACCATTTATATGGAACCGTACAATTTGTAATTCACTATCGTAAATTAGCAAATGAAATAAAAAATGAATTTTACAGACACCGATAAATTTTTGTATTTGGTTTTCTTGCTCTCCTGTAAAATCACGATTTTGCAGATTCGCGAGTTTACCACGGTGGGGACGTATGAGCTTTTCAATACAGAAAGCTTAATTACACAATACATAATATGAGATTACAATATGAGTTGAATGAATTGCCCAACAGTTGAAAGCATCTTTTATCATGGAGATGTATGGATAGAGATTAATAATATCAATTGGTGCAATACAATAAACAATTAACATTTATCGGTAGCCCATTCTAATCCTCTAAATATGAACTGCATATAAATTTTAAATTAACAAAAAAAGAATAATGAACAGCATATAACGACAAATGTTTGCAATGGCATTTAACTAATTGAATCTAATTCATTTAATTAGCTTCTATTCAATATTTTTTAAATAAAACAATAAATGGCATCATATTATCTAAATTTGGAATATATCGACTCATTGTATTTTTAATTCAAGCAACACGTTCTTGGATTTAATTCATTTTTACATCACTCTATCTCTTGGTGTTGAAGTATTGCCAAATTAAAGCACTCGTGGCAATATTATTAGTTAATTTATGCTTAGATTTTAATAACTATCTATTATTTTCTAGTCCCGTTAGGTATATCGGTAATTTGTCTAAGCATTATGTACATAACAAGTACATGTCGATGTAGAAATTTTTTATTTAATTTCGAAAATAGTACTTTGCTTTATTAGGAGAGAAAGTTCTATTTTGTGTGACAAGACTGTGTTTGGCTGCTGATGAGCGAGCGACCTCAGCGAGTCCGGCAATACAGGCGATACATTGTCTATCTAGACAGAGAAACCTACTTTGTCTAAGAGCTTTCCTACCGAGGCGGGAAAGTTAAACTTTACCTCACATATTGAGTGACACAAAGTTGACTATTTTTGACGTTTGCAGAAAAAATATTATTAATCGGGGAAAAACAGACTTTGAGACGATAACTACCAAAAATGTTTATACTATTTTATAAACTATTTAAATACATAAAGGTGAGTGTACACCTGAGCACAAACGCTAGTAGCTAGGCGACGAGGAACGAACGGATCAATTGCAAACTTTTTGGTTGCAAACGAAGGCAGCAGCGATATCGACCCGAATTTCTTGGAAGTATTGACTCTGGACGAACAGTATTTTACATAATAAGAAATTTTTACATAATATGATTAATGAGCCAGTAATAATTCAATCCTCCCAACTGTCAAGAAGTTGCAAGCTATTTTTTTACAAATTTACACATGTCGTTTATCCGTAGCATCTAATACAATTCTTTAAGGATTTAACCAACTTTTGTAATTACTTTTTATTCTCTAGTAAGTGAGTGTTACGAAAGTTTCAAGCACCCTGCGGCCTGTGGGGGTGGTGGTTACACCACTGACTTTCTTTACATTTAGTTTAATTGAAACGAAAGCCCTCTTTTGTTACAGTCTACATAATAATTAAACACTTAAATAAAACAATTTCTGCATATTTTAAAAGATAAACTATGATCATTTATGAGAGAACGATATAGCAAAAGGTTTAAAAAGAGAAAATCTGAAGAAAAGTAAAATTATGAATTCATCTTATTAAAATGTAAAAGCAAGAGTTTATTTTGAATCTCAAAATAGTATTGTCATAAATTTTTACGTGTACTATTGTTGCTTTTCATTGATTCTGTAATGTATTACTTTCTCTAATGGGCTATTTGTATTTAATTATGCCCATAACTGTAAATTGGTAATAGTCCAAAGTCAAAACCACGAGAGGTGTTTTATGATTAATTACTATTATTATTGCTTTGGAATGTTTAATTTGTTTTCAAAAAAGATGTAATTGTATTATGTCACCGAACAATAGATTTGAATAACAACAAAATAAAATAAAATGTGTCTAGCTTAGTTCTGCTACGATCATGTTGAAAAGTACTTGCACTTTCAACACTCATACAACATACATATAATGATTCAGTTTTCCTAGGTATGTGCGGAAAATTCCTGAAGTTTGCGAATTTTACTTTCACTTTTGGAAGCTAGTAACAAAAATTTACAAAATTCACTCTATCAACCCTTATATTGTTTAAAAGAGAAACAAATGAGGTTTTAAATGACATAAAATAGAGTGTCCTATTTAAATTAAAAAAGTTTGTAAACGACCTGCAAAATTTTCTTACCATGAAACATTCCTTAGAAATGTTGGGTTTCGCTTTGTACTGATATTCTATAGAAAAAGCTGACAAGAGTTTCTTATATCAAGCAAAGACTAGACCAAGATTACTTATTTTCTATCACGCTAGCACAGCTGTGATGATCCAGACGGTTCAAAATCCCTAAAAACCACAAATGGACACTCTTCAAGCAGTCCAAAACAGACCCCCCCCCATACTTGGAGTTTCTAGTAGAGACTTTGAGTTTGACGCTTGTATTAGAGGCCCTCTATCTAGTGCCTGCCGTGGGCGTTCAAGTGTCTAAACATCAAAGTTTCCAACAATATTCAGTCTCTTCCAGTGTGGTAGATCGGACTCGTTTATCGTTGCAGCTACTAATATGCCTAAACTACAGCATAGCTTAAACCTTCAAGACCCCGCTCACCTTCAGTTTCTTCTAGTATAGAAGACTATAACACAAACTATAACGTTCCTAAGACGCAAGATCAAGCTTGATAAGCAGTTATGAAAGGTCTCGACGATCGTAAGCTGAAACGTATCCTGATCAGAAACAAACCTCACCGCTCAAGCATTGCCGGTCAGATCCTGTCCAGTCTATCTGGGATAAACATACCCTCATTAAATGTTTTGATTAATATAAATTTTGGAATTCTAAATGAGTATTTTCTGAATAAATATTAGTTCTAATTACTCCAGTAGACTTGGGTAAATTAAATAGTGATCATTAGCAATCTTCATTACGGAAATTGACTATTGTTATGTAAAATTTATCATGAACAAGGGATTAATATTTCCGTATAGTTTTTGTAGGTCACCATATAAATGAGTGCTACAAAGCACAAGTTACTAAACAAGATAAAAGATGCTTTAGTGTATTGTTCCCTGAATTAAAAATATGCACATTAGTTCCAGTACAACCGGAAGTGTTAAAAAATTTAAAATCATCATGCTGTAGGATGTTAAATGTAGGTACCCATGCCAACTTTCAAATTGATTTAGAACAATTATTTTGACACTTTCTGTTTTCAATAGTTTATAAAGACTATTAACCAATTTTGTTGTTATACAATTCGAGGTTGGCTCTTACTTGGAGAAAAAAAAACTCGCTCTCATGAATTATTAAAAAAAAATGTAACGCCACTATCCAAGTAGTAGATTTTCCACCCTAAACATTTTAGTAACTTATTCACGTAGAAAGTTTCAATGCTATTGGTTGATTGAGAAAAGTTGAAAAATCTCTCCTGGCTAGAATAAATTAATAAAATCATTTTATTTTTGGATTGCAGCCAAAGGTTTTGTTTTTCTAATGTAGTTACCCCAGATATAAAGTCTGGTAAGCTTCATAACATGTTGAAAATTTAAAATATGAGAAATTAAATTTTTCAATTCGTTTTTTGCGTACACATTGAGCATTCATTTTTTTTCGATCGGTCTTACTGTGTACGAGTATATGTGAACCCGATAGCTATCAAATGAATAAATCTTGAATATCCTCTCAGAAGATGAAAACAAATAACAAAACAGTAGGTGGGTAATTGATTTTAAAAGTAGTATTGCATAGTTACGGAAGCACTGATAGAAATACCACATGGCTGCTTTTTAAAAAATTTTAGACATAAATTTTCCCGGCCATTTCCTGACATATTTTGAAAATTGTAATGATACAAAATTGTAGGGAATTCGATGATGTGTGCAAGTATTTAACTAATTTCCGAAAATTTTCCGGAAAAGAAGGAAATAATTTCCAAAATTAAAAAGACAAATTACCAATTTTCGCCAATCGGTTGGAAAAGTTACAAAACGGGTAGGTATATCAGTTTATTCATCATTTTCTTGGTTAATAAAATGAAGTCTAATTTTTAACAAAATAAGACATGACCTGTCACTAGTTGTTTACGGGGTAAAATTGAACAAATGCACTCAAAAGGAAGTTTACAATACTGTGCGGTGCAAATCTCTTTGAAGTTGACTAAAGGCCGACAGCTTGTGTTGTACGTAGCAAAATTATTTGTGTAAGTTTTTTTACGGCGCACAGTCCACACCAACAAAAATTTCGACGCATACGAGAAAATTTACGCCAAATACAACGTTCAACGCAAATTTTTATTGATGTGGACGGACCTGAAAGAGTTCTATTGGTAGAGCATCGTAAACTCAATTTTCTTCAACTAAGGATGTTATCTTAGATTTTCAGCTCAATTGCCACTTAAACGTCTTTTGACGTACACCGAATTGATTGTTCTCCATCAAAGAAGATTCCCGTATACATAGAACCTAAATCCCCCTATCGTCTTTAAGTTACAAATAAGCTATTTTAACAAAATTTCTAGCAAATTTCTAAGCATATTTAAAGTGAAACTGAAAGTGGATTCCAAAATTTCCATTTAGCTAATTGTATGTTTGTTGTTAATCTATGACCTACACTATATCCGACACAATCAGTTTAATTTGTATGTGTTATTGTTACTGTTGTACTTCAAAGTAGTAAAGGGTAGTTGTCTCAAAGTTGGGGGAGACAAAAACGTGCAAATTTTATCAAGATATGAAGTTCGTGTTTTAGACATCTAAGCCCCAGGCCACCAAATGTTAATTTGAATTTTCGATCACGCAGTTTTGTGGGTGAGTCTGATTTGGGGGGTGATTCAACAAAACCCTAAGGTATTTTTCCAGTAGTACTTAAATGTTAGTAATGTTTGTTACTTTTATATAGTGTGTTACGAATTGTTTTGGTACTGTTGTTAATTTGTGCATGTTTCTGCATGTGTCAGGAAAACTACAACTGTTGGGGAAATTAATTTATTAATTTAGGTGTGTTTCAATTTATTTTAAATGCAACTCAGTACACAAACGTCGTACTTGGAATAATTGGAATAAAATTCTTTTGGTGATGTAACAAAGTTGGTTAGAGAAGAGTTGGAGAATGATAAGTAATTATGTTAGCTCTCCAACGTCGAGGTATCGTTATTCATTAACTAACAAACTAAATTAACTTTAAATTAGTTTTTATAAGTAATTATAATTAGATTTTATATTGTTTAAGAAAGACTCGGTTGCATAGAAAAGTTGTTAAATCATCCAATTAATAGATGAATGAAGTTTTAATAACATCAACTAAGCATTAATTAATTTAATTAATTTTTGAATGATGAACTTCAAAGTGCTAATTGTAGTTCATTTAGTGAAACGTCATGTTTTTTGTACAAATGTTTAAAAATCTTGCTTAATAATTATGATAAATTGTAATTTTCTGAGCGCAATTTAATTATTTTTTGAGATACTTAAATTATTTATAAACAGTTCAAGGTCATAGCCGTGTAATCTCAATTTTACTTACTATATTACTACATGTCGGTGCATTTTCCATTCTGACATTTGTTACAGAGGTCGACCTACAGCATAGGATGGGGTGGCAGGGGTATCAAATATTCATGCAGAAACGGCTGCCGCTGTATCGACCCGTTATACCCTCCTCGTGTTTTGAACCCCTTGCTAGTACCTGAACCGCGTAGGTGAGAGAGCTATATTCATACTATAAGGGCAAGGTTTCAACAATTATTTCTTTTAATTCGATTCAACTTAACCTACGATTGTAACAACATACAATGCAAATTACCCTTTCTCTGCCTACCAAATTTTCTAATTTAAATATCATTGATCCTGAAATTTAATGAGGTCACATTTGACCCTGATCTAGATTGACAAATTTTGGAAAAATCGTTAACTTGCTAGAGTACTGGAAAAAATCCCAGCCAATTATTTGAGAATATCTAAATTAATAACAGAAAAATATTTGGATGTTACTAATGATCATTGATGATTGTTAAATCATTAAAGTACTAATAGTTTCTAAAATAAAAATAAACCAGATGTCATTATTAATAATGTAAATTTCGTGCAAGCCTTGAATAGAAAAATGAGTATCACCCAACATTCTATTTGATAGTAATAATTTACTTATTTACTGTTATTGCCAATTGTAGCAGCTATAAGAATAATCATTTCCTGACATTTTAGCGTGATTTATATGGTGTAATATGTATCAATATGAAACTTGTAAGAACGCCCTTAAATTGTAACTAAGTCGGATATAAAAACCATATATCAACGTTATACCTACTACTAGACGCTATTTGGGTTTTGTTCCATATTTTAGGAAAGTTAAGTATTAATGTTAATCTTGAGAAACTTACAAATCTTTTCTTTCAATATTATTTTAATATTAGGCTTGGTTCAGGGTTAAGACTCATGTATGTACACAGTGCACTGTTATTAACTAATTACTATTTGACGTAGTCGATTTAGATTAAATGAAATAGTTCCGTTTCTATTTTCTCCTGGAGCCGTCTCCAAATAGAGAGGCTGTTCGCTAGCACATACCCAATATGATATTGCGTATCAGCTGCCCTAAATCACAATATCATTCTTTTTACAAACCTTCTTTTTCAAATGACACATATTTTACGATTTAGACCGTCTGTTTCATGAGAAAACTTCCTAACATGAGGATTTCGATAATTAGTTAGGCCCAGTTTTATAAAAGAAAGTTAAATGATAGATCAGTTAACTCTGAGTCAAAATTTGATTTTGAATTAACTTTAACTGAGATTGATCGATGCAGGTTGGAACAACGTACGTTTAACTAGAAGCCAGATTATCCCAGAATTAACTTTGATCGCGAGAACACAAATGGGCCTTCGAGAGTTTGTTAAATGGAAGAAAAACATTTCTGAAATATTCCTAAATAAGGTCTAAAATCTAAAAACAATATTGACCCCCTCCTGTTTCTCGGATACAGCGTCAAATTATAGTTTTGTTTCTCTATAGCATTATGACTTTTATGGATAACAAAGAACCTGAAAGGTTTTCTCAAAGCAATTCGTTCTCTACTTAAAATTTTTTTTGTCTTTACATAAAGCATGAATCAGGATATAATCGGTTACAAAGTAATAACCAAACAAAATTGTTAATAAATAATATTGTAGCTTCTTCAAGATGTTATTAACAAAATACAAAGAAACTCACCTTATAAAGTCATCGAATCGGTAGAGCTTAAACTCCTTAAAATGTCTTGAAATCCAAATCCAAAAAGTAACCAAACACAATGAAAAACTCTGCTTTTCTTAACCAGATCGTCTTGAAAATGACCTGAAAATAATTTAGTATTTTGAAATATTAATCAAAAACTTATCACACTACTAGGTCAAATGTGCAAATAGTATGTTATATACTTAGGTTAAGAAGTATACTATTATAACCCTAGCGCAACTATTATATCCAGAGGCGCGAAGCGCCGAGGGATATAAAGCGCGAGGGTTATAATAGTATTCTTAACCGTAGTTTATATATTTTTTTTGCTACTTACTAATATTATCAATTTGCACAAAAATATCATTTAAAATTTTCTAAAAGAATCAAAAAAACAAAATGTTTAATATTTAAAAAAAGTAGTCTATGGCGTAGGTGTCAATGTCAGTTTAAAAAATTGACTGTAGTATACGCGTTTTAATCATTTAATCAAGATTATTCTAATTCTTCTAATTTCAATTATGTCTGAAAGTGAAATGTGTACGCCACCAGAAATACGGGAAGCTGCTAATAGCGTTAATGATAATCTGTTGCCAGAAAAATCAAAAAAGCTATATATGAATGCTTATTCTCAATTCAAAGATTGGTGCCAAACAAACAATGTGAATAAAGTATCAGAAAATGTTTTGCTTGCCTATTTTCAAGAAAAAGCACCGACTCGAAAAGCATCCACGTTATGGGCGCTATATTCAATGTTAAAAACAACAATTTCTATACAAGAAGACGTTGATATATCAAAATATTTTAAGCCGATTGCATTTTTAAAGCAAAAAAACCGTTCATATAAAGCTACAAAATCTTCTGTGTTTTTAAAAGAAGAAATTACTAAATTTTTGACTGAAGCTTCGGATGAAACATTTTTGTCTACAAAGGTAATCTTTCTTATTTAATTATAGTCATAAAAACTTATGTTAACGTTGTAGGCGATTCTTATAATTGGAGTAGCAGGAGCATGCAGGTCGGATGAATTATGCAATATGGTTTTAAAAGATGTTGAAATAAGAGAGGACCTAATACTTATAAACATTCCCAATTCCAAAAATGGAACATCTAGAAAGTTTGTTGTGATGGATCATCAATGGGTCAATATTTTAAAGAAATATCTCAGTAATAGACCTGACCTAAATAAGGTTTTTATTGGGTATCGTAATGGTAGGCACACAAGGGAAAACATTGGGCACAATACAATTGGAAAAGTATCTTATGTAGTAGCCTCTTTCCTAAAATGGTGGCGATTTATTAACTTTGAAAAGACACGGGGGCTGGAAATCAGCAACCGTTGCCGAAGGCTATATTGAAGAGTCAATTGCGGATAAAAAAAGGATAGCTGGTTTGCTCCAGGGGGCATCTACCTCAAACACTTCTGACCAAACCAATAAAAATTTGGAGATCAACTGCCCCTGCCCTGCCCCAAACGCAGGATTAAGTATGACGTGCCACAATTGCACCATCAATTATTTTAATTAATTTTGTATTTTAAACCGTAAGAAGTTTATATTTATTATGTAATAAAATGTTTAAGATCGTGTTTTAAAGATTTTTGACATCAGTGTCACTTTGACAGTTTTCATTATTTACCTAGGTAAATAATATTTTATTATTTACCTAGGTTGAGAAATTTAATTTCTCTGTTTAAAAATGGGTCAATAATGATAGCTTCTCAGGCTAGTAGTAAAAAAAATATCTTATTGTAATAAAACGAACAGAATTCGTTATTATTTATACACTATTATAGTATATCGTTCTAAAACTTGTTATGAGACTCTTCAAAGATGTAATTTGGAATTCGTTTACTTTTCTTCTTCACCAGCGAGCTTATGGTAAATACAATCTTTTAAATAGTCCATTGAGATGAAGACTGGCAACATAAGCTGGTCAATGGATGAGCCTATCAGTGCCTAAACCAATGATCTGAATAGGCAAATACTTCTATAATATTAAGTTTACGGGGGGGGGGGCATAATAAAATATTGGGAAGCAATGCAAAATGATAACATTGCCAATGTTGAGAAAAATTATGTTTTCGAATTATTTGTATAATAGTAACCTCGGAGATCAAAGAAACTGACTTTCTATACCTGTTCCTACTCGTACTAGAACACAGACTAGAAAATTTATGAGCGATTCAAACAGGCCCGTACTCTATTATTTATTTCCAAACGAAGTGAAAAATATTAATGATTGTTAAATAGTACACCTCGGTTTCTTATTTTAAATAATTTTTAAATTCTTAGAAAACTTGAATACGGTACTTTCCTGAACGGTAGAACCCGGCGTTCAATAAGTCCTAAAAATAATAGAATTTTATTGCATCCACAGAATAAAGAATGCTAGTATTTCAGAGTAAACTTCAAGTACTTCCGAGCGAGTTTTTCTTATATCTTATATAAGTAAACTCTTTGATGTAGTTTTTGAAGTACCTAGGAAATTTGTTCTTTATTTCTTTGAAATTATAATGAAAATGTAATGTGAAGTTTTTTCAGTAAGATATAAAATGCATTTTTATACTCATAGTGTCATAGTTTATTATTGTTACGAAAGCAAAACAAAGCGTAGAAAAGTTAATGATATTCCTTCAAGCATCTCTTAATAAACAATCCTGATACCTGATACCAAATGACATTTTGGTAATATGGCGCAGTCTTATAAGCAGAATTTATACAGTTTTTAAAAGTTTGAACCTAAATAATGAATTGATAATTCACCAACTGTCATTTTTGTTCATATACAAAACTAATAGCTTCCTCTAAAAAAAATTTCCCGTCTCTTGTGCAACATCCTAGATCCTAGAAGACTGCTAAAATATCGATTGAAACTATTCCTAAAAAATCTGCTATGACTAGCAGAATATGGAGTTGAGGATTATACTCGGCGTGGCTGATGTTCTCTTGTAATTCAGCATTCAGTGATCTCTTGGTAACTATAAATCAGTACCTAGCTGTATTCAGTTATTCTCCTTCTTCTTCGTCTTCTTCTTTGCCCATTTTTCTTCTTCCTGATTTATTTTTTATACAGCGTCTCTTCGTTTTCACGAACTATGGCATGTTTTTAAAAGAATATAGCAAACTTTCAACCCATAGGTTATGTGGCAATCTGGGGTTGATTTTCAACTGATATTAAATCCTTCCACGCTGCCCGTAGGTATAACAAACGATTACCATATTCCCTATCAACATGAGCTGCTCTGTTCCATTCTCTTTTAAAATTCTCTGTAAACTTTACAATGTCTGCTGCCTAACTAGGTTTCTACCAATGTCCATAAATAACAGAAAGAAATTTTGAAGATATTTCGAATGATCTACTGCTGATTACTTAATGCTATGCTGTTACAAAACTTTCGGGTCAAAATTTTGAGGGCTGAAAGCAATTAAAAAACACAGTAACACTAATTTCTTCTTTCTGTTGGTATTTGTGGTGGCAAATCTAATAGTTACACTAGATAAGAGGTGATCGATTACTCCACAAACTTGGTAACTTATATGAATTCAAAAACGTATAAGATTTTGTTAGTCAAAAATTAATTTTCTTTGAAAAACTGTGTTCTTTAAATCTTGGTTTTAGATATCTGACACCTCCGTTTATCTCGTGTAATACTATTTATACAAAAAGTAACTAAAGAAGGATAATTTATTACCATAAGCTCGGGAAAATTTCGTAATTTAAAAATCTAAAATAATCAGTTATTTAAGATTGGATATTTTTAGGTATTAGAGAAATAGGTATATGATCGATTATTCATTTGCACGTAAATTTAATCAATTAACGTGATTTTACGTGTCGTAGTACACGAGGAAGAACGCTTAAAGAGGCGAAATGATATGAAAAATCACGACAACGATTATAAGTAGTTTAGAGAAAATTTTAGTTTTTCAGGTCAGTGCTATATTTAGAATTATTTTAATAGTCAATTGCATAAATTAACAGATTTAAGATATCCCGGATTGGCCCCAGGGGTGGTAACGATCTAAAGGGGAGCCAATGCTAGAAACGTGATACAGCGCGTGCTTAACCCGGAACCGCCCTTAGTCTCTGCACCCGCGCTACATAGAGAATATCGTAAGCTGCGTTACAGGAGCGGTTGTACGTAGCGGGAGTGAGCCACATAGTGCACCTGGACAGCGGCACCGTGGATACCCGCGGGCAACACGGCCCGGGAGGCAGCCTTAGCCTGCTCGGTGAGTCGCGTGTGGCTTCCAATATACGCGGGTTTTTTGCAAATCGGATAGGAAACGCGCTTCCAGATACAGGTAAAGGAATTTATGTTAATTAATGTTATTAGCATAATTAATGAAAAAGACAAAATTTAAAAAAATACTAACTTGAACAGTCCTTGATTACAAATCGAATTATTTTTGACAAAGTTACACATTCTCTTAATGTCCCCATGAAACATGATTAAAAATTTCATAAAAAATAAATAACATACATATTTAATATGCGTAACAAAAAGCATGAAATATTTTCTAAAGAAAACCCAGCACTTTTCTTAATTTTGGAAATTAATAAAAACTATTTTTGAGCAATTTTAATTAGTTTTTATTAGCCATTCTTATATACATTAAGTGGCTGGCGGGGTGCGGGGGGGACCAGCGCAGTGCCTCCCCACCCTAATATAAGACGAAAGTGTCTAATTTTTGTTCTCTACTATGTTCAGGTTAACGGGATGGCACTGCACTCCCCCGCCCCCAAAGCGCCGCTTTAGACGTTACCACGACGAAAAATCCCTTGGAAGCCTTCTGGTACATCGCCAACATGACGACGATTCCCATCATTAACATGGAGTTCGGAGAACTCAAGGAAAAAGTATGGGCAAAACTTCAAGAGCCCAGATCGCAAAGGAAACTGATTTTGGTAATCGTTTCCATTGCTTTACTTCTAGACAACATGTTATACATGGTGATAGTTCCAATTATACCAGATTATTTACGCTACATTGGGGCATACACTGACGAACCTATAGCACCGGGTCAGGGAAACTCGACAGTTCCTCCAGGTACGCCGGTGAAACACGATCACCATGGTCAAGACCAAGCTACGGGCGTCCTGTTCGCATCAAAAGCGATCGTACAATTGATGGTAAACCCGTTCTCTGGAGCACTGATAGACCGAATAGGGTACGACCTACCGATGATGGTAGGCCTATGCATCATGTTTTTGTCAACAGCAACATTCGCGTGCGGTCGAAGTTACAGTCTCCTATTTTTCGCTCGAAGTTTACAAGGCGTAGGATCGGCTTTTGCCGACACTGCAGGGTTAGCCATGATCGCAGATCGTTTTACAGAAGAATCAGAACGTACCAAAGCATTAGGAATAGCCCTAGCTTTTATAAGTTTTGGTTGCCTCGTTGCTCCTCCGTTCGGAGGAGCGTTGTATCAGTTTGCCGGAAAAGAAATGCCTTTTCTTATATTAGCTTTTGTATCGTTAATGGACGGGTTCATGTTATTGTTAGTTATGAAACCATTGAAAGAACAATTAAAAGATTCGCAACGCCCAAAACCACCATCGGTTCCGATATGGAGGCTGTTTATGGATCCTTATATAGCCGTTTGTTCGGGAGCGTTAATGATGTCAAACGTAGCGCTCGCTTTTCTAGAACCAACCATATCTTTATGGATGGAAGACAATATAACCACAGACAATTGGAAAATAGGTATGATTTGGTTACCGGCTTTTTTCCCCCACGTATTCGGTGTTATTCTAACCGTAAAAATGGCAAAAAAGTATCCGCAGTATCAGTGGATTATGGCGGCAGGAGGATTAGCACTAGAAGGTCTTTGTTGTTTTATAATACCATTTTCAACTTCGTACACATTTCTTATGATACCAATTTGCGGCATTTGTTTTGGTATTGCCCTTATAGATACGGCACTTTTGCCTACATTAGGATATTTGGTAGACGTAAGATATGTTTCTGTTTATGGAAGCATTTACGCAATCGCGGATATTTCGTATTCGGTGGCGTATGCAATAGGGCCTATTATCGCAGGAACTGTAGTAGAAGCTATAGGATTTACTGCTCTTAATGTAGGAATAGCGTTTTCAAATTTATTATATGCTCCAGTGCTATACTATTTAAAACATATCTACGACTTTAAGCCTTTCGAGAACGAGGCTAATATTTTAATGGCCGATCCACCAAATAAAGAATATCAAACGTATACAATGCAAGATCAAAAGCCTGTTACGGGTGATATACAGAATCATTTAGAATATAAGCAACAGCAGGAGACAAATATAGATTCTGGTAGAATGAACGGTTATCAACAGCAAGGTGGTTACTACCAAGAACAAGAGTTCAATCAATCGAGTAATCAGGGATACCAGCAACAAGGTTATCAACAACAAGGTGGTACATATCAGCAAGACTCCGATTATCAATCGCAACAAGCTAGAACTTCGGGTCGCGTCTTACCGACACAACCGGAACAAAATCCTTTTAGACCACCACCCCCAACTACAGGAGAAGCAAATCGTAATCCCTTTAGACAAGGCTTCAATTAATTTAAAATTGCATGTAGTTTTGTGTTTTTAGTATGTTCGTAAATACCCCAAAAAGTATGTACATATCACACCGGTTGTTCCTGTAAACTGTACATAGTGCGCAAAATGATATTAATGTACCTATTATGGAATATTTAGCGTAAGTAAGTTTTGTTGTTTTTAAAAATTTTTATTTTGAGTTTGATAAAACTATCAACTAAGATCACATACATATCAGAATCAATGATTCGCTTGTTATAATAAAGTGATAGGTCAAGAGAAGACCAAATTATTAGTGTAATATAGATAACAATTAAATGTAATATTTAGATAAAAGGTAGAAATAAGTCACAGTAGCCCGCATCACACCCCCGTCGCCTATATTGTATCTTAATGTTGGATTTTATTGGAATAGAAAACTCGACTCGATAGTGTCAATTTAATAGTGTACAGTAAGTGTAATGCAAAAAAATTTAATCTTGATGGACTTAATTTCCAGTTAGTATAATTAATATACATTCGGAAGCCAGAAAATTTGCTCAGCTGTGTAGATAACCCTTGTCATAGATGTACAATCCTTTTTGCTGTACAATGTAACTCTTTGCTATTTTATTAACAAAATTTCAAATTACGAAGAGGAAATGTTTGCGAAAATTTATTCTTAACATTATTAATAACTAATAAAATCCAATAAAAATACTTATTTTTTACAAAAACCTATAAAGTTAAAATACTTCAATCGTCCTAAAATTGTCCTTGCAGAAGAGTGAGGTTGAATTTTAGTATTTTAATAAGGTGCAGATAACACGCAGCTTGCTTTTTAGGTATAAAATAAGTAAAATTAATATTTACGAAGCAATAATAAATAAGTAAAAGAATGCAAATTAAAATAGACGTGTTATGTTGACCAAACTTTCCAATTCGAATTTACTGCACACATCGAACTATAGATTGATTATAATTATTATGTGTCCTTGAAAGATAAGGTGCCTGTGTCTTGTTGCGTCGTGTGTAGGAGATATAATAGCTTTGTAATAATGTATTTATTTAGTCATATTGTAAATTTTGGCCTTCATGAAACTTGTAAATGGTACGTAATTATCCCTATGATTTCTTCCAATTTATTTGAAAATATTTTTATAGAAAATTATTTCTTTTTATTTACTAATTATAAAGTACTATAACTATACTTTAACTATATTAAGACTTAGAAAAAAATTTTATATAATAAAAAAAATATATATTGTTCATTTGTTATATTTGTAAATTTGTTTTGTATAGTGTATGTAGTCTAAAAACCATACTGTTAAATATGCTACATAATTCTGATTAATATTAATGGGTGCGTATTTAAAGAAACACATAGAAATTCTTAATTGTTTAGTGTATTGCATATGGAAAAATGACAGAATATAATAATGTATTAACAAATTGTACCTATTGGTTATTGCTAACAAATTATTAGAAACGATGATGTTTTCGTCTCGTTAAAACTCTGCAGTTGTCAATAAATACATATCACTAATTGTACAACTTTGCGATTCATTAAAATAGTTGTTGATGAAAATTCAAGTTTTATTTTTTTAAATCTCTTCAAACCATTCACATAACTTTAAGCCCCAAATTGTTAAAAGTGTCACGACTTTAAAAGATATTGGGATGCGCTGACCCTTTTGGTCTTTAGAAATCGCCATCCATGGTTAAATCCCAGAGAGCCAATTATACCTATCAAGTTTGTAAAAAATCAATAATAAAACAGCTCAACATTTCCAGAAAGTAAAAAACCAAGTAAATAGATAATTCTAATTTACAATAGATGGAGAAAATCTCATTTTAACAATTGCAATAAATTATGCCATTGTTCCCTTGAATTATAAAAAATGCTTCCGGACTAAGTCTAAAAAATATCCGTAAAGAGTTAAAATTACGTGACCTAACAATTTGCAATTCAAATTAACTAATGCAAATCCTTTATATAAAGTCTCGTCAGTTCGTCTTGCAATTACACTAATTTAGTTCAGACAGTAACATGCTAACAGAACAAGTATAGTCTAAGCAGAATGCAGCATTTTATGAATAGTACTAATACTAAAAGTACTATGTGAAAAATACAATTTTACCACATCTCCGTCTATTCCCTTGAAGTTAACCCTCGTTTTACAAAATAACCTGTAGGGGTGATTTGCTATGCGGTTGCCCTCTGTTATACAATGGAACTGGTGGAATTAGCCAATTACTGTACCCTTCGTGCTCTATGTTTTAATTACAATCTGATAATGGCCTTAGTCACTGTTTCATATTTAGCATAACATGTTTATCCTTTGCAGTATATAAATTTACATTAAATACAATTTTTCACTTCTTGAAATACGCCTAATTTTTTAGGAAATGCAATTAACTAATTAACAGTTAATGATCTACATGTTCATTGCGAGAAATTTTAATTACTACCTTCCTAACGTATTATTACTGTAAATAAACTTTCAAGATAATGTATTAAAAAATTGACACGTGTAAACAATGATGTAATCATGAAATCATGTAACTACCACTCGACTAGAAACTGAAAGTTTTTAGTTGCAGACAACTTTTAACAAAATTTTCGTTATCTTCTACCGGTTTCAACTTCAAAAAAATAAGAAAAATGCAGAAAAATGGAAATGCTTCTTTTAACTATTGAAGAGTACTAAATTAAGTAACAGGCTCTTAACGTATGATACATTTGTTCTAATATAAATCCGAGATCTGCATTCTCTCCCACATTCATTTCAGCCGCACCATGTATGATAATTGAGGTATTTTGAAAAATCCTTGAAAAGTTCATGCTCGACTAAAAATATTTACATTGCCCTAGGACTTTCAGAACAATATACTCCAATTAGAAGTTTCGCAAAATCCCACGTGCCCTTCTATAGTTTTGATAGTCACTAACCAACCGAAGAAGCTGTTAATAACATCTGCAGAGCAATAAATTAATCAGTTAATTAAAAAACAAACTTAAAGACTCAAAGACCTTCCTCGGGTCTACCATCCGTAGTAGTCTAGTAGACAATAATAATTGAGGGGGTCAGAAGCCAAGGGATCTAAGTAGAAAAATAACACTTCTGAGAAAATTAACTATAAAAACGTTCATAAAGTTTATCATTTTAATATAAATACTATGTGGTATATGTGGTATTTAAATCTACTTGAATTTCTTTGCTACCAAGTAAAGTTACATCTATTTACAGTTTCTGCACTTAACTCGATTTTCAAAATTTTCTACTTAGGTCTCTCAGCTTCTAACCCTCTCAATTATTATTTGTCTTTATCAAAAGCTTTATGATGAACTGAAAATTGTATTATCCTTCAAATAGCTTAAGTCCAAGGTGCGTTCATTTTATTTTAGTAAAATTATATATTTGATAATATTTCTAGCTGGTGACTTTTCAGTTATGTGCGCTATAGGTACTATTATTTTAATATAAATACATTTTAATATAAATACGGCCTTAGGCCGAGTATTTCAAACGACCCTTAAACTTAAGTGTAACTTTAAACTGACCTTCAACCAATAGAAATATAGAAATACACAAAATTGTAGTAAAGCTCAGCTTAACGCTATATTTAAGTTTTAGGGTCGATTGAAATACTCGGTCTTAGTGTAGTAAACGAACCAAAATGTATCCTTGTTTTCGGACTTTTTTTGTAACAGCTATTTCTTTTTCTTAATCGGTCCAAACCATTCCTGTGAGTTTGTGTATAAAATCTCTCAACCCAATTTTAACCGGAAGGCACTTATTCTTCGACTTTAGGCTGCTCCCACATTGATAAAGCAAAAACGAATTTATACAAAACGTTTTACTGCGTTAAAAACAGTTCGGCCCACATTGATAAAGCAAAAACGCTTTGTAAAGGTTGGCGCACATTAGAGCCGGGCCGGGCCGCATCTCATCGCAACGCAAAAATGCGGCTGGTATCTAGCGCACATTAGAGACGGGCCGGGCCGCAACGCATCGCATTAAAATGTCAAAATTTGACTTTTGTGACATTGTAAAAATTTATACTTCTGACGAAGAGCTGTACCTGTTTAATTCGCTTATAGAGGAAGAGTCAAGTAAAAAATTTTTGTATTGTTGTTGGAACAATCCGCTTGTTTGATGAGAATAATGTAAAAGCGTTTAAAATTTTCTGATTTATCCGTGTGAATGAATAAAATTACATTATTGAAAAAAGAAAACTATTTTAAATCTTATGAGGGTAAAATTAAAAAAAATAGAGACGACTTATTTACTCTTAACGTGTTTAGAAAACAAACAAAAAATTATAGAAAATATAGTCCTATTTAGTATGAGATTTAAAATTAGACTAATTGACGATTACAGAAAAAACGGGGTGATCGTATTCAGGTCGTCAGGTCCATATTTTGGGAATAAGCTATTTGAGTGCCACGGAACACAAATGGTGGGCTTCCAAAAGCACTGGCTTAAGGTCTCAGGACTGTTAGTTAATAATAAACTTCTAATTGGTGAAGAGGGCGGGAAACACAACTGAGAGGGACGCCAAAGAAAAATCTTACTTTTTATGTAAAAAGTAGTTACTTTGCCAGTGGACAAACCCAAATACCGTTTTACGAGTTACTGGTTGCGGGTGTTTTTCAGTCCAGCTGCCATGCTCTCAGAGCCACTCTAGAGAGTGGTCAATTTTTTTGTCCATTCTTTTTATAAGAAAAAATGTCAAAGTTGCATCACGAATGTTGTCATATTTCTTACTTTTTTCCTTCTTTAAGAATTTTATTGAACGATGCTGAGGCATTAAGCAAGTGCTTTTGGCAGTCAACCAGATTTTCGTGTTCGCTGGCACTCAAATAGCTTATTCCCAAAAGTTGAGCCTGAATACGAGCACCCCGATTTTTCTGTTGCAGGCCCATGTCTTAAGTTACAAATAAACCACCTATAAGCTGGAGCCCTTGTTTATAAACAGACCGTATTTCCATTTTGTATTAAGACTTTACTAGATTTTTTAAGACCCATGTGTAAATCAAGATTTTTTGACTCAATTTGGGTCCTTAAAATAGTTCATTTTTTAAACATCTTATACAAGCTCATATGGAATTAACAAAATAATGCTGAGGTCCTTACAATGATGCTATTAAAATTGCACAAGTACCAAATATATGTAATAACAATAAAAACCTAAAATGTCTATAAAAATAGACAAAAACTTTAAACACTTCACAAAGCTTAATACATAATTATAATAAACAAAAATTTACGTCTATTGCTCATATTCATCGCACCCTGCAAAAACATGGAGTCAGACCGAAGCAGATCACGCAAAAATCCGCCTGAAAAGCGATGCGGCCCGGCCCGCCCCGTTGCGACCCGTCTACAGTGTGCGCTAGTTCATATAAAATGCATTAAAGTGATCCAGACGGATTTTGCGTTGCGAAGCGTTGCGGCCCGGCCCGGCTCTAATGTGCGCTAACCTTTACAAAACGTTTTTGGTTGAAACAAAAACATTTTGCTTTTTTAATCACATACTGATGAAACAAAACGTTTTGTAATAGGTACATTAAAACGTTTTGTTGTCCCCGTTGTCCCTTAAATAAAATGTCTCAACTCAATTTATCTCAACACACTGAAAAAGCAAAAACGCATTAAAGCAAAACCTTTTCAATACGGCAAAACGTTTTCGTTTTAAGGTAATGCACAATAAGGCAACTGTTTTAGAATGTTTTAAAGTGATTTTCGTTTTTGATGCATCAATGTGTGGTCGCCCTATTAAATACACAGAAAAATCAGCTTGTAACAAAATAAGTCAAAAACGTTTTGTATAAATTCGTTTTTGCTTCATCAATGTGGGAGCAGCCTTAGTGTAAAATTTTGACTTTTTCAAGTTTCCGTTTCAATATTTTGTTAATAACTTCGCTTGTATTGATCGGATTGGACCAAAAAATTTTCGTTTTGTTTGTAATGAAGCTCTCTTTAAAACTGCCTAGAATAAAATAATTTATATTAATTTCCTAACCTAAAATAAATTCAAAACAGACGTCATTTGTGGATCGGAGTTTTTTATAGAGAACTTGAATTTTTAATTAATGTTATGGTATGAAACTTAAGGAAGTTATAGCGGTTATAGTAACAAATCCATATTTGTCTAAAAATATTAAGCACAACGGCTAAAATTTGCATTTTGGTTCAAATTTTCTTTGTCATATTTGTTGTGAGCAGGTGGTATCGCAATAATTTTGCTCTTCAAATGTAGGAAATTTAATGCTCTTTCAGATGAAAACAAGAACACACATCAGACCATTTTTTCTTTGAAAAAAAAACAAAAATTTTCAACTGTTTGTCCACAAAACCAATTTTAATGGTCGAAATTTTATTCTTCTTTTACGTATTTTTGAAACTTAATTATAAAAAACTCCTATAAACTATTTTTGAACATTAAAACTGGTTTTAGAGGTAACCATTTCGACCACTAAAATTGGTTTTGTGGGCAAATAGTTAAAAAAATTTATTTTTCTTTTCAACAAAATCGGAAGAAAAAGTGGTCCAATGTGATTGTCTTTGTTTTCATCTGAAAGAGCATTAAATTTCCAACATTTCAAGGGAGGAATTATTACGATACTGCCAATTGCTCACAACATAATATATAAAATTTGAACAAAAATGCAAAGCCGTTGTTCTTAATATTTTTCGCCCCAACTAGCAAGATGGATTTGTTACTATATCCGCTACAACTTCCTAAAGCTTCATATCATAACATTAATTATTACTCAAGTTTTCTACAAAAAACTACGACCCACCAATCGTGGCAGTTTTGAATTTTTTTGAAGTTAGGAAATTAATGTAAATTATTTTAACCCACGCAGTTTTAAAGAGAGCTTTATTACAAACAAAATTAAAATAGTTTGGTCCCGATCCGACCAATACAAGCGAAGTTATTCAAAAAATGATTCCTGTCAAAATTGGGTTGAGACATTTTATACACACACTCACAGGAATGGTTTGGACCGATTAAGAAAAAAAATGCTGCTCAAAAAAAGTTCAAAAATCAGAATAAAGTTGACTATAACACTATATTTAAGTAAAAATTTTAAAAAAAGTTGACAATTTTTGTTATAAGTATACTAAAAGTTGTTTTTGAGAAAATCCCAAACTGTAAGTTAGCTGTAAGACTGTGCTTTCTTCAAAAGCATTTTCCTTAAGAGTAGCTGACGAAGAGCGCCTACCAGTGCCGCTGTCCATTACTAAGGTCTACGGGTCGATTTCGTGAATCAATTGTACAAGATTTATACCGGTTTTGTTAATAGATTTTATCTTTCGCACAGAAACGTGATCCTACGATGAATGGTACGATACGATAGATACTAATGTTTTAGGTATTTGATTAGAGTAGCACCTTAAGCTGTCATAGCTTATGGGCAAAATATGACCAAAAATCTCCGCTAAAGAAGATGTCGCTAGTCACTACAGGTGTGTAGTGACTACTCAGACTTATTCAGTAAATAAGATAGCTTGTCGAGGCAGGAGCAACAAAGAAAGGCAGAAAACAAGTTTACCCTTCGAGGAATTTTAAGCGATTTTGACCTTAAAAGTCTTTCACATTTTTGAATATGGGTTTCGGTAGTCTCTTAGTTTATGGTCTTTGCTAAAATATAATATAAGGTGAATAAGACGTAGGAGTGGCATTTAGGCAGTTTTATAATGGATATAGGCTGGTAACATGATAAAAGTTGCCTACAACTAGTAATATTACTATAAAATCATGGTTCACTTGTCAGCCATATTGGTTCGAAATTTATATTAGTCTCTGTCTACGTGCAAAAATAAACAGAGATAGATAATGAGCTATTTAGGAATAAAACTCTTTTATCGGCCATATAGAAAATTAATGTTACTTTGATGTTCGAGCCAATATGGCTGACGAGTTAGCTGTCTTTTAATAGTAAAATTTGTTCAATGGTAGGATTAAAGGACAGGCGTTTACAATGGTCGGGAATATGATGTTAATTTAAGGTGTATCGGTAAACATCGCCACATTCTAAGTGAACAGCACAAATAAGCGGAATATTACAGCCTAACAAATAAAGTTTAAGTACTATGGCCAGATTACATTATGAGATTATCTCTATGATTTGTTATAACTTATAAGCATCAATTTTTACAGACAAAGGGTAATAGGATGGCTCATATTTCTTATGATTTCCATACGAGTGCCGACACCTAAAGCTCTGACCCCATAAAAAGTATAAAATGTCATAATTATGTTGCATTTTGTTTGCAATTATTTATTTTAACTAAATTTACTTGGTGTTTAGGATTATATGAAATTGTAAACTATTTAATACATCGACTTCTGTTAAAAAAAATTGGCGTTTAGGATACTTTAGAATTGAATAGACAATAGACGAAAATGTCATATGTTGCATTTTATTTGATTTCTCATACGAATAGAAAAATCTTAAGTTGTAAACAGGCGTTTAAAACTTTAGTTATGTCAGTGAGCCAGTGTCTCATTAAAGAGTTTGTTACTATTTTTAGACGAATTTTAAAGAAACTTGTAACTTGTAGCTTTCAGAAGTATGTTGTAAACTCGCTCTAATGCTAGTGTTTAATATTATGGGTACCCAAGTCACCGTTTGTAATCTTAATTAAATAATTATAATTGACCAAAAAGTTCATTTCTCCAATATGCCTTTTTTGATGGATTATCCTTATCGATGGTTTGTAAGAGAAAATTTTTTTTAACAATTTGTCTCTTCTTATTCTTGTTATCATGAGTGTAGTTTAACCTTTTCTCAGAAGGTCCTGGGACACAATGGATTCCAAAGAATGGTTTCTCATGTTAGTTTCTTGTCTACCTAATTATCTTGCTTTGTACTGTTTGTAAGGATCCACCAGATAAAAAGTTTGCTTCATACTTTATAAATTATCTATCCAACATTTTGCATGATCATTAGTCATTAATTACACTAACAATGTTTACATATTCTACGTCTATATCTAAATATTGTTTATTAAACATTTCATGAACATCCTAATACCGGTAAATATCGACACGTTTCCATAAGGTGGGATTACAAGAGTTATTTTAGGAATATCTTTTTATAACAAGATAGCAACATTTTTGCTCATAATTATATAATACATTTATTATTTTTTAATATTACAGTAAAAATAATACTAAAAGTATACAGTGTGTTCTTTACATATGAAATAATATTAACCCCTGGTAGGAATTGCCGTCCTTCTGCCCTAGGCAAGAATTAAATGAAAAATGTTTCGAAAATACAATACTAAATGGAAAAAGCACTTTTTGTGAATGGACGGCTATCGAAACAGTAACAAACGTTACAGGAGCTGCTCAAAGTGGCGTCCCCTCTGAGTAACGCAACGACACAGCACGTTCTACGACAGATGTCTGACATTGTTTCGATGTGTTGCGATGCGTTGTGATGTGTTGCGATAATTCTAACCACAGGTTTTTCCTCAGACGCCACATGAATTTCATACATAAAACTCTTTTAATGTGGCCACAAAAAAAATCTAATTGATGGCTTACATCTGACCGTTACCGTTCAAGCCATGCAATTGGGCCATTGCGTCTAATTCAATGTCCTTCAAAAGCTTAATTCAAGCACTCTCGTACTGCTAGTATAAATAAAATGAGTTACTAGAGCGCTATTCCAAAACAGTGGAATGATCATTTAGGAGCAACGTCAAATATACATACTAAGGAGTCAGGCGCTCATGTCAATCGTGAAGGTAGTAACCGTACCTTCAAAAGCAATTTGGACCTGCTCGACTAATTTAAGTTTTTCTCGCAACAACGCTGTGTATTCTTCTCAATTGAATGGAGGTCTACCACTACCTCATCGTGCTAAATCCGTGGCGCGTCGTGGGACACCCTGTATAAGTTAGCAACAACATAAAAAATTACTTGGAATATGCTTGCATCCCAACTCGTTCATAGCATAATTTTCTGTACTCTGGATCAGAATGTGGTTTCTACGTATACTAGCTATTGATCTTATCAATATTTGCAAGAGTGAGTTAATCATTTTAGATTTTAATTTTAACAGCATTCAAGTTCTTTTCATTAATTAATTTAATTAATTTTTTTACATTTTTTAACTGTTAAAAATTTATTTTCTTTAATGAACTTATTCCTTCTCTAAGCTCTCATCCTTAGAAAAGTTTATTGTTGTTTTGTACGGTTGCGTTATAATTGAGTAACTTAATACGATTCGGCAACTTTAAAACACTTTTAATTTACTTTCTTTCCTCAATCTTCGCATTTCTCTTCAGCGCAATGTTACCTGATACCTGATAAAAAAACTTTTAGTTATTAAGGAATGCTTTGCATAATAAATTATTATTCATGGAGAATTTTTTGGAATAATTTAAGCTTTCTGAAACTTAAAGCTTTAAATTAATGTAAATACGACTGTTTTAGTTCTTTTGTAAATATAAAAATATTTTTAATTCAAAAAGTATAACTGCGTGCAATTAATAAACTTGGTCAAAAGCTTCCATTTCTAGATATTTATTTTAGAACACGAAACTCAAATGATGTAGTACGAACTTTCGTGAGCTGTGCGGTAACACGCAAGCGAGCTTAACAGAAATAATTTCATAAGAAGGCTTTTCTAAAAGATATTTTTCAAATCGACGTAACCGCACCTTGACATCTTATTAGGGTAGTTTAGATTTGAGAAAATCAACTTTTAAAGGAACTATTGCTTTATAAATTGCACAGTTGCTTTGAGAGCTCTGAATTTCCGATGAGTTTAAATAATTGAAAATTGTTTAACCCCTTGAGTCGACCTTTCTGTTTTAACAAGGCTAATCAAATTAAGACTTCTTTCATCTATTTGTGTACCTTTGGTATTTAATCAAGAGTAGTGGCCGTCTCATATAGCATTGAAGAGTCCTTAGGCATGTGTTCTTTTAGCGTGCACAGAATGAGCTGAAACTCTATAAACAGAAACAGAACTCCCTAGAGACGTCGGATCTGACCCACTACTAAGGTAATCGATAAGACTTTCTGAGCCGAGCTCTTACTATAATAGAACACAATACTAAATAAAAAGAAATAACACGAAAACTTGAGAAAATTCAACTTATTTTAATTCACCCTAACGTCTTTTGAAAAGTTTTATTTATTTTTTCTTTTGATTACAATAATGCCTTAAGGAAAACTTGTGTAACAATTTCTGATGACATAGGGAAACGTTCAATGAGTTCACAACACACTTGGCTAAATTGAATGTGTCAATGGGATTTTTTCATGAAAAGATAAATTGACAGACTTTCTGGTCGGAAAATTCATTTCATTCAGGTATGAAATTCGCTGCGGGAAGCTTAATGAGATTTTCTCGCGTTGCTGCAAGGATTCAACTTTTTTTTTCATTAAAGCTGAGAACTGTAGAAATTTTTATTGTAACATTTCTCTACACAGTAGCATAAAAAGTTTTAACAAAAAAATAATTTTTAATATTGAATTATTTTTTTTAAATCGGACAAAAAACGAAAAAAAAAGTGCAAGTCATTTCCAATTTGTAAAGGTTGTAGTTCTTTCAGCTTTACACGGTTAGGGCTGAGGCTAGCTAACAAAGCCAATCTCGCTGATCCGCGGCGGTCTTTCTAGGGCTGCTGCCTTCCCGCACGCCCAATTGACTCGGCACCCGCTTGTTCAACAAAGCATTGCACTTCTGAATCCATTCATCCGGAAGTTATGAGGATCTCATTGAAATATCCGAACGGAACTTATGCCACACTTCATCATTCCTTTCATTTTGTTGGTTTTCCTGTTGTGGTTGCTTAACGCCTCGATAAACCTAATAATAATTCAAAAATTCTAAAGGTAGGTTTATTTAAATTAATTGAATAGAAAGGTCTTTTGAAAATTTTCATTGATGTAAAATTGAATTTAAATATCGAAGGGTTTTTAAAATTTTACTTTCTTATTTACCGTAGGCAAAAAACAGTTTTGTGATCAAAATTTTTTGACCAACCACCGATATCCGTTTTAGACCACTAACCATTCTTGACATATAACCTGTCTGAGACTGCCATTGCTCACGCTGTTTGGTTTGCGATTCAAATTAGTCCAGTCGGCTACTTTATTTATAGCAAAATTTATATTACTTTGCCTTACGTTAAATATTCTTTTGAAGAGGTAAAAACGTAGTTTAAGGTCTAACTAAACAAGGTTTTCTAAGATCGCAGGTTCGATTCAATTAATACAATTATAGGTACTACAGATTCGTCATATTTCTAAGAAAAGGAAATTTACCAGAAGTTTTTTAATTAGGTACTAAAGTGCACAGTTCCATATCGTGACGATGATAGCAGAAATCAACATCTGTTTCGGAGGTTTCTTCTGGCGTGGCGTGCTTTGGAGAACACGTTAATGTCGGTCTCAGTTGCTCAAAACCATTTCAGAAATCGTAAAGAAAATTTTTTGGACATTGAATTAGACTAAGTCCTTTTTCATTATTTTCCATTTTCACCTATGGGGAAGATAGTTCAACAAGAAGTAAGCGATAATGCGTATCGCTTATTTCTTGCTTTCTTGAAGAAGAGGAAGTAGAAAAAAAAATTTTTTTCAGTCAACTTCATCAATGAGTTGACCCTTAATTAATTAATGATGCTGATGATGATGAAAAGCTTGAAAGAAACTTATGTAATCAATTAAGAAAATTAAAATTTTTCGCAGACACCCAAAAATTGAATTAAAGATCAAACCGTGTTATTTTATTAGTCCTTTGAGCAATTTAGACTTTTACTTAATTAAAATGGTGATGGATATGTGTATTTAAAAGTAATATAATGACTGATACTGTTCATAAAATGTGATATAAGCTGGTACTGTTCCGACTACCGAAGAGACAACTCCCTTTGTAGATACAACAAAGAGGGTGATAGCAAATACTAATATAAACCGTGAACATAAATACAAAAGCTAATACTACGCACCCCCATGGTTCATAAAATAAATATTCCATTACGAATCCTGTTTATTGTTCCATAGCACACTTTGCAAAAGACAAAACTTTTTCATTAATATTCATAACCGAATCAAAATTTCCTTCAAAAGTTAATACAAAAAATTTATTAAATTAACTTCTTTGGAGCTCAATTTTATCTGGACATTTTTCTAAAGTCGTTATAAATCTAAAATAAAACTTTTTTCGTTTATAGACGACTTTATTTAATTCTGTGACATCGATTAGTTTAATCCAATTTTACGAAACCGAGTGAGGGTTCGTACAGTTTGGTATATGGAGGGCTAACTCTCAAGAGGATGTTACAACGTAAAGTTCTAATGCAGACGGATTGGCGTTCAGGTGATTACTCAAAATACACGAACAGAATTGCAATTACTTCAACAGAATTTTCGATAACGACTTTCAATTCATTAGGAAAGCAAAGTACCATTAAAATTAAATTATTAAAGTATGTAGATGGAATTTAAATTTGTATTTTGGCGAGCAATCACTTTGTATAAAATTCTAAAGATAAGAACACTCCAAACAAGAATTTCAAGTTGTTTGTAATAACAAAAGAACATTAATGTTTCCGAATTGCCCCTTATGGAGAAGTATAAACGGTGAGCGGAGGAAACGAAAATGGAATGATAGCTGTAATCCTCGAGAGGCCCATTTATTACAATTGCTCTTTAAAATTTGCATGTTATTTATAGTTTTTAATTTTAAGACATTCGTTTTAAAGATACGTATGTTTCGGAAAGTAGAGCAAACATTAATTACTTTGGTAATGTCCTCTATCAATGTGTAGATTACATCGAATAACATTATTAATCCCAACACCTCTAGCTGTCCCTAAGTCTTTGCGAAGTAATATATTATTTCTCCCTCACATATTGCTAGATTTTAGATACACATCAAAGGGATTATTACAACATTGGAGCAATTTTACAGCACGTTTACTAAACCATGTCAATTTCATACTTCAATATTTAATTACTAATCAAACAAAAATAGTTTTAATCTAGGAGCTTCAGGAAAATTAATTGAATAGTGTTCTAAAAATGGTGTTATCTTTGTTACTCAATTTTATATACTAGTCTCTAGTTTAGAATGTGGTATTAAACCGCGCTTGAAATTTCTGGAACGTTCTTCCAATTGGAAAGGAATTGGCTCATGATAAATTACCGCTAACGACTAATCCTCTATTGATCGTGTCAGATACTTCTGTAATAAGGAATATGCAAATCAAATCCTAAGACCAAACTCATGTAGGTGGATAGGTTCAAAGGTTGTGCACAATAACCAACCTACTTCCAATTTGATTTTCACGAATTTGAAACCCTTAACAAGTTGAAAGAAAATATCAAGAACAAACTTATTTGAACCCCAACCTACAGAGGTTGATACAATTGAAACAAAAAAGGGAAATGTTCCTGTCTTCTCTCTTACGTTAATTTGGGGAAGCTGGGTCAATAGGCACAATCGCCCTTGATGACCTTGACCCATCACTAGTTTTAGACCATTGATTATAGATATCTGATTCAGATCTATGATGCATTCTAATATCAATCCAGAAGTTACTTTGTGACTGTGCATTGTCATGAGCACCGCTCTGCTCTCTGTCGATATATGAATGTTTTGATTAACGAACTCCACTATCCCACTATCCTAGTACCCACTATCCTGCTATGTGAAACTACCAGAAAGCATCTCATGCTAATTTTATATTGTAGGTGGTATTCCTAATTGAGTTTCTAATCAATCGTGATGCCTAAATACTTGACAGTGCTCATTAGCTCAAACTTACGTTTTCTGGTGAACAGGACTAATTCTGTATTCAACGAATTTATTGTTATAGAGTGCTCTGAGCACTCAGAACTGCATTTACTTACTAGTTACATTTAATAGAAAACTAACATAAGAAATCATAAAACCTAAAAAGAATGAAGTTAGACCAAATATTGGGCTAAGACGAGCAAAACTGTAATAAATATCATCTTCAACTCATAATTTTTATCACTTTGGCCTATAAGGATCCTTCCAACTGGCGTTGGTTGGCATCAAACTTAACATGATCGGAGCTGGGATGGCAGTAGCTCTTTATATAATTCTTGAGTTTCTATGTCCTCAAAAGTGACATCAGATATCCGTGGTATGTGCTGAGAAATTTCACAGAAAGCGCTAGCAATTCGCTCCCGTTCTTGGTCCTTGGTTACGAGAATTGTTTTCTTGAGACATTGATTCTCAATTCATATATTTATGAATATGAACCCTTTATGAGCCCTGCCTGTGGTGGTCACTTGCTTCTGCTATGCTGTTTCTACTATTTTTATCAGTCTGTCGTTTCTCCTTCTCGTAACATGGTTTCCAGTGTCTTACTCTTGCCCAACTAGCAATATCTTTCTCTAATTGTATCGCTTCGTGACAATTCCAATTCCGTTCCAAAACCAAGAAAATTGGGGAGTCGCCAGACCTAGAGATCTGTGTTATGTGCTGAGAGCTTTAGAGAAAGCACTAGGAATTCGGCCCCGTTCTTGGGTTTTGATTACGAATTCTTGTCTTGAGTGATTGATTCTTAACACATATATTATCCTTTATGGGCTCTGCTTGTAATGGTCACTTGGCTTTGCTATGCTGTTTCTACTCTTTTTATCAGTCTGTCGTCTCTCCTTCTCGTGACGTGGTATTTCCAGTGTCTTACTCTTGCCCAACTAGCAATATCTTTTTCGAATTGTTTCGCTTCGCGACAATTCCAATTCCGTTCCAAAACCAAGAAAATTGGCGAGTCGTCAGACCTAGAGATCTGTGTTATGTGCTGAGAGCTTTAGAGAAAGCACTAAGTATTCGCTCCCGTTCTTGGTTTTTGATTACGAATTCTTGCCTTGAGCGATTGATTTTCAACTCATATAATATTCTTTATGGACCCTGATTGTGATGGTCACTTGGTTTTGCTTTGCTGTTTCTATCCTTTTTACCAGTTTGTCGTCCTCCTTCTCGTGACGTGGTATTTCCAGTGTATTTGTCTTATTCTTGACCGACAAGCAATATCTTTCTCTACCTGTTTCGCTTCGCTACAATTCCAATTCCGTTCCAAGACCAAGAAAATTGGTGAGTCATCAGACCTAGAGATCTGTGGTATGTGCTGAGAAGCTTTACAGAACGCGCTAGGAATTCGCTCCCGTTCTTGGTCCTTGATTACAATTCTTATCTTGAGCGATTGATTTTTAACTCACATAATATCCTTTAGGGGCCCTGCTTGTGATGGTCACTTAGTTCTGCTATGCTGTTTCTACTCTTTTTACCAGCTTGTCGCCTCTCCTTCTCGTGATATAGTTTCTCCAGTGCATTTTTTGTCTTACTCTTGCCCAACTAGCAATATCTTTCTCTAATTTTATCGCTTCACGACAATTCCAATTCCGTTCCAAGACCAAGAAAATTGGTGAGTCAGATCAGCGCAGCTTACCCGTGGAGTAAAATATTGTTGTTCAAACACCTTGGTACATTTTTGTAACAACATTAAAAATCATAACGAGCTACCAATTACTGTGAAGAATAACAAAAACTACACGAAAAGCTTCAATTCGATTGACCTCTTTTGAAAATAGATTCAAATAATTGATTTTAGTGTTTTTATTTTCTTTTAAATTGAATTGTCTTACTTCGGCTTCCATCATAAAATATTTATCCAATTTTCTCTAGCTATACCTACAATAAAACAAAATTCGATATTGTTAGCGAATTTTGTAATAAAAAATGTTTTAGTAACAAACAAACCCATGATAAATTTTGCGAGTTTGTCGATGACACCTCTTTGTTCAACAGACAAGTGAAATTTCAAAGCTCTTTAAAGCTCTCTTGAATTTTCAGCACTTGAAAACTTGAATGTTTTTCTCTTATAACGGTTGTTAGTTTTAAATTTCCACCAACTGTCTTTATTGATCCAATTTCAAACACAAGCACAACAAAATTTTTCAAAGTCGAAATAACTGAAGTAAAAACTTTTTATACTAGTCACAAAGAATTTTTTTGCATACACATCGATTTAAAATTACATAGAATGAAATAATTGAGGTCGTCCTCTAGCGTTTCAAGAGCACTAAGGCAGAAGGACAAGCATTGTTCAGGATTTCAAGTCAGAGTAAACCTGAACAGAAAAGTAATCCAGGGCTGTAGGCAATTCGGAAACACGTTCTACAAAGCTTGCCATCGATCAAGTCAATTTTATATCCAACTCAAGGCTGGACGAGATTCCACAAAAGAAATGCAAAAAAATAGAACGTTACCTTTCATTTCCTTCCTTTCTTGATTCCGCACTGAAAATCGTTTCCTCTAAAATATAATTTTGTACCTAATTGAGTGAAATACAAAATTTGATTAAAAATTTAAATTTAATTAATTAAGTGAGGGTTTTGTTCGTAAATAACTACCACGGAAAATTGATTGATTTTTCATAAAGACGGTTCTCTCGAGATTATAGCTTGTAGCTAAGCTGAATAATTGCTTATTTAATATTTATGGATGTTTATAGCTTAAATTTGGGATGTAGTAAAAATGCGTTTGAAAATGTTAGAGTGTAGGTTATCCTCTGGCATTAATCAAATTTAAGTGCAAATTGAAACTGGTCACTTGACCGGACCCGTGTTATATTTCACAGAAAATAGGAGGCAACATTATAATTGTTGTTCAATACATGAAAGCAATTAGTGAAAGTTTTTGGGGAAAAGTCATAATGGTGCAACTTGCTTCAAACAAAGGACGAACACGAGTGCTGTTATCTGAGCTGATCGAGTGCAGGGCAAAGTCTCAAGAGGCCTCCCGACACGGAGCTGAATTTCACCCTCCAAATGCCTTGGGCATTCTTTATATAACGTATAAAAATAAAGGGAAATGTCAATGTTCTATAAAAACAACTTTTATTATTTGTGTCAATACTTTTTGACAGTAACGCTTCAATTTTAAAAGTTGCTAAAAGAATTTTGTTTTTAAACATTTTTCTTCTGCCAGCATAAAACGTTAATAAAAATATGACAATATATAAGTTTTAAGTCTTCTACTTTATATGTAAAAAAGAAACATTAGAATCAAAGCGGTGACAATTTAGGATGAAAAAGCCATCAACACAAAGCAGGGTGAATGCAAAGCCTTGGATATAAAACACGTCTAACTGCAGTCGACGCATTTCTTTTATTTGCTCGCGCCTCACGTCTAGCAACTAAGGTAAATCCCTAGGGAAGTGGGCTAAAAAGTTCCCAACGTTAACTTTGTCCGCACACAAAGGAAACAGAACGCTAGACGTAGAAGGGGAGTACTGCGGATTTTTAAGGGAACGAACAGAACCGAAAAACAACTTGGCAGATAATCATCAACAGGCCTTCAGGACGACTACAACTCACTGTTACACGGTCTTGTATCTATAAAAGAATTTTGCTTGCCTTTTCTTACTAGGATTTACGATTATATTGATCCGCAGTGTCTCACCTTACCCTTAGTACACAGCCAATTTAAGGTGAGGCTTTATCTTCTTACAAATCCCTTTCTACCGACTAAGATTTTCTTTAAGCCTCGAGTTTTAACACAAAACACTTTTGAAGTAAGAAGTTAAAATTGTAAAAGTTACACCGGTAAAATACAAAGCATAGTTTCATAAAACTCAACTAGTGCCATTTTGATAATTAGAAACAGAAGGATTTTCTAATAAATTATTACGTTTAAGCGGAAAAGGAAAAATGGCTTGTAAAACATTTAATTAACTCCCTTTAGTGCCTTCAAAATAAGTAGGTTATTTTTTGTACCTTGCTTAATTACCCTCATTCTGAACTTCTTGCTAGTAACCACCGAACAACAATTTAATCAATCCTAAATTCGATAAACGATTACTCAAGTTACATGTTAGTTCGACTACATTGACTCTATAAATATCTTAAAACCACAAATAGGGAAAAATTTTGCTTTTCATGTTCTCCTTTACAAGCAATAAATTTTTTACAACAACTTTAATTGCAAAAACTATTAGAGTCAGCACTTAATACGTCGGGGCGTACAAGACGGTCCATTAATTCTTGCGATCGTGACGTATCTGACCAATCTTCCATCCCTTACAACTACCACCCTGAGCTGACGCATTTGATTGCTTTGTCAGGTTGTTTTATTGTCATGAGTTCATCACCACACATGTACAGTCTGAAAGGGAAACTAAGACACAACTTTTTTCAAATTATTAGACATTTGTTTCTAAATTTAATATTTTTGTATCTCGCGTTTATAGGGGAGAAAATATTTTTTTTATAATAGCTTTTTCATACATACTAAGTACTAAGTTACAGTTAAGTGCTAGTTAAATGCTTAAAAGTAGTAAGACTATGATACATCCTGGAAACTAATGATTAAAAGTACTAATACTAGTTAACTGATTAAAAGTAAAAAGAAATTCAGACTTTAGATAGGAAATATCCTAAAATTTACACCCGCGAAAGCTAGTGAAATTCATACTGTTCTAGGAACCTCTAGAGTGTAATCTATCCTAGAAACGAATTCTAAATTCACAGAATAATTAAAAGTACTAAGTACTAAACGATTAAAAGTAAAAAGAAATTTAGATTTTTTAGATAGGTAATTTTCTGAAACTTACACACGCGAAAGCTAGTGAAATTCGCGCATTTCTAGAAATCTTTAGAGTATGATCTATCCTGGAAACGAGTTCTAAGCTCAGAATGATTAAAAGTACTAAGTTACAGTTAAGTACTACTTAATTGATTAAAGAAAAGGAAATTCGGACTTTTTAGGTAAGAAATTTTAGGAAATTTCCTAAAACCTACACCCGCAAAAGCTAGTGAAATTCATACTTTTCTAGAAATCTTTAGAGTATTATGATCTATCCTGGAAACGAATTCTAAGTTCATAGAATGATTAAAAGTATTAAGATACAGTTGAGTACTAGTTATAATGGTTAAAAGTACTAAGTAGTTAAAAGTAAAAAGAAACCTGGACTTTTTAGGTAAGAAATTTCCTATAATCTCTGTCTGGGGAAGCTAGTGAAATTCATAGAATGATTAAAAGTGCCCGTAATTCATGTTACCTACTCAGTTGCATAACAAGAACGAATGAATGAAGCACTGCTAGGTACTAAGAACTTTAAATTTGGTATACCAGAGTATAGCCGGCCAAAAAGTTTTTAGCCACCCCCTGACAACATTTAAAAAGCAACCAACATTACATGCCGTGTAAATTAAACGGCGTGTAATGTTGGTTGCTTTTTAAAATTGTCAGGGGGTGGCTAAAAACTTTTTGGCCGGCTGTACATCATATAAATATCCTCGGAAAAGTCCTAATCTCCTGAAAACTCACCCAGTGTGTGACTGTAAGCCTTCTTCCTCACTCGGTTCTCCAAATTAATTTCAGGTAACTTAGGGTTTTCTAAAGATTGCTGTTTCTGAACTTTTTCACCTCCGGGAGAAAGTGGAAATTCGTACTTTTTTTGGGGTCTACTACATTATCTATCCTCGTATCAAATTTAAAGTTTTTAGTAATTTTTGAAGAGGTGTAGGTAATGTAATAAGGCGCTTCTAGACAACCTCGAAACTTGACCAGAGAATAGATCATATCTTATAAAGAATAAAGATTCATAGAAAAGTTAGAATTTCAGAAAAATATACTTATCTAGTGGGACGGTATCTAGCACCGCACTTAACATCGCACCGTAAAACTAAATAAATCGTAGTTTAATATGAGATTGGCATTGAATCTTAGCTCTCTCGTCTAATAGCACAATCTCATATAAAAAATAAAGTGCGGTGCTAGAGGCTGTAAGAGTTTCGGTACGTCGATGTAGCGACCCACTTAAACTGTGAGCATCTCTGCTCAAAGCCCACTCATTTTCCTGAATTAGCAAGAAGATTAAAGTTTGGCCAAAAGTCATTTCACATAAAAAAATGTGTGGGCGAGATCCTTTTAGCGAGCGTTATAAATTATTTAGATAAAACCGAAGAAATAATAAAGTTTTATTAAATCCAGTTCCTTTATCTATCTATTGATTTTTCGTACTTTTAATTGGTGTCACATATTTAAGTTTCTTTGATCTGCAAGTTAGTGTAAATACCTATTGAAATCTACTAGGTACTAGTTCTTGCACATAATTTAAAATAATTTTGATTATTTAGACTGCTAGTTATTTTCAATTTTGATAATTAGAATTTTTAATCAAAATTTTAACCTTATTAGCAAATTTTATGGTTGTTAGTTTTATGTTAGAACGTGCTCCACTAATTTACAAGTTTTGGAACTTGTAAACCTTTGTTTCCCAATTTAGAAGAACTTGGATGTTAGATTGTGAACATGGGACTAAATTAAAGTAATTATGTATAGTAAAACAAAAGTTTAAAATTTACCCTCATTATACACTGCCAAAATAGGTATTAACATTATTAGTTCAGAGACGAAACAAACAAACTCCATTTATTTTCATTTCAATTCTTAAATTTTTCCTGATGTTATTTAACATGTAATATTTTAAAGTACCTTAAAATATTATTATCCATCACAATTGGAAACCACCAAGTTATCTCTAAATTTTCCATTTTCTACCCCTTACAAGAACTGAATTTTTGAGGTAATATAAAAGGCAGTGTCATATAATAATATAGGGTCACAGCTGACATATAGACAGCCGCATTTATAACGAGATTATGAGTCTGGTAAACATTGAGAGGGCAGAAGCATCCTAATAAACGTCAAAGCTGAACAGGACTATAAATCAGAACTAAGAATGTCACTTAACAGCAATTAAGCACTTCCCGCAGGATTAACACGATTACTGATGGTTGCAATTGAACTTGATATAAAATCCTATACCTTATGTATCAAACGATTAACAAAACTCTATTAAATTGCTATAAATTCTATTCATAATTATTATTAGGACTTTGTAGAACTACAGAGAGTACTTTCTTATTCTCGTTTTAATCGATGTAAAGTAATAAATAATGTTAAATCACTTAATATTCTGAATAATTTAATAATAACTGAAAGTCACCTGCACGTGGTTGCCAAATCTAGATTAAGGAAGTGTATTAATTGTGTGTTAAACTAATAAGCCTTTCTGTCATACACTTGGAATTTCTAGACACAAGCATTCATTATACATAAAAACCGACAGTTTGACATTGTATAACTCCTACAAAGAGGAACACTTTCCTTTACTTTCGATTACGGAAAACTCTTGTCGTAATTCAAAGATAACTTTGAATGTTAAAATAATTGTAGTTATTGTTACAGGATGGCGCGAATCCATTTTTTCCTTGCCAAAAAAATGGTTATCCGGATCCGCACTGGTGCACACAAGCTCGGTATCGGCTAACGAAACCGTAAGTACGTTTTTAGTAAGAAACTTGTTAAAATTTTAATTTACAACCCCCTTTTGCCCTTATTATATTTTTTATAACCTGGACAGCTCTATCAAAATGTATATTAATTAAAACACAATGCAAATGCAGACGAATGGTATTATAACGCAGCTCTGCAGGATATAGCAAGAGTAAGGGTGGTCGACCCTCTGTGAACTTCACTGGTGTTCCAATTCAGAAGGAACAATGGGATGTTTTACTGATATGACGCACGGGTTTAGGTTTATTATATCTTGCAGATTTACCATGATAATATTTTACAATATAGGGAAGATATGCAAAAACAATGCATTATAGGGGGATCTACATAATGCATATCATGTATTACTAATAAACTGACTCTATTAATTTCAACATTAAGGTGTCATTGCGTAGAAAAAAGAACTAATTTAAGTCCGACTGATAACATAATTTAGTTGTCATTCTACTTTTTTTATAATTGGAAATTCTATCGTTTCAAAAATAGCTGCTAAATTAACTCGACTTGAGGTCACAGTGCCGCAGGCAGGTAGACGAGGGCGCCCTTTTACGCGATCAATACAAACCTCCGCTTTGTAAAGCATAAAGTTACGTGCAGTTTACGCAACTCACAGGGCCAACTCCTCTTTATACTACATGAAAATGTATTTAGCAATTAGATACAACTTTTTAGTACTCTTCCACAAACTGCTCAAATGAAAGTCTTGAAATGTTTTCCTTTAGATGTTGATGTTTCTCATTACCAAAGCACTTAACTTTTATTAATCTATAAATTTTTAATTTACGCAGTTATCTTTTAAATAAATAGGGTGAATGTGGTGGAAAAAGGTGAATATGGAAATAGAAAATTCGTATTACGCATTTGAAAAATTTCTTCCATTTTCTTGCTTTTGCTTTTCATCGAACTTAATATCGATAACTGACAAACAAAGTTTCATAAAATTGAAGTAGGTACCTAAAATGATTGAGTGGTTTTACGTACGTGTTGAACAAAATCGAATTACACAAATGCAGGTAAAGTTTACTAAACCACTCGGTGTTGAATGGAAGAAAATAATTCATTTCAAAATTTATTTAGCGTTGCTATTATGGTAGCATGCCTCTAAGTTTTACGTTTTGTTACTCAAGTAAAATTTCTGTGTTTATTTAAAAAAAATTTGAATAAAAAGAAATTTTCATAGTAAAAACTCATTAAGTAAAAATTTAGGTGAGGAAAAATGTGAATTTACAAAGAATTTACGATTTAAACTTTAGTTGTTACTCTTTGAGAATTTCAGAGATGAAAATTTAGAAGAGGCTTATCGTAAAGTTTCAACTTTTTCAAATCCCATAAATCGACCTAAACCTAAAATTGAGTTCTTTGGAGTGAGGTAGTAAAAAAATCAAGAAGTAAAACGCCCAAGTTTTCGTAGCAACTATTTCCCTCATCCCCCATTTTTTATGCCGCATTTACAACCACATACCTAGTACTTATACCCTCTGGTTTAACATGGCTAAATAATTACACGATAATTAAAACAAAACTGTAAAAATACAAACAAAATAATACCGTGTTGAAAGACAAGGATAAAATATTTTAAGGGCATCTAGTACAACCGAAAATAAGTTAAAAGTCTTAATAAACATGGGTCTGCAAACGAACCGTTTCTAAAATAATTCCAGTTTTGTATGTGATTCAGAACCAAAAGTTTTCAACAGTTTTAACTTAAATGTCTTGGGTAGAGATTTTAGGAGATGTCCTCATAGAGCCTGTTATTTTTCCAATCGATTAGCAAGTCCTGTTGGATACGTCAATTGCATTACTTACTTAAACAAGTGCAATTCAAGGCGATACTTGGGTTTTGACTATGCACGATACTGTTGCCCCCCATTTTGCATTGACTGGTCGAGATTACATCCACGAAAATTACATTGGAAAATGGATAGAACGTGGTGAACTGACTCGGTTGACTTCCTACATAGATCATCTGATTTAACCATTTGCAATCCAAAAGACAGTTGTACTGTCCAGATACTGAAAGATGGCGTTCTACTCTAATAACCATTGATTGTTACTGCTCATAATATCCATAATTAGATTTTAACAAAGGTTCTACTTGTAGTCCGATTTTTTCAAACTTGCTTTAATCGACTGGTATATAAATAAAAAATCTGTTGTGTCAACACAAGACTTTCCGATTGAGTTGATCATTCTAAGACCAAGACAGTTAGAAAACAATAGAATAGATACTATACATTTTTATAATCACTGAGTAAAAAAAAAAAAAAGTCAAATTTTTTTGGCAAATGTCAGATTTTTTGACAACTGTCAGAAACGTGAGCTGCCAATGAGGAATTGGACACGTTTTTTGTTAATTTTTTTTATAAAACCTTAGCTTATTTAGTGCTTAAAGGTCTTTTTATTTTTGCTGTAACTTGTATATTAAGCCCAAAATATTTTTTTAAACTCTCTGTGACGGCACTTGAGAGTTTTGCACTATGCTACAACTATAATCCGTTCACAATTTATTTGCGCTATGGTTGGCCATGAACTTTTGTTTTTTAGTTTGCCAAAATAAAAAATCCCTATAAAGTTGACTGACAGCTCTTGACAGTACCAAAAAAATGACAGACCTTTGACAGACCAACTATTAACACAATTAAATAAAAGCCGCTACTCTACAATACTTAACCTAACTGATTTTTTTCTAATTTATACCGGGTGGAATCTGTCACCCTAACATGGCCAACCATAGCCAAATAAACAGTGAACGGATAATATGTTCTTTTAAAGTAATACAAAGTCTAGTGTATAATTCAGCTTTTACAAAAATTTTGAAATTTATTTATGTCAATTGTCTCTATAACCTTTAATATAATACTAAACAAAGTCACAGTGACAGTAAATACCATACCTTTAATATTACAGTGTCACAGTGACACTAAACACCTATAATATTACAGTGTCATATTAAAGGTTGAAAGGTGTGGATATGTAATCCGTCACGAAATCTCTGAAACGGCTGAACCGATTGACTTGAAATTTGGTGTTGGGTCTTATCAGATAACAACGGAGTGCAGAAAGGAGTTCCGCTAGGGGGCGTGCTATTAAGGAAATTTTCTTTGTTTTAAATGGCAACATATAAATTTTTTTGCATCATCCGGTACAGAATTATTTTCTCTTCTCAGTTATAAAAAAATGTTTAACATTCTTTTGTTTTTAAAAGAGTTTTTATGCAATAAAATATTTAATAATGATTGGCAGTTGACGTTTCTGACAGTTGTCAAAAAATTTTACATTTTATTTTTTATTTATTTTTTTTTATTCAAAGACTATAAAAATGTGTAGTATTCTTTTGTTTTCTAACTGTTTTGGTCTTAGAATAATCAACGCAATCGGAAAGTCTTGTGTTGACATAACAGATTTTTTTTATTTTATGTGGAAATTGTAAATAATTATTTTATTTATTTTTATAAAATTATTATTGAAGCTTTAAGTATCCCAACGTCACCATAAAATTTTTATTTTTAGTATTTGGTATCAACAGACTCTCTTATTATTAATTCTCTCTCTAATAATTAAAAATTATTCTCTTTCGATAGATTTACTTTACCATTCTTGTAAATGAAGCTGGTGAGCAGCGAATTGCAAATAAAATTCCCTGTGTAATTTGCGTATGTTCCGCTTCGAATGTGAGCACTCGATATGTCAAAATAAAATGACATTCCAAACCTCAAGTTGAGTCAACCGAAAGTTGACTTGACGTTATAATACTGGCCCTAACTCGGCTGTCGATGCTATACAATCAATGCCACGTGCTCACTCTAGGGTTAACTCCAATCTTAACTTACACTATGGTGTAAGTTAAGTTAAGATGGAGACCAGAGCAGAATCAGCTAAGACAAAAGGACTGTCTAGAATAATTGAACTAAGACACTACAAAATCGAGTAAGGAGTTCCTAAGTACGGGGCAACTGTTACGTACAAGATAGATACAAGAAGAAAAGGATGTAATGCGCAGACGAACAGAATGGTGGAAATAGTTCTAAATACCTAAGCCAAATGGGAGAAGACCTTCGGGATAGCAAGCAAGAGAAAAACAGAAAAATTCCTTGCAGCAATAATTATCTCCAGATTGTATAGTAACAAGCGGTAACAAGCCACTAATGTTCGTTCCCCACTGCTTGACTGGTAAGCTCATAGACACCCATCCTCGTATTTTCCATCAATCTTTCACAAAACATCACCTCCCTGAGGATGTTCAAGTGTTCTCTCTGCTTAGTCGATCACTTGAAATTCTTTAGATCCTTTAAATCCTCGATAATTTTCGGATGACGTTGGATGGTGCTGTTCTCAAGTCTAGGTTTCTCAAAAAAGCACGACACAAGTTCGAGAACGGTGGACTTAGAAGGAAGTAAGACCTTTACATCGTTGAATGTCCCATGAGCGCAGAGTTCAGGAGAGTGCGTTCACTGACTGCACCTCTCTCAGGTAACTTCGGTTCTAACTTCGGTATAGAGTTCTAGATAGTTTTTCTTCAGACCACAGAAACATCTAGGCTTTTCTTACAAAGTACTTAAAAATGTATTGAAATTAACTACGTAATAACTCATAAGACTTCCACCCCCTTTCTGTAGTCACAACATACTACATTTTTAACAGTTCACGTTTCGTCTGAAATAAACTGAAAATTTATTCATTTCTGCTATGAACAGGATAATAACTTCTGAAATAATAAAGAATTTAAGGACTGCTAAATTTTAAAAGGTCTATAAAAACCGGGCTTAACAAAAATTTTCTGTCGTCTGCAATTTTGATCGCTCTGTTGTATTTCTTATTATATTTAATTACAATGGCCAAAAGTAAGTACAGGTGCCCATATAAATACAAAACACTCTAATTAATTAATTATTAATATTTCTTTAAAAAAAAGCAAAAGGAATTTAGCAATTTCAGAAAATTTGATTAGCAAAAATAATCCAATACTTAAATCTCCCAATTCTTCAAGACCTACTCGTACTCGTATATTAGAAATTGAATGTTTTAATGAAAACCGAAAACTCTTCGATAACTTATCTTCTCATTTACGTAGGTACAGATGTTATTTTAAAGAAAACTTTTATTCTAATTTCAAAAAATAAATTTGATGAAGCGGACTTTAATGACATAATTTATTTCTTTGTATAAAATTAAGTATGCAAAATACGTCTTGCATAAGTATTATTTAGAAAATGAGAATCCAGCTGAAAAGTATAGCGGTGATGCTTTATTGTCCTGAGGGACATCAAATATGGAGATAGCGTTTCTGTGTTCTTGGTTTGTGTCATCCATTACAATAACCGCCACCACATCAGCATTATCTGCATACCCCAAAGCTGTGAAAGTTACATCTCGGAATTTCGTTAAATTTGATTCGAGCTCAAATAAAATAATATCTCTTTCATCAATCAACCATTTAGTTAATTAAATTTGGTAACTTTTTATGAAAAGTATTAGTTTATTTAATAGGTAAAATCTATTGAACGCAAGGAAGATATTTTCAATCGATTTCTTTTGAATATGTATCTAGTCGGAGCTCTGATGTTCCTTTTTTGTATGCACTATTCTTTGAGCCCGACTTTTAGTGAAGTGGAAGGCTTCACTTTATTAGATCTGACACTAACTCGCCTCCCTGCAACATCGTGTAACTGTCGAAGGAATCTTTTCTATTAAATGTGTTCTGAATTGAATGGATTTTGTTTGATGATATAATCCTATTTATTGATTTACGTCCATAACGCTGATTACGTACAAGTACTTTGATTTGATACTACAAAGACTGAACTGGATAGGAAAGGCATTTATTGCTATCAAAATTAATTACGTACATTCAATTTTAATGATAAAAAGGAAATAGGAAATAAATTGAAAGCAAAATATTGTTAGCGTCCATCATTCAAATTAGACTTCCGTTTCCAATTTTCTTAATAGTTTAAAAATTGGGGAGCAAATAAGAGCTGTTAGGGTTCACGGTTCGTTAGGGTTTTATCCCAACTTCGATAAGCTCCCGTGTCGAACACCTTGACTGATGCGAAGAACCGTGTCTGATCGATTTTTCTCTTTAGGGGAATACATGTTTACATGGTATCAATTCAAAAAATACAAAAATTGTTTTTCAAATTACTCCTAAAAGTGGTTTAGTTTGCCTAGAAAATTTTACTAATTTGGAAACAGGAGAATCGAATTAATTAGTTTACTTTGGTCGAACTAGAAAATCATTATGGAAATTTTGATAAATTGAGTTTTCCGAAATTACTCATGCACGTAGCACGTAGTATATTGAACAAAATTTTTGATATGTAATATTTTTTTGTATTAGAATTTAGTTACATCTCTTGAAATAACGTGTATAAGGGTGAGTACGCTAGACACGTGTCCTCGTTACGACCCTCGCTCAGCAAGGGGATTACACCACAATACCAAACAGCGTTATTAATTAACCTTCACGCGGATAACTATCAAATGGCCAAACGATCAAATTATAATTAAGCAATAGAAAAGATAATTAATCCTTTCAAAAACAAAATATTTTTTTCAAAACAACGCGGATATAGTGTAACTTAATATTATTTTGTGATGCAACTCAAAAGAATAACGTTTGTGAAAAAAATGTGTCATCAACACCACAAACACCTGACTACGCCTTTACGCATTCTCACGCGACCCCAGATCTAAGGGGTGCTACCCTCATAGAGCTTAAAGAACAACAACATTTGTAATACATCTCGGTTAGCCTGCTCCTTACATTATGTATTTACCAAATGTGTTCTTTGTAAACAATACATAAAAAATAAACAGAATTAACATATATGACTTTTTCTAGCAAAAACAACATCCATGAGCAAATAAAAAACCAAAACTCTAATATTGTTACAAAATAAATTATTTATGGATCAATTTAAAATTCAAGTTATTCTAAGGGTGGTTCGATGGGGTGGTTGTCAACAAAATGTAAATTTAGGGGAAATGGATCATTAAATAAACAAGAGACTATACGATTCGCGTAAATAATAAATGCAGGTAAATGTTGCTCCCCTATTTCATAAAACGTAAAAATCGATGTTACGCTCCACTTTTATAAAGTTTCCATTCTAACCTTCTACACACTTTGGAAACCCTTTTTAAATGAAAGTAAACAACTGTAGGTCAATGTTAGTGTTTGGGTGTTACGCCTGAATCACAATCATAAACCCAAACCATAAAAACCTCACAGGAACGTCGTGAACCAACATCCGAGGCTTGAAATATTATCTCCAGCTCTCTCGCTTTAAAGATTTTCTTATGGCTAAATCGTGGAAAATGCTGAGATTTTTTAAACCTAATTTAAAACCATGAGGTAGCAAATCTTCTTTATGTCTGAATGAGGCATGAAGGCTACTTTATGTTTCAAGAACGCTTTTAGAAGAGCGCCTTACCTAAGTTAAGGTGTTCGTTTAAAAAACATTTTAACTTAAGATCCAAAAGAAAAGCGCGTTGTTAGCATAACTTTAAATCGAATCTGGAAAATATTCTGTTTAAAGCTGATACCATACAAAAAGCGCTTTCCACAAACTTTTAAATTGAAGAAAACCTTATACTCAAACCCTTAATGCTTCTTTATAAATTGTTTTCTAACTTGGTAGATTTTGTTCATCTGCATAATAAGTTAGTAAGTCAATTTTTTTTTGAAAACTTTTCTGAAATATTTTTCGAAAATAACACCAATCGTAGGTATATTATAACGTAAAACAACGGATGTGGCCATATGAGTATTTTTTTCCTACTCGTCAAATCTTGTAATTTTGTATTTTTTGTTATAAAAATTTAGTTTGATATCTTCAGAAAGCTAATTTTGGGAACTTTTAAAATATTGAAAAAAATACAGGGTGTTCCATTTAAATTAAAAACTTGATGTCATTTCCGGTTAAAGCGGAAGTCAAAATATAAAGTGTTTGTTATCGTGTAACAAAAATCAAAAATTCGCTTCGTTAATCAAAAATAGTGTCAAATAATAGATATTCATGAGATTGATACATTATGTCAATTTTTAAGTTTTCGTTTTTATTAAAAAATGAACGTTTTTAAGTTTTGACATTCAAAAAATCATTATTCCGAAACGGCTAGAGCGATCTTGATAACAATTCATATAATAGTCTAATCAAACTACGATTTGACCTTGGAAAAATTCCCAGAAGGCTGAATTTTTGTATGGGCCTTGATATTGTCCTTTTAAACAATGTCTCAAAAGTCCTCATCGATCCGAGTGCAGCTAAAAATTTTGTAGGAGGGTGAAAGTAAGAAAATGCAGATTTCAAGAATATCTCGTAAACTATTGATTTTTTAGCCAAAGTAGCTATTATGAAATTTGTAGTTTATAAAATTTCCTATAAAAGGGATATTATTATTATTTTTAAGAAGTTTTCTAAATATTAAAATGGCTTATACGGTTATACCTCTCGTACTTTTTCTATAAAATGTAGGTACTCTTTTCCACACCACCGCTGAGGTAGAGTATTAGGTGGGTTTTTTAATGTGGTCTCCCCAGTACCTGGATTCACTAACTCTAAACTATCGATTCGAAAAATCGATAGTTTACGAGTTAATTGGCAAAAACTGTATTTTCTTACCTTCACCCCCCTATAAAATTTTTAGCTGCACTCGGATCGATGGGGACTTTTGAGACATTGTTTAAAACGACAATATCGAAGTTCACACAAAAATCCAGCTTTCTGGGAATTTTTCCGCAGACGAACATTCGAATCCAAATTTAACTACTATTATTTTATAAATGCAGGAGTTGCTTAAAAAAATTCCAGGGTGGTTGTTTTTACAAGTTAAGAAAAGATTTTTGCTGGAGACATAGTTAAGACTGTCCTTTATGCTTTCCCATCACAAGAAATTGATTTTTTCTACTCTCATATATGTGAAACTAAGCATTTCGTCATCACTTACTCGTTACGAAAATAGCATTTTCGTTTCTAGTGAGAAAATGTTTTCGTACAAGCGGATGTTGTTTACAACATGAGATGAAACATCAGTTTTTTTTGTGGTCGGTTCACATTTTAGTAAAAAGAATTATTTTAAAATGTACTAATTATCGTCGTAGAAAAAATAGCATTTACGACTCGAGATGAAATCCGTTTTTTTCGTTCGAAAGATTACTTCACTCGCCCCTACGGGGCTCTTGAATTAAATTCTATCTCACGATAAAAACTGATGTTTCATCTCTTGTTGTAAAAAATACTATTATTTTACAGGGTGTTATTTTTAGAGGGATAAACTTGGTCATTTTCAAGTGACGGAAACTTGATTTCTTAAATGGAACACTCTGTATATTTTTGCGTAGAGTAATAAACAATTTAATAATGTTTAAAATTGTGTTGAGGTTTACTATCCCTAAACTGGATACTTTGGAAGATAGGAATCAATTAAGCATTAGAGGTTATCTTCTTTTTAAGTAATACAATGTGCAGCAAACTTAGGACACTGAATACTAGTAATGAACATTTCCTGTAGAAAATTTTGTGATCTACAATTTTGGTAATCGCTATTTATATAGAAAAATCGATAGTTTACGAGTTAATTGGCAAAAACTGTATTTTCTTACCTTCACCCCCCTATAAAATTTTTAGCTGCACTCGGATTGATGGGGACTTTTGAAACATTGTTTAAAAGGACAATATCAAGGCCCATACAAAAATTCAGCCTTCTGGGAATTTTTCCGAGGTTTCGCTGTAATTGTGTTTAGTTTGACTGGATTAATATCTCGATAGAGAATTACGTTATCTCTAACATACCCAAAAAAAAATATGGCAGAGGGAATTTTGAGAAAATCCATTACAAAATTTTGACCTACTTTGGCCCCTTTAAAGTGGACAATTTTGAAATAATTTCAAAAATCATAATTACTGGTCAAGTTATAACGAAAAAACCACAAAATAGGACAATCGTTCTATTGGTAGCCGTTTTTTTTCAATTGGGGCTCGCATGTAGGTACTATCTTATAGTCAAAAATACGCCCAAATTAACCACCTTATTTTTGGATATATTTCTTATAAAAGCTTAGTTTGCCGATGAAATAATTATAAAGTGGCTGAAATCAAGTTTCATCATAATTGGTTCAGTAGTTTTTGCTGCACAGAGTTACAAGACAGACCGACAGATAAGCATTTCAGTTAAAAAAATCGAAAAATTTGTTTTTGCATTTTTGGAATCAGGGAGACTCAAAACTTCGAAAAATGCATTAAAAAAATTTTACTTTTTTTTCTCGATTATAGTAACTTTTTCTTGGAAAAAAAGTGAAAGAAGAAAACTACTCGTATTTATATAAAGGATAATACAATGTTAAATTTCGAGTGCGCAAAAACGGAGACAGGTGAAGTAAAACGAAACGGTAGTATCGCGACGGTGGACATTTCAGCCGTTTCAGCCCAACCGGTCGATACTAACCTTAATGTGTCGACATGGTTTTATTCGGTTTTATATTAATTTATGTGAAATAGTTAACACGAGAATGCGAGTGAAGGCAACTTTAGCACGTTTTTTAAGGGTAACCGACTATGTTGGCACAACAATTTTTTTTTTAACTGAATCCCTATCCTTCATCGACGTTGCGATCGATAACCCTGGGAGCTTTTTAAATCTCATGTTCTATATTTTGTGTGCATGTTAAAAAATCGGTTTTAGAAAATCAAAAATCTAAATAACCAATTATGCTAATTATTGTAAAATGTGTAGGATAAAATTATACCACAACCCAATTAGAAAAAGCTACAGATGGAGAAAATTTTTCTATTGGCATAAAGGCAGCTTTCAAGTGCAGTTCACGCAACAGATTCGTTTAGGAAGCTATTGTTAAGGAGTTACATTGTTTCCATTATTAAAATACAACAGTGCACTATTGTTCTTAAGTTTATGACATTAAATTATTTTCGCTTTGTTTACAAGTATTTTTTTGTTTCAATCTCCTAGAAGCAGACCGCTGTTTTTGTTCTATTAAGTGCTCCTATTCTTCAATTTTCGCCTCGATGGAGTTTCTATATACCTTACTCGTAGCAGTAATCAAGAGGAATTCATATGAATCCATTTGACATTATAATTGTTCAATTGTATGTTATTATGACATGAATATGACAGCAAGTCTGTTTCAAATGTTATAGTATCGTATAAAAGAAAATTTCCTTCTATTCTATTTTCTATTTGTAAACATGGAAAATTTTTCCAATTTCCGAAATGACAACTTTGACACACTCTTAAATTAGCTAATTACATAAGGATACTGATTACTATCTTTCTCGGAAATTTCAAATTAGTAATCAAAACTTGGTAGACTCTCTTGGGGTTTTCATTAGGACATTCGCTCAATTTTCATTTCAAGTAGATATTCTTCCTCTGGTTAATATGCAAATTCATAAAGATGAATAATAAACATTAAACTATGAAAATTAAAATAGGATTCAACAATAACAAACAATTGTTTATCTAATTACAAAAGTTTAATTGCTTAGAGCTGTGTAGATATACTACAGAAATATTAATCAGAAGACCTTAAACTTTAGTTCATAACTGAAGCAGAATAAATAAATAAGTAATTTCTAGAGTTTTCTTCCAATTTAATGTGTAATCAAGCATAACTGTTTTACTAAGTTGTAAAAGGTTCTGCGTTCAGTTTTTATTAAATAATTCTATATTGGATCAAACTCACAATTCTGACATCTCCATCAATATGTGATTTAACCCTAGAAAGGCCACGATTTGAAACGACCAAGAACTACCATTGGGGTCCGTTAGACCCCAATTAGTAGAGCCAGAAATGCCAAAACTAAGACTTTTTTTAAAATGTTATGGTGGCGTTGAGATATTTAAAGCTTCAATAAAAAGTATTAGGAAAAATATTTATCTTTTTCATCTCATTGATAAATTTAATATCAGGACCCTAAAATATTTGAAATAAATAGGTTTTTAATCTTTTGGCCCAAAAAAAAAATTTGGAAAAAAGAGTTTATTATTTTTTGGGCCCCAGAGCCTAGAGTCCGCGAAATCGATGCCTGAGCCGCCCCTAGATAACGACAAACTGATATCAGAATCATAAATTACAAAAGCAATGCTAAATTACAATAGAGAAAATAGTCTGCATTGATTTACATGACGAAAAAGGCATTTGGGGTCTAAAAGACCCCGGGAGTAACGTAAAATCATCGTTTTTCTGCAACCGTCTTAAATGACGTGTGTTTTGATACCATTTTTGACATTAAAAGTTGACGTTTGTGTTACTAATATAAAAATATCCGCGTAACACTTTTAATCCTCGTCTTAAAAGTTACTTTTAATACTAAAATTGCAAACAAAAATCAAGAAGAGTCGATTTTAGTAGCGTTTTCTGATTTCTCTCATCTTAATTTTTATTATTTTAAATTCGATTCTTTCGGTTGCAGAAAAAAATAGTATGTCTCATTCGGATTAAAAGTGTCTTTGTTTGGCGCGCTAGTTTTTGCATCCGCTCGGCTACGCTTCGCTTCGCCTTGCAAATGCAAAATTGCTAGCCAAACAAAGTTCCACTTTTAATCCTAATAATACAATATACTATTTTCTACTAATTCGAAATTTAACTAAAAAATGTTTTTACATTTTCAAAATCTATATTAAAAGTTAGGAAAAGTCACCGAAGAGCACGACTGAATTTCCAAAACTAAGTATAAAAATCTAAGTCTAAAAATGAAATAGTTTTTCTAGGGTTAAACCACATAGAATGTAGAATTCTTACTATTAGCTTCTTTTAGAGAAGAAGCATAGTTAGAGATTGTTGGTCGTAAATTGTGTATAAACAGCATTTGAGTAGTCCCTGCTTCTGAAGAAGAACGACATGGTTAAGAACGTTTTCAATTTAGGAAACAAGTGCTATAAATTGAGCTAGTTTTCATATAAAATAAGGTTATTTACAAAAAAAACTCTTAAGTGCATGGCCGCATCGACGCACCGCAGCTGGCACTGCCCCTAGCACCGCACCGATTAATAAATTAATAAATCAATGGGTGCATTCACCGGACGTAACAGTTGTAGAGCAGCTACCAAATCGTTCGGTGATTTACCCCGTGATTGAAGCCTAGCACATTTTCATAGAAAAAAAATGCTTATTTATTTTTTCAGTTCGGTACTAAGTGCCGATACTAGGGGTATCGCCACTCACTTAAACAGGTATAGACACTATTATTTATTATTCCATTATTCTCTAATTTCTAACTCAAAGTTTCCAAAATACATGAATTATTGTTTAGAAACATTCTGAAGGTGAAAAATTTCTTTGTGGTGATTTTCAGTAGCTTTATTTAAACGATTAGCGATTACTTTAATACTCTTTTGACAATGACCATAGCAACTTAAGGTAAATTAAGCACTCAACAAAATAACCTAGCCATAGAAAATCGAAATCCTCACGATGAGTGTACGTAATTATACTTGGTCACGATACGCGTGTTGTACTTTTGTACTATCGTCATAACTGGCACGTGTGGGTACTAGAATAAAGCGGCAATACTTAAATTACAAGTAGAAATATTTTTTTTGTAATCATTTAATAACATATTGTAAATGGAAGTACACCTATCACTAGATCTAAAACAATTATGAAGAACATCATGAGGCACTTTTGTTTAGTTTTGCCCGATCAATAAGAGATTCTATCAAATTCATGATTATCATTTTTAAAACCTTCGTGCTTAAAGAAAATAGAATAACCGGAAGACACGGAATATGATGGAAATCACATGACTGATGATCAGCATTTTTTTGTTAGAAAATTTTAAATTTTTTGAGAAAACTTCTCACAGGTTTTTTAAACTTATACTTTTCTGTAACGAGGAACGAGGGTATAAGCAATGAGCAAAAACAAGTGCTTTCATGAAACTACTTATTACTAGTTGAAGGGAAGAAGATGACATATGAGCTGGCAGTAAGGATTTCTCAGAACGCTTTCTAATCTTTAACTCTTAACAATTCCTTAACGGTCGTTTATTGACACCACATAAAAAACAAATAGAAAACGTAGAATTTCAGGCATGCCTACTTCTTCATCAATGGATCTTGCCCTGAAAACGGTAACACTGTTCAATTTAAGCTGGTTTCATACTTAAAGAAAGTAAAATATTTACTCACTTGGCATTGCCCTCTAAACAAACTGTGTCTGCTATATCCTAGGAGTGCATTAAGATTATATGTCTAGAGAAGATATGGGGAAGACGATTAATAAATCCTCCGAATGCTTTAAGCTCTAGGCTCATGCACGCAAGCTTGGCTCATCACTGTGTGGAAAGTAAAAGGGTCACATGGTCAAAGTGTAGCGATTGCCTGCGAACCCCGAAGAGGAAAAAAACATTTAAAAAAATCAAGTATACAGTGTTACTTGACTCGGTTGGTAAAATTCATGCCTTGAGTTTAGGAACTGTCTATTTAAATTGTTTGTTTCAACTACATTTTCAAAACAAAACTTTTTTGTTCAAAAACTTTATTGTTCGAATTTTTGGAAATAACAAATAACTCTAAAAATATCAATTTTAACTGTATAATTACTATTTTGAAGCTTATATAAAATTGCCTTTAATTCGGTTTTAGTTCGGTCTCTCTATGAGAAATTAACACAGTCTAAAAATTGAAACTCAATTTTTTAATTAAAGAAAAGCATTCAATGGATTTTCCGGTTTTCAAATATTCTAATGATCGAAGAATACGCTTGATATTACGGCTATCAGCATCGCCTGCAACACACTCTAATGCCCTTACTTATCTGATTAATTTCGGGGCTTAGAGTAGCTAGTGTCCTGACCAAAAGCCGAAACTACTTCATGACTCCTAAAGTGTATTCTCTATAGAAAGTTTTTAACCAAGACTAAAAGAATCGACCCTTAGCGCCGGTACTTTGAGCCTCGGTTAAGCAAATTTGATATTTGGTTAAGGTTAAACGCGGTCCAGTAAATAAATAAAAATCGTTTAAAAAAATGCTTAGAAAATAGAAAATTAATAAATAGAGAAAAATAAACGAAAAGATGAGAGGCACCAAATCAGGCTGTGCCCCGAAATGTTTTGCATGTGACCGCAGTAGCTGCATCACAAACACTTAACCCTAGAACCACACCGTGAAAAAATTGTGCGTATATCACTCCGTGGGGTTGCCGGCGACCCAAATTTAAATAATGATTTTTAGGCCAATATAGGACCTTAGAAAATAAAATAAAATTTAGAGAAATTAACCAAAAAAAAAATATTTTTCGGTACTCAGTAAAAGTTTTAAAAAAATATAAAAAAATATAGTAAATTAATAAAAATTTGTTGTAATGATATTGTAAACTGTATAAATGTAAACAAAATTGCATATTTCGAAGTAAAAATATATACAAGGTGTTAGAGAAGAACAAAGAAAAATTCCACGGTGCAACTCTATGACACTAATATCAAATTATATAAATAAATACTTAACGCAACCAAACTACAGGTGTGTAAACTGATACTAAATACTCAAAAGTGAAGGTAGATAGACATGCCAATGCCTTTTTGGCATTGGTGCATGTTTAAGCCGAATTTTATATAGAGCCGGGTCGCCGGCGACCCCACGGTAGTATTTTAGGGTTAAGAGTCGGTATTTTTAGTCTCTGTTAAAATTTAAACACAATTTAAATTAACGACCCTTACTTACTAACTAGTAACCTTGTTTAAGTTGAACCAGGTATAAAATTTGCTTAATCGAGACTAAAAGTACCGGCTCTAAAGGTCGGTACTTTTAGTTTTTGTTAAAAACTTATTTAATTAACATCTGTTCCCAACCCTATACTTCTAGTGTTACAAGCAATCGCGATTACTTAACCAAATATCAAATTTGCTTAACCGAGAGCTAAAGTACCGGCTTTAATAATAAAATGTTGCCCAACAAGCTTACGTGCAGTTGTGTGCCCACATAAATTTTTAACCTCCACTAGTTTGGAAATTATCTAAATATTTTACTAAATAAAGTATTCTAATTGATTTCTTGCAATAAACTTGCTATTATCCTTGAATTGTATAAAAGATAGAAAACAAAACTTTGTCGTTTAAAGTTATAATTTTTTACTATACAGGGTGTATGGATAATCCATCAGGAAACTTCTAGAGGTGATTAAACAGGTTAAAAGAAGGGTACAGGTTCCTCTAAGAAAAATTGCAAATCTCGTTATTAACAAAGATACAGCTACTCAAAGTTCAATATTTTCTTTTTTCTTTTTGAGCTATCTCCCTTAATCCATAACCAATCAAGTTCATATCTGACATGCTTATTAAGCGTAGCTAGTTTTATCATTCTATAATTAAAGTGGTTCATTATTGTACCTCCAAAGGGCACTTTACCTATAACTCAAAATTTATTTATCTCCTAACTTTTGTTTCTTGATAGGTATCACAAAATTTACGATTTATTTTTGAAGTCAGTCAAAATCCTGAAAATCGATGTACTCTTTATTCTAATCGATAAATGTAATCGTTTAGCTGAAAATCCACCTCAAAGTTTTAGCAAATTAATTTTAAATTAGCGACTTGACGAATCTAGTAGCTTTGTGTATGTAAGTTAATTCAGCTGATAGATTGACAAAAGTACAAATTATATTTTTACTTAAGTTAAGTAATGGCTAATCATGAATACTCGAGTAATGAATATTGTGATATGCATTTCTGTTATGGAAGAGCAAATGGTAATGCAGAACAAGCACGTCGGTTTAATAGCGCCGCTTATCCTGACAGGCGTGTTCCACATGCCCAAACATTTGTAAACATTCACAGAAGGCTTGGTGAGCAAGGCTCTTTTAGAAACCCACGTTACGATAATGGAAGGCCACGAACTACAAGAACTGTAGAAACAGAAGAAAGAATTCTAAACGTTGTAGATGCAAACCCAGCTACGAGTACTAGAAGAATTGCTGCTCAGGAGGGTATTGGTCATTCTACAGTTTGGGCTGTACTTCACGAGCAACTTCTTTATCCGTTTCATATTCAAAACGTACAAGCACTTTCTCGTGAAGATGCGCTGAGTCGTTTGAACATGTGCAATCGAATTTTAGAAAAATACGAAGAAAACAATCAGTTGCTTAATGTTATACTGATGAAGCGGGTTTTAATCAAGACGGTGTCACAAATTCACATAACAGTCATGCATGGTCTGATGAAAACCCGCATATGTACGCTGAAACAAAACATCAACGCAGATTTTCTTTAAATGTATGGGCCGGAATCGTCGGCGATCAACTTATAGGTCCTCATTTTTTTAATGGAACATTGAATGGAGAAACCTATTTACAATTCCTTCAAAATGATCTTCCCGATTTGCTTGAAGATGTTCCTTTAGACATAAGAGCAAATATGTGGCTGCTTCAAGACGGAGCTCCACCACATTTTAGTTTGAATGTGCGTGCATATTTGAATGAGGAATTTTCTGAAAGGTGGATAGGACGAGCCGGGCCAATAGCTTGGGCGCCACGATCTCCGGATCTGAATTCAATGGACTTTTTTTTCTGGGAGTATTTAAAAGCACTTGTTTATGAAACTCCCATAAATGATATTAATGATTTACGGCAAAGAATAATAAATGGGTGTAACCTAATACCCAACAAAATTGGCATTTTTCATCGTGCGAGAAGATCCTTTTTAAAACGCCTTAGAAGCTGCATTGAAATGAACGGAGGTCATTTCGAACATTTGTTGTAATAAATTAAAAAATTAAAGTCCATTGCTTTTGATTATTAACTGGCAGTTGCTTATTTATTTGACAAAACTTTAGGTTTGAACGCGGTTCAAAGCTACTAGATTCGTCAAGTCGCTTATTTAAAATTAATTTGCTAAAACTTTGAGGTGGATTTTCAGCTAAACGATTACATTTATCGATTAGAATAAAGAGTACATCGATTTTCAGGATTTTGACTGACTTCAAAAATAAATCGTAAATTTTGTGATACCTATCAAGAAGCAAAAGTTAGGGGATACATAAATTTTGAGTTATAGGTAAAGTGCCCTTTGGAGGTACAATAATGAACCACTTTAATTATAGAATGATAAAACTAGCTACGCTTAATAAGCATGTCAGATATGAACTTGATTGGTTATGGATTAAGGGAGATAGCTCAAAAAGAAAAAAGAAAATATTGAACTTTGAGTAGCTGTATCTTTGTTAATAACGAGATTTGCAATTTTTCTTAGAGGAACTTGTACCCTTTTTTTAACCTGTTTATTCACCTCTAGAAGTTTCCTGATGGATTATCCATACACCCTGGTGTATATAAAAAAAAATTTTGTTATAAAAAATTTATTGGAAAAAAATAATTGTTAAATTTGAATTCAATAATCTCTTTAATTTTTAAGGGTAGAAGGTACCCGCAATAATTGTAGACCTTAATCAATTTTTTTCTAGCTTATAAATATTTATTTTAATAAATTGATGATGTGAGGAATGTTAACTAGGGCTGTACTTAAAATTTGTAAAATATAAAAGTCATAATTGTTATAGTTTAAAAGATATTTTATTAAAGTTATTTAGATATTTATGGCCTTAATATCGGTTCAATTAAATCGGCGTTTAAGCCATGTTAAAGACAATCCTTCATTCTAGGGTATGACATATTTTATAATTTTATTTATTATTTGGAAACTTATATAATGCAATTTTATACGCCTCAATAATATAAAAGTAGTCATAATAAAATTAATAAAATGGCGATATACAAGTTTCCAAATAATTAATAAAATTATAAAATATATCATACCCTAGAATGAAGGATTGTCTATAACATGGCTTAAACGCCGATTTAATTGAACCGATATTAAGGCCGTAAATATCTAAATAACTTTAATAAAATATCCTTTAAACTATAACGATTATGACTTCTATATTTTACAAATATTAAGTACAGCCCTAGCTAACATTCCTCACATCATCAACTTATTAAAATAAATTTTTTATAAGCCAGAAAAAAATTGATTAAGGTCTACAATTATTGCGGGTACCTTCCACCCTTAATGGCATAAGATTTGTTTCCTCGAGTTTTCAAGTGGACCCTTTCGTAAAGCGAAATTCTAATATGTTATAAAAAAAATGAAAATATAAATTTATTGGTTCATAACTCATTACTAATAAAATAATTACACTGCATTTGGACGTTGTCATGGAAATGATCGATTTTTCATACTTTTGTCTCTTGAGCATACCTTTTTATTATTCGGTTTGCTTTCTTCACATGTATTTTAAAATAGACTGCTATACTATATTTATAACAAAAACGAATGTAAAAATTGGAAACGAAAAAATAATTAATTTTTATAACCTATATTTGCATACCTAATAAGGGCATTTTAAAAAATATTTACCTATACTTTTGAATCACTGTACGTGTGTATTATACATACTTAACTTATAAGGGCTGTAGTTTTAGTATGTGGCTAACATGTTTGTAATTGCTAATCGATAATTGACCTGACCTTAACAAACAACACAGAAACTTAATAATGATTAAACATGCAATATTTTATAAAAAGAAACTAAACAACACTAAGAACGTAAAAAAACCTCTACACTTAGCTAACATCGAAAACTACGTGCGTAACGCTGAAAGTAAACATACTAATTGGTAGTGGTGTTGTAAGAATGATTCACGAGATGTTAATTGGGACCTTACCTCGTCTCACCCCGTTTTCACATGACTGCATCCCCTATCCCTAGTTCCCGCCTATGAATATATGGATGATTCCCAAACTGAATTACTCAGATCAGCAAGGGTGTGATCGTTATAGCGTTCACATGAGATTATTCCACACGAAGTGAGAGATGCACGAGGCTCGGTGAAAATATGAAAATTTATATCATATTAGATACAAATTTAATTTCATCCGAGCAAAAAATTTGATATCTTAAATCTCAAAATTGAACATACTTTAATAATTTTTTTTTATTTATTTGCAGAATGTGTCTCTTCCTAAGCTACCAGTACCACCCCTCGAACAAACTTTGAAAAAATACGAAAAAACAATGAGACCTTTACTAGATGATACTGGACGTACACGCTTAAAGACGCTAATCGATAAATTTGGTTGTGAAGGTGGACTTGGACGAAAGCTTCAACTATATTTGATAGATCGTCAACAGAAATTGGATAATTGGGTTTGTATTTCAATTGTTTACTTTTTATGTGTAGTAGTTGCTTATCCTGTCTAGAGATTGCAACACGCTGCTCTAGGTCAACAGATTTTTTTCAACTCACCGCACTCACCGCACTGAAAAAATAAATAAAGTAATTTTTATATGAGACTGGCATTGAAGCCTAACACGCTTTCAAATAAAAACAATAATGCTTTATTTATTATTTTGGTTCGGTGTTAGGGGCAGCGCGAGGTGCAGTGCGTCGACATGCCCATGCCCACCCACCCTATTAAAATTAGCACTATTTCTAAAAGAAACATTTGATGAATAAATTGTATATCGTATATCTTTCTACTTGTAATCACTCGAGTACACATAGAATTTTTTAATTAAACTTAAGATCAATTAATTTGATCGTTTTTAAAATTTTTTGCTAAATAATTATTCTTCCAATTAGTAAATGTAGTTCATTCGAGCATCACATGTACTCGAGCACGAACTAAAAACTCTCCCCAATCTTGACTGATCTTGTTAGCTAGGAAAATTGTTTGATCACCGATTCGTAAAGTAAACGTGGTGTTTTTACCCCCTATAAAATTAGTTAGTATTTACCTATGAATACTAAATAATAAGACATTGGAAAATATAAAAAATATATCAATATGGAGAAATAATATAATTTTTAAATATTAAGGGAAGTTATTAATTATTTAAGCTGCTTTTACGTACTTAAACTTAAAATTTATAAGCCATTAGGTATTTATAACATACTAGGGGTTTAATTTTTCATCCTCTTAATAATAAACGTTAACAGAACTTTTTTGAAAAATCGATAGGTACTTATAAGAAGGCCGTTTCTTTACACACTATCAATTCTTAAATAGGTAAATAATTCATTTTTAAAACTTGTCGATTTAAACGACGGTAAAATTTAACAACTACTCTTTTATTTGTTTACAATTATTAATCAATCACTTTCACTTAGCGATATTTTTTTTATTGAATTAATAATAAATATATGAATTAAACTTTTATTCACAAAAGTGCCCGTCGATTTAAACGTTTCGAAACCGTTGAAGCTTTTCTTGAAGGCAAAGAGCAAACAACGCATTATGCTATCCCAGAGGGGATTAAAAATTATAATTGGATTGCATGGAACTGAAAATACGAACGCACCCTCAATATACCTCGACAAACTCTCAATACAAATATGTGTGTACCTATTTATAGCCCGTTCGCTAATTAAAACTTTTAATTATGTTATTAATTGTTCTTTCGGTTTACTTTAGTTAAAAAAATTTAATACAAAAATGAAAATTGATTAGTGGTTATTTTATAATTTATACCCAAGAAAACCTAATTTGTAAGCATACCAAACAATAACAGACGAAATTTCCTCATTTATGAAATAACAAAACGGTGAAAATTGTGTTTTCTTATTACGTTATTTTTATATCATTACCAAAATGTAAAATATTTTTTTAGTTACCAAAGATAGAATTTATATTTTTATTTGAAATACAATCTATTTAGGTGCGTAAATTAAATTTTAATGGAAATTCGAGCTTTTTATTTGTACAATTACGTATACTTGATGTTTCGTTTAGAAATATGTTCATTAGACCAATTATAAAATAATGAGAACGAGTTGAAAATTTTAAGCTTTAGTTAACATTCGAGTTTTTTCTAATATTATCTTTATGTTGGAGCTTTATTAGTACACATTCTAATTGAAAATAAACAATTTTTTTCGGAAAATACTCTTTTTTATTTTTACTTAAAATTAAAACAACATTTCAGCAGAATAAAAATAATTAATTTTCTTCTTGGAGAAAATTTTCGATCTTACTCATTTATAGGGCTAAGAAAATTACCCAAAACATAATAGGATGCAAGGAATATATATAGATGGATATCATGATATCATGCTAGTGGTTGAAGCTAATAATATAATTTCGATGGTGGAATATCAAAATGAGGAGTAGAACGTAGAATCTCGAACAATTGTGAGGTAAATCGTGTGGCGCCCGTAATCTTTATAATCTTAACCTACGCCCGTCTCGCTAAGTGAACCAGCAACCTCACAGTTGTTAATGTTGTTTATTTTGTAATTTTGAATTTTGTTGTGTATAATTTCGCCACAAACGATTTAAGTGAACCCATAAATGAGTACTTACTTGGCATCATACTCGTAGGACTTGAAAATAAATGTAAGACCAATATAATATAAACCTGCACTTTGAAAATCAGTAACAAAAAGGTGGAGCAGGTTAAGTGTTGAGTACTTGGGGGTGACTTTCAGTCATTGTATGACTAAAACCAAGCAATTAGAGCAAGTAATACAAACATAAAAGCTAGGATCAGAACAAAGAATATTATATTCAAATCTAAAATAACGGAAAACTAGAATGTTATTTAACAGTAGCATAGAAATATGGAGGTTGCGTAGGGTCGAAATGGAGTTATACAGTGCCGTTGGTAATAGCTGTAATTTGGCTCCTGTACCCTCCCGACCACCTAGAAAAATTACTAATTTTCAGGATATAAAGAAATCATAAATAAACTAAAAATAAAAATTTTTGTTTTTATATTAGGTTGGGTTAGGGTAAGGTATAGGGTAGGTGAGATTAAATTGGGTTCGTCTAGATTTGAACGCACTTATACATAACTTTTGGCCCTGTTGGCAAAGAACAGCCTTCCAATATGGCCACTTTGTACCTGATGTATTAGGTACTAACAAAAAGTGCTAAGAAAGTGTGCATCGTGTCTAAAATAGGCCTTGAACTAAATGTAAGAAGAATTCCTCAAATGATTGATCGCATGAAAAAAAGAAAATGAGTTCGTAAAAAACAGCTTAATCGGTGGAGGAACTTATGAACACGATCTGTGTTAAGCACAACAACTTCAACTTCATTCTTTAAAATTTAAATTAAGGACGTTTCAGATGAGTTTCTCCCAAAAAGGGTTGGTATTATTTCACTATAGGTAAATTTGTAAGATAAGAGGATTAAGGCAACTCCATCTTTTGTTTCTTATGGAGATTTCAATATACTTTGGCTCCTTTCTAATGACAAAATTTTACCTAAGTTGTTCCATTTAGTGATTTTTATAAGAGGATCTTAATCTTCAAGCTAAATTGCATGTAAAATATACCTCTAATTATGATGTTAATTTATTGTGATGTTATTCTAAAAATTCGGCCTAAAAATTTTGGGAAATTGAAAACAAAAATTTTTTAATTTAAATTAAGCACGTCCAAAAGGGTTTGGTAGTCTTTTACTACAGGTAAATTTGTTGAAAGAGAAGAGGCTGATGAAATAAACACTTTTACTTAAAATTTAAATAAAGCCCCGTTCCCTCATATTTCCCAAAAATATGTATGTACTTGTTAATATTTCTACTACAATCTTTATTAATAAAATTATTTTTTAAAAAACACATTATGTGTTGTTAGTCTCTGTTATACATAAAAACAAATTATTTACCTTTTTTCTGATGTCCTCTTGGCGAATGCGTCCACCCATGTCAAAGTCTATTCCTCGCTTCGTCTCCCACTCACTTAGTTTCAAACGAATTGAACGAATAATTATTGAACACTGTAGTATATCTGTATACCCACTTACGAACCATATACACTTATTTTTTGAGCAAAACCGAATAACGAATTATTAAAGCTTCCATCAAGCTTCAAACATCAGACTCGATTTTAACAACGCGTACACGGAAGTTTAAACTCGATTCCGAAAATAACCGTTTAATCAATAAGCTGCCGAAATTTAAAAATAAACAAAAATACAGTCTTACTTCTTCTCATCCAATGGGAAAAATGGTCTGAAAATATAAATTTGATTTAATATTATTTTTACGCCTTCATTTTATTTATTATTGTGGGATACTAACCGAGATGGCCGAAGAGAGTGTTGCAATGGAATCATTCGTAGTGAAGAAGAAGAAGAAGAGAAAAAAGTTGGCAAAAATAAAGCTATAATCTTGAGATAGAACAGATAGAACAGAAAGAGATAGAAATTTTGAAAACTCGCCCGTTGCTGAAGGTCTTTGACAAGTTCTTCTATTGTTTCTTCGCCCAACAACACGATCTGAAAACAGAAATTTGAATCAGTTATTATTTTTATGTCTTTTATTCTTCTTTTAATTTAAAATAGAGAGCTCTGTTAAAAGTTTGAATTTAACTAATAATTATTTTAATACCTCGAAGTCATGGAAGCCGTAATACCTACATTTCAACAAAACTGGTCATGTTTTTCTATTGTTTCAAAATTATAATCGTATATTCTAAAACAAACAAAGTTCAAATAAAAACTAATAATAAATTAAATTTCCAGTTCAATAAAATTCAATTTAAACAAATGTTATGATGAAACATTTTAGTGCTGTATGATTTGTATTGTTCATAATAACTTATAGAGATTTATTATTATAAATTTTATATAAAGCACATTAGTTTTGTTTTAATTTATTATTATCAAAACCATTCGTCCTCTTTTCATTTCCATTTCAAAAGCTCTATTCAATAAGTTCCAGTTGGGTACCTACTTTCTAGCATGATCATTAGAAAAGTTTGGAGTTTATACTCAAAATTCGTATGAAACTTGAAAGACATAACCAACTTGGTGTAGAATTTAAAATTTACGTTAAATTATCACTTCAAACAAGCGGGATAATTTCAAAAGTGTGAATTTAATGAAAATTTTTTTTTCGTTTATCAGAAAAGGTGATTTATTCCGAACTGGAAAATTAAACAAAATTGTTAGAAATTCTGTTTAGGTATATTAGAATTAATGAGAAATTGAGTCACATGAAACTTTTTTTTAAATTTTTAATGTTAGCAGCGTAGAACTAAATTTTTTAAGAAAAATCGTAGGGATAGCAATTTTTTCTCACGATTCGCTTTATTTTGGGACCCTAATTATGGGAGAGATTTTTCCAGATCAGAAGCGTGCAGGAACAGGGTAAAAATTGTCTTTGTTTGTAGCAAAACTGTTAATTTTTACAGTATCTTTGATCACATAAAAGATAGCAAAAAAATACTTCTTAGATAATTTGTAATGTATAAAATTACGAAAAGCATGAGACTGCTCTGAACTCAAACGGATAGTTCGTTTATGCAGAAAAAAAAGAAACCCTAGAAAGTTAGTTTATTTTTAAATTTAATTTTTAAAAAAAGTAAAAGGCTAAATATTTTGAAAATGCTTTTAAAAGATGCATTTTAGTACACAAAAACACTGTACCAAATTTCAACTTCTAAAATTTATTTAAACAGCCACAATCGCTGGAAGACTAAACATACAATATTTTCTATTCGACTGTAAGAAATTCTCAAAAATACTAATAATTTTTTTAATATAATAATGTCAATCTGGCATTTATTTTAATTTAATTATATCAAAGTTCAAAGTCTGTCAAAAAACAAATTTCACACGCCGAAAAAACAGTTTTTGACCTAGGACAAAAAATGTTAGCAAGCAACACAGCAAAAAATGGTACTTTGATGTAACGGTTAACTTCTCGTTCAAATAAGTTCACCATAAAATGTAACTTTTTGACACAAGCGAATAAAAATAAAACTTATGTATTAGATAACAAAATTTCTTAACTTTTTTTAAAACGCGTTGAACTTGAGATGACAAAAAATTTCGCGGGCATTGGAGAAAAAATTTTTGCCCCCCTCTGAAATTTTTGGAAGCGACGCCCATGTATATGATGTAAAATGCAAAGTCTATTCGGTCTGAATTTTTCCTTTTCAATATGAGACTTAACACACCCACCCGCTTTGTATTTTTAAAATAGTTACCTAGTATTCGCAATTTAAAAAATTGAATACGAGAGTAGTCCAGCGATGAGAGACATACTCAATTGCTCACACTGGTGGCCTCACCCGCAGCAAAAGATTTATTTATTATCTAAGATTATAATTTCTTGACACGTCAGCGTACCATCTTTGACACAGCTAAAAAACAATATTGTAACAAATGGAAGAGAAATGTAAACAAAATGCAAAATTAGGCAAAATCTTAAATCAGCATATTTTTGCAATTTTTTTACCATCATTATAATAGTAATAAGCAAAATAAAAAATTACTCACACTGCATACAACCCCCAATTGTACTCCAATTAGTTATGTCATATTAACCAACAATTGTTAATAAATAATCTTTTAAGCATCGTCATGATATATTATTAACAAAACTAAAAAAAACTAACCTTATTAAATTGTAAAATTGCTGGAGCCGGAACATCTTAGCCAAAAAAAAAACAAAAAGGCACAAAAACAACGAAAAACCCGGCGCGGATGTACTTAAAACTGGACCGAACTGAAAATGAATTGAAATGAATCGACAATTATTTATCACACACACAGGCTGCTCGAACTCGGCCAAGTGTGCAAAAATATCTTATCGTAATAAACCGATTAAACAAATTATTAATGTTTTTAAAAATTGATTGTCGAAAATTACATTTTAATTCAAGAACAATAAATTACATAGCGTTAAAAATTTGAAACTCAAATTAATTTTTCTTCATTTTCACTCTACTGTGTTTCTTTTGGACACATTTGAAACCATAAATTTTTCCTCTACTTATCTGATAAAAAATTAAAATTTTAAATGGTGAGGTGTATGAAAAATTGTATTTTTGGTGTGGATCAAAGAGAAACGAGCACGGGTTATTAAAACCATTTTAAAGAAGGGAAAAATTGTTTGGAGAAGATTTTCTTAAGATTTTCGTTAGTTTACGTCATATCATAGAAACGGGGAGGATAGGTTTGTTTTAAATCATAGTTAGGCATAGTGTAGTGTAGTGTAGTGTCTCTCTTCCATTCAGCTAACTCTCTGACTCTACAAATAATAATCTAACACCTATGTTAGGATTTTTGGAAATAGCCTTCATATCACAGAATTAAATTCTTAATTCTTCGAATTTTCTACATACTATATGATTATTGCAGATTATGTTAGTCTAGGTTTGCCTTTATTCCTGTTTTGTGACACGAATGTTAGCATCTCAAAAATCACTCAAAACAACTTTCATTGTCATCATCACCATTAACTACGTCTGAAAACGTCTAATTTTGAAACTTCTTAGAATAGCATCGTCGGAACTACAAAGTCATAGCCTCCCAAACTTCACCACCAAACAGTAGTGTGTGGTTTGATCATGTCATAGCTTTTTGTTGTTCAGAATTTTTGCAAATCTTATTATAAAAATGCACTAACTAAGTCAACACCCATGTCAACACTTGTGAACATGCGTATCGCTTTCAAAATTGTTTGTAAATTTAATATAGACTTTTCTTTTCTGTTAATGTACCTACTTATCTCTTTGGCTTTAGTGGTTTTATATCCCTATTGTGTGTAAAGTTAATCACACAAATTGAAGTTGAAAAGCAATAACAATTTTGCTATAGGGCATTCTCTTCCACACGACAGAATATTGTGTTGTAGGAAGTTTAATTTAATAATCAGCTAGAGTTTTCTGAAATACAAGATCAGCTAATTTTAGTAAACTAATTTGCAACTTTCTTAGAGATCGCACCATCTGACAGACATCGATACTAGCACATAATATCGACCATGGACCAATAACAGAAAAAAGAGCGGGTTGTTAACCATTGCTACTTCATGTATAATCCATTCACTCTTTATTTGCGCTATGGTTGGCCATGAACTTTTATTTTTTGGTTTGCCAAAATAAAAAGTCCCTATTAAGTTGACTTTCAGATCTTGACAACACCAAAAAAATGACAGATTACTGACAGACCAACTATTAACACAAATGAATAAAAGCCACTACTCTACAATACATAACCTAACCGATTTTTTTTAAATTTATACCGGGTGGAATCTGTCACCCTAACATGGCGCGCAAATAAAGAGTGAATGGATAATACACGAAACGTATCACTAATACTGTAGCGCGGTCATGGTGACCACTTAGAAATTTCAATTTCAATTAAAAATTAAATCAAAGGGCCTACAACAACTTTCTTGCACCTAGGTACTGTGAGAGTAATAACTTGAAGGTACTGAGGAGCTGAGGGCCCTGTTTTGAAAGGATAGGTACAAAAAATACGAAACAAAAGTCGCTGCGGTCATGGTGACCGCACGTCAGCCTTAAGGGTTAATAATAAATTATTAGCTAACCATTCAAAGTCAGTAACTTGTGGTGAAGAACGAGGCTTACAGTGCTTAACACTTTGTCATTTTAAGCTGATCACTGATGAGCCGAAAATGAAACTGGATAAACTGAAATTGAACTTATTTTTCGCAGGTATTGTAAAGGATCTAACTCAAAGTAAAAGTACACTTTTACTCTATAGGTACAACTCTCGTATAGAACAGTTGACGATAGCTTTTGGGTAGAGATTCTCTATGAAACGTTTGGTAGAATGCTTGCCATATCTAAGCGACTTGCGCAGAAAGCAAAATTGTGTACTGCTTCATAACCAAGGTTACGTTTACTTGAAAATCATTGTAAAAACAATGTTTGGGCATCTTTTTCTACAGCTTTCTCACTTGCTCTTCTGCGCATATAAGGTCGCTTAAATTTGACAATTGCTTTATACGTTATTGACAATTTATATTTGAATTTTATACTCGACGTTTGCTAGAGTTTGCTATCTTCTTTCATATTCCACTATTAAAGTGAAATAAAAATATCTGACTCCTTCAATATTCAGTTTATAACAAGACTCCCACCCAAAAGCTATCGCTGACTGAACTATTATAGCAAGCGTTTTCCAAATCGTGTTGATAGCAACTTTTCTTGTACTTTTGAGCCAGGAATGAATTCTTTAAATTCTCTATTATCTTGAGTCGCTAAACCACAGCTTTTCAGAGTACAGTCTCGGTTCATCGAACAAGCACTGAGATGGGTGATCATACAGAGTATTACTTACTTATAGTTGGCCGTGCTTCGAAGGGCATGTTAAGTAGAGTTAGTCCAGGTTAGCGTGCAATTAGGTCATTAGGCCCGTTTGCTAATCTATAACTTGTTAATGCACCTTAACATAATTTTGTGCCATTTCAAAGATCAATTAATTAAATCGCCGCCCCTGTCCTGTTAGTGCTGATGACAAAACGTATAGATAATAGTATTTTCATCGTTATTAGAAATTTATAGTAATTTGTGAACACGAGTGCCTCAACGCGTAAATGCTCTTGACATAAACAAGCCACGAAAACCACTTAAACCAAATGAGAGTTTGAAAGCTGTACTTCTAGTACCGAAATCACTGAAAATGGCAGTTTATTACCTACTGGCTTTTATAGTATAACTTTTTAAAGTAGTTACAACAAAGTTTCAAAACAAAAAAAAGAAAATCTACTCGTATTTGACAAAATTGGCATTTTGCTAGGTTTTACAGTTTATACTAGTTTTCGTCAGTTTTTACTATAATGTTTCGATAATCACCTGATTGGTTTAATCCAAAAATAAAGTATACCAGTATACTTCTTATAAATTATGTAGTTGGAAAAACTTGACAGGTAGTGAAGTTGAAAGTATAAATTTAGTAAAACATGCTATATTTTTTATTATACCCTCTTTAATGAATAGGTAATCACTAATCAGAATCACTAATTCCATTCCAAAATTATCTATTTTCAAATCTTCGTTGTTACGCGAAATTAGTTAGGTGGACTCCAGGTATTTTCATTTTCGATACAGTTCTGCACTTAATATTTTTTTAAAGGATAACCGTGATGTATTTAACAAATGTTTTACTAGGTACAACCTGCTGAAGTGCTTATCTGATTTTAACGTGAGTTCAGTTCATTGCATTTGCAATATCATAAAACTCTTTTTTACTCGATTCTTTTTATATGGAATTTATGGAAATTGTATGCTTATGTACCTACTGCAAGACAGATTTATCCTGTGGAGCGGTGGGGATATGCAGATCACTAAATTTGTTTGTTAAGTTTATGTACTAAGTTTGTGAACTGTTGACATAACCTTAAAATACCATGTTTCAAATGACAAACGAAAAAGAACAGTACAACAGTTAGTCGTACCAAAAAATAGGTAGGTACGATAGGGAGCAGTGGAATGTATTTCCGAACAGTTCAAAACTAGTCGTACCAATTCAAATGGAACACCAAAGTAGGTAATAAAATCTTGCTATTCCTAAAGTCTGTTGAGACGTGTGCGAGTCGTCAGATGAGCCTGAAGTTGCACAAACGACATAGTAATTGATATCATTGAATAAAAAATACCCCCTACTCTACCAGCAACGAGTTTTTCATATAATAATAAATTATGGATCGCAATGGAACTTTAAATGTAGCGATTTCAGGTCAATTTCTGCAATGGAAATGGTTGCTTATACTCTCACTTATAAGGAAAGATCATCAAAGCCAATGATAATGTAAACTCGACGGAATGAATGAATCATCCATGGACTTCTAAAATATCATTTCCGTCGCATTTTGTCTTATAGGCAACGGTTTCTAACGCTCTTTCCGGATGTTTTACGTTCTAAGGATTGATCTCAATCTTCTGACCGGTGATCTATGCGCAATGCCCATAAGTGGTTCATTGGGCCTTACTAATTATTCATCTGTTTAATGACGTCATCACTATAACTGCAAATTCCTTTTTGTCAGTTGCAAAAATCGAACATTTAAATGTTCTAGTTCGAACATCGAACATGTTCTATTGCCTCTCTTTATTACTCTAGACACCGTTTCTTTTTTGGAAACTGTAACTTGTGAAGATATATTTTAAATGACTTAGATGTGATATATCCATTATCCAAGGCCCTATCATCCATTTGGTAAAAGAAACAGTGCCCTAGAGCGGCATGTAAAGGAGTGACAAATTACTTCTAAGTCGAATGACTATTTTGCCCTTAGAATTGGATGCCAATTCTAAGTTCCAATTCAAAAGTTGGTTTAAATAAATGCTTAGCTTTGATTGTTTGATATTAAAGAAATATCTGGTGGGGTGGGGTGGTAAAAATGTGTGTTTAAGGCGCAGTAATTCCTTAACGTGGCTGTGTTACATACTTCGTTTATCTGGCCTAGGCTACAAGATAAAAAACAAAAAGCTCAAAGGTGTTTCTCCATAGGCATTAATTCCCAATTCCTGCCGATATTGATTTTGGTATTAGGTATACATAATGCGAATCTTTAAAAATTCTCGGTTGTTTAAATGTAAAGTTCTGCAGAATTTTAATCTTTTAAAATTGTTTGGTCAACTAACTACTAACTAAAATCAAGAAAACCCTGTTACAGTAACTGAATAACAAATGCGTGGTTAAAGTTAAACTTTGACAGGGTTAGTATACTATACAAAATAAACGAACCTATTTCTTAACCAACCGTTCTGGTAAGCGATTTATTGTCAGAATTTCCACAAAATATAAATTTTCTTTTTAATTTCCTTTAATTTAATTAAAGTAAAGAGCAAAAACTGGCACCCCTTAAATATAAAATTAATCGTTAAATGCTCCCTTATTTCAAAATTACATACTGTAAGTAGGTAATTGCCTTTTAAAGCTCTTCTGGATTTTCTTTTAAACATTTTTGTTTAATAATCTAATGAAATTTAATAAATTTTAACGATACTTCGAGCTTTCCAAGTCCTTAAACTTAATTTATTAGAAAAAACTTTTTATTTTAAAGAATTTTTTTTAAAATTCTAAAATTTAGAATTTAGTATAGCTTTGTCCTGCGGGTGATAACCAATCGTGGGGAACACTACGCACGCACGCGTTCTATCATCCAAGTAAACTCCCAATCAGGACAAACTTGTACGTTTTATTATACAATGGGGGAAATAATACAATCATTCTGCATGAACGATATCATTTATCTTTTAACATTTCTTATCTTTTAACAAATTATCCTTTTTTTACAGGCGTACACTTATTGGATCAACGATATGTACTTCACAAATCCAATGGCTTTGCCGATTAATTCAAATCCAGGAATGGTTTTTCCACCACGGAAGTTTACTACAGTTTTGGATGTAGCAAGATTTGCAGCACGGCTTCTAGATGAGGCTTTAAGTCACAAAGCTGTTCTTAACACTCGAGGCCTTCAAATCGAAAGAGCTACTTCTAGGGAACCGGGGCAACCACTTTGTATGTCTCAATATTATCGTCTTTTAGGAGTAAGTAGGATACCAGGAAAATATAAAGACAGCCACTACATACCACGACGAATTAAAGAAAAAGAACAAACTACAGAGCACGTTATTGTTATATGTCGCAGCCAATTTTATTGCGTGCCAATAGAAGCAAGTGATAGAGGAAGACTAAACGAAGATGAACTGTGTAGTCAACTTTTGCACATTTTGAACGATGCTCCTTGTCTGACAAGCCCACCTCCGGTCGGTTTATTAACAGGATGGAAACGACCTAAATGGGCGGAAGCGAGAGAACTTCTCCAAAAAGAAGAGCAAAACTGTCGAAACCTCGAACTAATAGAACGCTCCTTACTAGTTTTATGTTTAGACGAACCTTTACCTACAAGCTTTAATTTAAGGTTACAAAGAGGTTTAAAGGGACATTTAACTGGAGGTAGAGATGAAACAAATTTAGCTATGCAAATGTTACACGGTGGTGGAAGCATTCATAATTCTGCAAATAGGTGGTTCGACAAAACAGTTCAAATAATCATATCAGGAGATGGTGCTTGTGGGTTATGTTACGAACATTCGGCAGCTGAAGGAGTTGCAGTTATTCAACTCGTCGAGCAACTTCTAAAACACGCAGATTCGTTATCTGCAAGTTCAGAAGTTCCTGTAGCAAGTAGTATTCATTTACCGCCACCAGAACGTTTAGAATGGGTTTTAGAAATGCAAGATTTTAAAAGGATAGAAGAAGCCGGTTCTGAACTAGATAATTTAGTTAAAGATTTAGATTTTCAAGTGTTTAGGTATGGAGGTTATGGTAAAGATTTTATTAAATCGTGTCACGTTAGTCCTGATGTTTTTATTCAATTGGCTTTACAGTTGGCTTATTATAAGTTGAACGGTAGGCTTACGGCGACGTATGAAAGTGCTTCGACGAGAAGGTTTTTGTTAGGTCGGGTAGATTGTATTCGTTCTGCTACACCGGAAGCTTTAGCGTGGGTTGCGGCTATGACTCAACCGAAAGAAAGCGATGATTTGAATAACAAGAAGGTTACTTTTCAATTAGTTAGTGATGAAGAAGTTTTTGAGTTATGGAATTTAGCTGTGAAAGAGCAAACTACAGAGATGATTGATAATATTTTAGGTCAGGGTATAGATATACACTTATTGGGTTTAAGAGAGGCCGCTAAAGAAACTTCGCCTTTAGCTTCTTCGCCGTTACCTGAAATTTTTACTGACGAGACATATCGTTTAGCCAATAGATTTTTATTGAGTACTAGTCAGGTGGCGACATCAACTGATAGTTTTATGGGTTACGGACCTGTCGATATAGATGGCTACGGTGCCTCGTACAATCCTAAGCCTAAAAGTATTGTTTTCTGTTTATCTGCGTTTTGGTCGTCTGAGAAAACAAGTACTTCTAGGTTCGCACAAGCTTTAGAAGAAAGTCTCAATAGTATGCAAACGTTTTTAATAAAAATACATCAAAAGTAGTAGGTAATTCGGATTGTAAAATAAATATCGTACATTTACAATTTTTACTTTTTAACTAAACATAAGTCACAAATTTGTAAATGTTTATATTTTGCTTAATTCGTTAGGTTTCACTAAACGCGCGGTTACTGTAATTTTGTTGAATTTATATAAAAATTTTATAAAAAATAATATTTCTGATGACGAAATTTAATTAGCTGTATACACAATAATATGTTATATATTTAAAATTTAACGATGGCCTTTTATTGGCATATCACTACGTCTGTCAATCTAGGTGATAAAGTAGTAGCATACCTATCAGAAAGTATTAAAAAACAGTATAATAGGTGCTTAATGTTAAGTGTTGTAGAAAGTATATTAAATAATTTTTCTATCGTAGAATGGGGGTTTAAATTTAGTATAATCTTATACAACTTGTTATTTAATTGTATTAGGAACAAATTGACTGGCTAAGTTACTAAGCTACTAAGTTATGCAAAACCTCAAAGAAATCGATACTTTGCTGCAAATTTACATGCCGAAGCTAAAATATTCTCGAAACAACCTAGTAAAAGTCTCGTGTGTGTATCCTCATTATTCCTGAGCACAGGAGATTGCTCCAATTAGCCCGAAAATTCTACATAACTTTTAAAAGCGTCCTAGGGTGAAATAAATTAACCAATTTAGCTCAAGTTAATCAAAAATAAAAAGCTAAAATATAACTCATCAGCTCCTCGCTCCTCAGGTTATTAATTCTATACTAAAGGCAAGATATTTCTTTGTCAAAAAGTTTCTTATTTTAAGGGTCGACTGAAAATTAGCAAAACTAATACAGAAGTACCCAAAAGTCAAGTTTTCGTTTTTCTCCATTTTCTGTATCGCAGAAAATGAACTGCAATAGATTTTGAACGTATCCTCCGGTTGTATAAGAACCAATCAATTAAATTTTCAAATACTCCATCAGAAACAAATACAGGTAAATATTATATATTTTAAATTTTACAGACGATCAGATCGTCAGGGCTCAAAAGAAAAAAGATCTTAGCTTATCAAAATAGGGCCAAAAATAAATATTGAGACGACTGAATAGCTACAGGTCTCAAGTTATAAGAAAATAATTCTGGCTCATTTCGAACGTATAATCGCAGTTAAAGCAATTGCCAATGAAAGTCACCTTATATGCGCAGAAGAGCAAGTGAGAAACCTGTAGAAAAAGATGCCCAAACATTGTTTTCACAATGATTTTCAAGTAAACGTAACCTTGGTTATGAAGCAGTACACAATTTTGCTTTCTGCGCAGGTCGCTTAGATATGGCAAGCACTCTAAATAACCTAAAACAATTGTACAAGTAAATGTTTAAATACTTTTAAACGGTTTTGAACGAGTGCACAGCTTAACGATTATTTTCTTATAACGTGAGACCTGTACCTAGAACGTGAATAGAGGGAGAAATTTAAAAAAACTGGAAATTAACGTAAATTTGAAAATAAAGAAAATTAATAGATTCTTGTGTGCAGCATTCTTTGGATAAAGCAACAACAGAAGAAATTATACATAGATTACTGGAGAGGCCCAGTTGAAAGCAGGTATACACAGACGACTGTAGAAAAAAGACGGAAGCAATGAAAAAGGGAGAACTAGCCACCAAAATGGAAAGGAATTGAGAAAATAATTCTCATAATGGCCCCGTTCAGACGAGAGGACAGTTGAGTTTAGTTTTAGGACGAGGATAGTGGCAAAAGATCATGAAATGATCATTTCCTGATCACTCAACTGTTCTCTCGTCTGAACAATGAAAATTAAAATATGGGCCAAAATTTAAATACACATTGCTCGACTTCAATTCAGAAAGTATTCGGAAATCATGCAATTTTCACGTTGTAGTTGGCCTACGGCCTTCTGCGACCCGAAAAATACGAAATCAAACTTTTGATTAGGACTGGTATGTTACTCAGAGAACCCTAGGGTTAGTAGAAAACTTTTAAGCCAATTATCAATTTATTTGAATGGAAACTCTAAAATATCCCAGGTAATGGTTGTTTAAATGTTCTAGAAATTAATTCTGACCGCTCAAAGCCAATTAAAACTATTTGAATGAACAAAGTCTGAATGTCAAAATAAGTACATTTTCAAATAAAATTTGATTGTATAGGTACTTTTAGTTTGGATTTCTCATCTCTTTATGTCACCGTTCAGACAGCCACGTTTTCATTTAAACTTTGTTAATTCCAACTTTTCTTATTAAAATGGCATTTTCTGATGAGTTTTGTAAAGAATAGTAATAATAACTGAGGTTTTAATATAAACTGCCGAAGTTTGTAACTGTAGATTTGTGAGTACATACGAGATTTGATGACGTGCTTACACGCTTACAGCGTACAAGGTTTGCCTTTTTACATTGTTTTGAATTGTTCTACAGAAGCTCAAAAGTTCGAGTCCTTTCTAAAAATTTATTTTACTATTGCTGTAAACTTTTTCACATTACACTACATGAGAATCAAGAATGAGGAAATATTAGAATCATTTGTGGGTTACGAATCAAAAGTTTGATTGGAATAGGAAGAACTTGAAGCTCAGAAGAATTAAAAACGTGACTCAAGCAGAAAGAGTCAGGGTTGGATTTAAAAAAGATCAAAATCGTATTGAAAAGTCGGCCATTACTGTCTCAATTATTGTTAGACCTTGTCTATCACAAATCATAGTACGAAATGCTTCAATTGCCCTAAACTTAAAGTCACTAGTCAACGACCAACATTCCATAAAAAAAATTTACTATCTACTAGAAACTTTTGCACGACATAGAAACCAAACAATATAAGAAAAAGTTAGTGGGTTACATTATCGCAAATAATATAACCTGAATGAAAAGGTCGTGTGCAGTACCATTAATCCTTTGGGAAGCTAAAGGTATGGCTAAAGCGAGGCAAATCGGAGATGAGTTGCACATAAAAACAAGATCAAATTATTGAAAACTTCGACTACCTCAATTGTCAGACCCTGCTTGCCAAAATCATAATACGAACTGTTCCATCTCTTTCATATAAATCCTAAAGTTTCATGTCGCTAAGCCAACGACCAACTATTTGATGAAATTTCTATCACTGTGCTGTGATTTAAAAAACATATCACTATTTTGTAAATTGCCCCCATTCTACAAATGTATTTTTTGTTATGCAAAGCATTGAACTAAATTTAATGTGAGAGAAAAACATTTTAATTAAAATAATGTTACTACAAGTTGTTTTTAATTAAAAAGCAACAAACCTTAACGGTTAGCACAAAACTTACATATCAATAAAATATTTTCTTCACACTTTAAATTTGTTTATGTGCTATTGTAGTATATTGTAGTATATGTACGCCATATTGTAGATAAATTTACAATTAGAGTTTAAAAAAAATTATTTAATTTATATAAAAAGGTTTTCATAGAAAAGTCGTGTATTAGCAATATTATATTAATGTACCTATGTATATTTTTTTCCATATAATACTTAACGAATTATGTATTATAAATGCGTGTTAAGTACATAATTGTAAAATAACTATGTTTTTAATTTTTTTAAATTTTATGATTGTTATACGTTTTGAGTGACAAACGCTAAAATCTAATATTATAGTAGTTAAAATTTTTTTTGCTTGTTAGTGTTTTTAAAAAATTTATACTAAATGTGACTATATAAACAGTAAAGCCCGCACAGTATATCTTGTCCATATTTATAATAGTTAAGAATAAAATGTGCCATATATTCTATGTTTATGTTAAAATAGCTAAGTAGTTACACTGTGATATTGATACACTATTTCCTTTAATTTACATAAATGTAATTAAACCTTCAAAATTTGTTCATAAAATTGCATGTCACTCATTAACATTTGTTAATTTATTTATAAAAAATTTTAAAAGTTATAGACTCTTTAAATATAGTTTATTCAAATCATTTTATAAACGTTTAAGTAATGTGAATCGAAACCGCTGTTATTAATTAATCAAAAAAAGCTAAATCCGAAAAATTGTAATTCCTAATTCCAGTGTACATTTAAATACTTCCTATTAAGTGTACGTTACGCAAATATGTGAAATATGTTTACTTAAAGTATGACTTATAGCTACCTAAGTCAAATCTCGTATAATGAGAAATGTGGATTAAATGTATCTCATTACAAATCGTATTCAATCACACAGCGGCGGATTGAAGATTTTAACTGGGCAAATCTTATTTACAATTTATTCATTTGCCTCACTTTTTAATAGAGGCAAGTTACCTAATGGCCATCTCTTCAGTACGCCACTGCTATCGTAATCAAACACTTTGCTAAAACATCTACATTCCAATTCTTGTTAAAAATTATATACAGTATATTAAAAACTCTTTATAACAAAAGATTCTCTTTATTAAAGAGTATTGTTTCATTGTTTGAGTTTCTTTAATGTAGGAACGTACTGTACATAATTTAATATTTTATTTTTAATTTGTTACTGAATTTTGTTATTATTATCTGTTGTACAATGTTGTTGTTGCTGTTGTATGAATAAAAAAATTTATTTAAACCTTAATTTGAGATTCAGTTATTATTTATCAACATCATCAGTGGCGTAAATAACAAACCCGCAGGGCCCGTGTTGTAGTATGCCCCCAAAATAAAAGGGGCAACAGCTTTTGCAAGGGGCAAAAGAAAAATTTCGTAGTTTGTACCATAAAGCTAGCCTTTCATCACAACTTCTAGAATCCAGCTTTTTATTCCAAACCAATAGAAGATCAATTTGACCCATGTTTAGCGTCTGACGCTAGAAATGCAAGATTTCTATTAGCTTAGGAAAAGAAGCTAGCTTCTAAAGGTGCAAGGCTAGCTTAAAGAGGCACTTTAGAAATGTCTGTTTTTGTAATTATGTATTTGAGAATTGAAAAAACAGATAGGTAAAGACTTTCCTTTCCTTGTAAAGTTACACAGATGTTTCGACAATAAGCAACTGAAAGTCAGTCGGTTGTAAAAAGTTTTAGAAGTAGTCACAAATAAACAAATTTAGTGGAGTAAATAACGGGCCCGCAGGGCCCACGTTTCGGTATGGCATCAGAATCAGGATAGAAAGGGCCTCAGAAACATCGTTTAGTTTGAAATTTCGTTATAAAATCGAATTGTGTTTAATCAAAATGATTATTAACGGAAGTGGGTAGGGACCCCACTCTGGATATTACGGGAAAGCCCCCAAACTCTTAGTTACGCCACTGAATATCATTGGAATAGTAAGTTCCACCTATTTATTATGAGTATTTAAGTACCGACTTGGAGCACATCTTGATCAACTCGAGACCTAAGACTTAAGTAATACATTATCATACTTTTCATAGTTTGTTGTCTAATTTAAATAAGTAAATTAAAATTAAGTAAATGATTATTTTAACAAGAAACGCGTTTATTGCACTTCAGTTTAATATAAATATTCTACTTATGATCACAGTTATAAATTATTTTATATTTTTTTATTGGAAAATTTATTAAAACTAAAAACTTCAAGCTTATATTAAAATTAAAAAGCTTTGTTAGAAAGGAAAATGATTAATTTAACATTTAAAATTTTAAATTTTGACAACCTGAGCCATCTGTGATGAAATAGCCCAACTATTCAATAAATAGTCGTTTAGTACATGGATAATCCGCTAGAAGCGACAATAAAGAATGTTTCTTAACCTAACCTAATTTTGGTTTCAATTTTGGTCGTAAACAAATCAAATCGATGGTAGTTAGCAGAAAATGTTCAAAAATACGTTTCAGAGTGGATTTTTATCAATTTTATACAGTATTGGTAGTAAACCGCTACAAATATGGGACAAAAAAGTCAAAAACGGTCATATAAAACGAATAACTGATGAAGATATTCAATCACTTGTATTAGAAGTAGCCGGATCAAATGTTAGTACAACCTATTTAACATGTCCTGCAGATCCCAGGAAAACCTTAGGTATAAAATTACCATTTTTAGTAATGATTGTTAAAAATTTAAAAAAGTATTTTACATTTGAAGTTCAGGTAAGTTTTAATTCAATTTTTGACATCCAAGTGTAAGATTTTGTTTGTAGATTTTAGACGACAAAAATGTACGAAGAAGATTTAGAGCTAGTAATTATCAATCAACTACAAGGGTGAAACCGTTTATATGTACTATGCCTATGCGTTTAGACGAAGGTTGGAATCAAATTCAGTTTAATGTAGCTGATTTTACACGCCGCGCTTATGGAACAAATTATGTCGAAACTCTTCGAGTTCAAGTTCACGCAAATTGTAGAATACGAAGAGTTTACTTCTCGGATCGATTGTATTCGGAAGACGAACTACCAGCAGAATTTAAACTATTCTTACCAATTCAAAATAAAGCAAAAACAGCTGTAGCTACGCAGTAATATTAAAAGTACATTAGTTTTCTACCTTTTGTATCACATATAAGTATCAAAATTTTTGCACATAAATTTTTAGTAAAATATTTAAACACACAAACCTTAAAAATAGTGCATTTTGTAAATTAAGCATTTTCTGCAACTTTTAAGACTGGACATTTGATTAGTAATGTTTAGACTCATTCAAGTATACATAAATTTCATGTAAGTCTTAGGTATTATAAACAAATAAATAATTTATAATTATTATTTTTTATATTTTTACATTTAATATATTTATTTAATTAAACTTAATCTATTCACTTTGTAGTAATATAGTAACTATAGGCATTTACAATAATTGGAGTGGTTTAAGAATCTCTTAACTGATACCTAAAACTTACGCGATACGATTACTGTATGTATTATCACATGCGGTATTTATCAATCGGTTTAAAACGCTCCAATTATCGTAAACGTCTTATGTGTTTGGGCACTGATGCTTATGTTTTGATTTTTTGAATACCTACCAATATAAAAATAGTTAATGGATTTGTAGTAAAGTGTAACATCAATCTCTGTAAGACTGAATGAACAAATAGCTTAATAAAGTTATATATAGGATTATTTTTCTAAGATTGCGATTTTGGCACTTACCGGAGCAAACCTAAAGTTAGTTAGAAATGTGAAAATACAATGCAGTTAGGGACTATTTTAATTTGGCATCCCTGTACAGAGTTGTCACATTACAATTTAATTTGTTTGAAATTCAATGTTTTTTAGCTTGATTTGTTGGTATGTGGCAACCCTGCGCTGTCATTATGAAACTTCAAAATCGCAATCTTAGAAAAATAATCCTATATTTATGAAATTATAGCAATAATTGCTGCTTTTTGTGTATGAACTTCTTTTCTGTATGAGGGGAAAATAGTTGACATTAGTTTACAATACATTAACTATTTTAATTATTTTCTACGTTGAATTAAAATGATGTATTTAATGCTAGAGCTAATATAGGCATTTTCGACTTTAATTTATCTCGAAACGGAAATAATTATTAGAAAGCTGATTTCTTCTGAAATACCTTCTATAGGTCCCCCTGTATTTCCCCAGAAATCATCCATGGTGAACACTCTTAAATTTTGAATAAACGGCCATCATCTTGCATTTTTCCAAGAAAACGCCATAACTCAGCAATGGACAATCATAGGAAGAGGCTGTTGGTTAGATAAGGAGTTTTTACAAGCAATATGTTCTATAAAAATTTTCTATTCGAGCAATGGTTTTCTCACAAAATGAAATTTAAAAGAGCTATGTTTTCAAAAATAATAGCAGGCAAATTGCTATGGTGAAAAAAAACATGCGCTCTGATGGACAAAAAACTCTTACTCCGAGACGATAAAATTACAATAAAAATATGAATTTGAAGCTGAAGGCTTCAGCTTTAATTTCCACATCTTTTGAATTTACTTTTGTTACATCTTGTAGTGTTAAATAGCAAATGAAGTTTTTCATGTACCATTTTTTACACAGTTCAAGATATTTTGTTGGAAGGATCAATTTAAAAATTTTTCCTCCAAGGATATTGTTCCTTATGATGAGTTATTTTTCAAAGTTATGTGATGGGAAATTAATTAAATATTTATTTCAAAAAAGCCTAGTGATTTTATATTTCTTCACTTTTGGTAAATTTTATTTTCCTCAAAAATTTAGTGCTGTGAGATAGTTAATATTAAAGGTATTGAAGAAACTAAAATCTCATTATGAAGGAAAATATGTCTACTTTTTGATACACTCGTTAGATTTTACTTATTATCTCAAGTTTCCCTTTGCTATTGAATACATTGAAGAAGTAGAAAAATAGGCGATAACCAGGGTACTAGTGCGGAACCTAGACAAAATGATACTGAACTTTTGGTTAATGGCATGAAACTCGGTACATAGTTTACTGAAACCATATCGAGTAGTTTTGCCCGATGAGACCAAAAAAAAATTCGATGGAGTTTTTTTGTCAATCAGAGCGCATGTATTTTTCACCATAGCAATTTGCCTGCTTAATATTATTTTTGAAAACATAACTCTTTTAAATTTCATTTTGTGAGAAAACCATTGCTCGAATAAAAAATTTTTATAAAACATATTGTTTGTAAAAACTCATTTTATCTAACCAACAGCCTTCCTATGATTGCTCATTGCTGAGTTATGGCGTTTTCTTGGAAAAATGCAAGATGATGGCCGTTTATTCAAAATTTAAGAGTCTTCCCCATGGATGATTTCTTGGGATTTTTCTGGAGAAATACAGGGGGACGGGGGGACCTATAGAAGGTATTCAGAAGAAATCAGCTTTATAATAATTATTTCTGTCTCCGATCTTATTATGCCTATACGAGTGCCTATATACTATAAAGAGTTGATAAATTTGTTAAACGCGTTTTGATGCTGCATGCTTCAATTTTTAATGGTACTTTCTTTAATCAATTCTTAAAATTGTTTAATTACAAAATGAATATAATTTTGTTTACAATAGAATGTGTCATCAACATTATTAGCAATAGCAATTATAAGGTGTCGGAGTGTGTAATTGGTATCAAACTAATGATATGAATAAGTTTGTTGTGTTATTTGACGGTTTTCCCATAAATTATTTTATTTGCGTTATTTATTGCGTTTATATTATAAAAACATTTACACCTATTTAAAACGATTAGCCTTATTATTTTCAACTTAGAAAATAATTATAGGTACGAGTAGTACTGTTTTAATTTCATTAACAATTAATTATTTTTCAAAGATAAACAAATGATTAATAAATTGCAATCTACTATTGACACAACATTTCGAGTTAGCTATAGCTGTGTTCTAGCAGATCGAAAATTTATTGAGAGAGGGTTTACTATTTAATTACTTTCCGATACCTTAAGGTATTAAAGGAAAGTCTATAACTTTGGGCAACGTTATTTTCAAAATAGAGGCCAAAAAAACGTATTTCGCACCATATTAAGAATATAGGAGTATATTTTTAGTATGTTGAATAGAAGTATGTTACCTTCAATTTGCTACATGAATAATTATTTCTGTGACAATTAGGTCCAGCTTAAGGTGTTATTTGAATTAGATCTACTATACTACAATCTTTATGAAATAATATAAAAGTTCATAATAAATGTATATGCTTATGAATGTAGAGTGAAAAACTTTACTCGGTACCACCAAAACAATGTTTTTAGTATTACAAGAAAATAATTGAACATAAAAGCACGAGAAACTATCTATAGGCTAATGGCCCTATCTACAACATTCTTGCTTAATTTGAGTACTTAAATCGCTTTCTAAAGGTAGTGAATTTGAACTGTCCGAAAGTGCCCCATGTCCAAATTCCCCATCTTCCCCTACTAAAAAAAATTCTTTTAATATTGTCTAAGTTTATTTTAGAGGTAAGTATGTATTCTAAAACCCAGACACTCCTCGATGTTGCTTTTATTTCTAATACAAAAGTTTTCGCATTGCATTGACAGCATATTTTAAAATTATTTTCAATTATACATCTTTACGTTTATTACCTTTACCATCAACATGCAATTTATCACTGTATAATTAAAAATAATTTTAAAACGTGGTTAGTCAAAACTGAACTCTAGAAATAAAAGCATATTCAGCTGCTTAAAAGAATTCTTATAAACTTTGCATTTCAGTTGATGGCCATGATTTATTTTTATTAACATTGCGCGATTTAATTAAATTAAGGTGATGTCAGGTCAGTGCATTGACATTAAAAAGAATATTGACAGATTCATCTGCGTTGATCAACGCAGACGACGGACAGATTATTTCAATGAATATTTTTAATTTCTTTTTCTTCAATATAAACAATTGCTCCATCTTTTAGCTGGTCTTCCTTCCCGTCCTCGAGGAGGACCTTCTATTATAATCACACAACACCTATTATAATTTTGACTTTATTCTCTCATTTGGGTTAAGTGATTGTTCTATCAATTTTTCTTCTGTCGTTATAACAACAATACAAACATCAATAGAATGCCATGTAATTACTTGGCATTCAATTCTTAGCAACAAAGTGCACCTATACTATTTGTTCACAAATGTAGACAGTTGTGTCATTTATAGAATGAAGATTAGATTACATCGAGATTTTTCGGTACAGCATTATGAACAATCGTTCGTACTCGGATCCACTTCTACTACTAAGCTTCTGTCAGCTGCTGTCAAATTATAGTAAAGTACGTTATTTTATTCAAGCGGTACGTGTTTTCTGCATCTATCTCAATAGAAGCCGCGCTATAGTTAGCTAAATTTTGTGAACACATTAGGAATTAGTCACTCTCTATAATTGTGAAATTGGAATATAGCTAGGTACTTGTCGAGTTTAAATTAACAGCCCACAATAATTAGAATTCAAGTTAATAAGAAGTTTTTGTATCTCATTAGATAACAAGAAATCATGTTTAAACTATTATATTGTTATCCTTGGATGATTTTCGCCATAAAATGTGAAAACTTAAAAAAATGCTGATAATGTTATTTCGATATAAGTCTCAAAAATTTTAACCTACCTACAGGAGAGTGTTTCATGGAAACGGTTCATTAGACATTTCAGATCTCCGATCTGAAACTTTCAATTCCTCTGTATTTGATAATCTTTCGGTAAAACCGAAAGTTAACTCAGCAACTTGGTAATTTTAAATGCATTAAGTACGTAAGTACTGCACTTCACAGCAAAATTAATGCACCAATTCCATTAAATAAAAAAGATTCCTCAGAATACTTTTTTATCTAGTTGAATATGTAGTATCACAGTTAAGAATTAAAACTAAATGTCGAACACATTTTAATGGCTTTAAAGGGTGAAGTAAGAAATAATAAATAGCAATAAACAACAGTCCAAGAAACTACGGAAGAATTGACCATTGAGAATCGCAAAAAAAAATTCTGATGATCAAATTTAATTCGTTTTAATAAAAATCCGAAATAAATAAAAATACTTAGGTTGAGAAGTATACTATTATAACCATAGCACAAGTATTTTATCCTGAGGCGCAAAGCGCCGAAGGATATACATAACGCCAGGGTTATAATTAGAGCCCGGAATCTAAGCTTTTTGCTTATGGCTTTAAATCATAAGCAGAACAAATTCCTTTTGGATCTTTACGTTTCTGAAAAATTTAAGTGATTGAGGAGCCATGTTGATAATGCTTATTTTGCTCTTTTTCGAATATTTTGCTTAAAAGACGTTTTCGTGCTTTTTTGAGCTTTTTCTCAAAATTTGTTGATTTTTAAATTAATTTTTTGTTAAATTTGGATAAATTCCTTTTGGATCTTTACGTTTCTGAACAATTTAAGTGATTTAAGCCAATGTTGATAAATGCTTATTTTGCTTTTTTAGTGCTGGCGGTTTTATCTTGATTAACTGGTTAACCGGTTAAAAGAAAATTAACCAATTAACCAAGTGATTCGTTTTTGGTTAACCATCTCGATTCCGGTTAACCGAATCATTTTAACCAGCACTGGTTAAAAATGATTCATTTTAACCATTGGTTAAAAACGATTCATTTTAACCATTGATTAAAATCGATTCATTCATTTTTGGTTAGAACGATTCATTTTAACGAAAATCAATCGTCTTTAACCAACAGTGATTGCAAAATTTTATTTTTAGGGGCCTAATAAAGGACTTTACTCAAAAATTGATAACTCGCATTCATTTCAATAAGCATTGGTTCAAAATTTTTGACCAAAAATATTATTTATGTATTTTTTAGCTTGCTTCTTGAGATAATGTAACAATATTTCGTTTTTCGTAAAAAAATGTCTAGGATTTTAATTTTTATATTTTAATTCAACTAAGAAGCGCAATCAAGGGGTTGTAACACTATACTTTTACTGTATGTTGGATATTATTAACACCATGCTTTTAGTGTAAAGGGATTTTTGATCGTCTCAATTGTATTTATTTTGTTATTTTATTTTATTTATTTTTTTATTTTATTTTTATTTTCTTTTCTTTTTTTTTTAATTATTATATTAATAATAATTATAAGAAAAAAAAATTAACTTAGTACAAATCAAATAATAATAAATGTATAACACCACAATTATTAGCATCAAAATTAACTTAATAAATAGATACAAAATCATTAATAAAAAGTCCTGGTACATAATCAGTCAAAAATCTAACACCAAAAAATCACTTCATAAATTACAATACATGAAATCAAAATATCAAATACGATAAACATAATAAAGTACAAGTCCTACTGGAGATTAATATTGGAAATAATAAATATTGTCAAAGTTGCAAAAATTTTATTCCATTGTAAATTTCAAACAAATTTTTCTTTGAAAAAGATAAATTATTGCCTATGAACGTTTAGTTAAAAGAGCACCGTGTTTACAATTGTTTAAAGCTGGGAATTAGAAAAATTCCTGTACTTTTAGTTCATGAAAATTTTGGAAACCAGATGTGGGTTTTTACGTTTTAACCACCTTTTATCTACCTAGCAACTACCTCTTTGTATTCAAGTATAGTATTAAGATTCTGTTACTCAATGGTATAAGTTTTTATACAACATTGTAACTGTCAACTATGGCAGGTAGCTTTAATCTAAATGATGTTAAAATTACTTGTTTTAAAATCAATCTATGGGCCTTTTCATTTTGTTGTATTTTATGTACTTAAATTTATCATTGATAAATTTTTTTTTCCAAAATTTTAAGTTCCAGAAATTTCTGATAAGCTATTAGGTACAAAATAACGATTTATACAAAAGCCTAGAATGCTAAAATGAATCAAATCAACCAAGCGTAGCAAAACTCAAAACGAATCGTTTAACCAAAGGTGGTTAAAATGAATCGTTTAACCAACGCTGGTGAAAATGATTCGGTTAACCAAATATGGTTAAAATGATTCGGTTAACCAAGAAAAAAATTTTATTTATAGGTTGCTTGCGATTATAAGCTACTAGCAAACATAGTTGAAAACGAGTTTTCGCAAGTCATCGAAAAGTTTTCTAAAAAATTAGTTTTTTATGTTTGACAAAGTTTTTGTTACATCTCAGCTTTTAAATTTTATTAGGTGTTTTTTTTGTGTTATCGATATCAACGAATTGTTAGCTGAAAAGACGACACTTTTCACGTTTATTGTAATTTTTGCAAAAAAATTCGCATCAAATTTGATTTAGTTAGAGAGTTTTGCATTTTCCCCCATAGAATGAGGTAAGACGCCACATTAGTGCAAAGTATGTAACTTAGACTCATTTTATTTAGATTTATAGTAATAATGCGACAATAGGGCCCACAATGATGAAAATGTGTAATGAAAACTATTACCATAGCAATGGGCTTCGTAGATTGCATTTGCTGCATAATTTGCAAGAAGTGGTTACACGAAAGATATACATGGATTGATGACACATGTAACGATTGAAGTCAATAATATCTAAGGATAAAACAGTTTTTTTTCGTTTAGTACCGTTCCCGACTTTCTATTCGGGACTAAAACTCACTATGGCATCTTACCCCATGCATTTTTGTCAAGATTTTTTTGTCGAAAAATACAAAAAAATTTTTTAAACTATGTTAACTAATAATTTATATTGATTTGATATTGCTATCTAATAGTGTATTCTTTGAGCAATAAACACATATTTTTAAATTAATCTAAATGTGTATAATAACGTTTTTATAAATTAATTTAAAAATGTATGGCATCTTCCCCCGACTTGCTTTAGTATTTTTTTAATAGTAATATCAACATTTTTTCCGTAATCCCCTCATAGTCCCCAACAACTCCCCCAGAGGAATTCCGCTATTTTTAAATCACCCTCTATAGTTTAAAAGAAAATTCTGAGATGTTCCGAAGATAATCTGGAAAATGTGGTTTCTAAAAATGTTCATCATTTTCCTTGTTATGAAAGTTACAAAAAATGTTTTCAGACAAAAGTTACTGGTGTCGTTAAGTTACATGTTAGATACAAGTATCGTTCTTTTAAACATTGTTTGGTTAAAACGCAAAAATAACCTTTTTAAGATTTATGGATTGTCAAGTAATTACCTGATTTGAAAGTTTGTATTAAGTAATTAAATCTTAAAAAGGTTATTTTTGCGTTTTAACCAAATAATGTTCAAAAGAACTATACCTACTCTTATAATGTTTCTGCCTATACAATTATCTGCAATTTTCATCTAGGAAAATTTTAATTATATTTTTATCATAATATTTACAGGTACGCAATATAGTAGTACATAATAGAATTACGTATGTGTGTAATAAAAGTACACCAAACGAACGTCAAATAAATTATTATTTACATTACAAATGCGTGCCAACACGTTTTCCACCAACTTTTAACTTATCATTACAAATACCTTTACACGTGTAAGTGTTTAAAAAGTATACAACTAATTAAATTCCACCGTCACAAAAACACAAGAAGTATTTTACCTTTTTCTAATAAATTTTACTCATTTATTGTAGTTTTCCTTTTACTGCTACATTGATAAGAAGAACATCATTAAAATAATAATAATTAAACAACTAAAACTACTTAAAATATAACTTTTACTACGAACTCGCATTTTTAAAAAAAATTTTCATATTATTTACCTTTAATTATCTGCCTTGTGATACTTATACTTTAATATACTATAATACTTTTAAGTATGGGCCTTTTCTGGTTACAGAAAACACATCATATATCATCCAGATTAAAAGTGTCTTTGTTTGGTACAGTAATTTAGGCATCCGCTCGGCTACGCTACGCTTCGCCTCACAAATTCAAAATTCTTTGCAAACAAAGTTGCACTTTTAATCCTAATAACACAATACACTATTTGCTAGTAAAATTAGTTTTAGTGTCTAGGCAGCAAAAGTAACATTGCAATAATTGACAACTGTCAATAAAATCAAACTTTTAATGTCAATGGTGGAAAAAATTCTTATTAAAACTTATAATTTGTTATAAAATAATTAAAGTTGGAGAAATATTCACTGCTGTTATTATTGATTTCTATAATTTTTGTTCAATATTTAATTTGAATTTTTAAGCAAAAATAATTAAAAAGTTTTATTAAATGTTTTAAATATAAACAAAATGTTTAGCGTAAAAACTTTTCTTAAAAAAATTTATTGTTAGATAATGAACTTTTTAAACTTAATTTTTAATTTTAATGAAAATTCGAAATACTATGTCAGTGGAGTAATGTGCACCCTAAAATTCCCAAGTTTAAGTTTTCAATGAACAGCTGAGTTTGCATAGAAGTAAAGAATGATCAAATTTTGCCTTCTGATCAACTGTGTATCTATTTAAAGAGCTATCTATTCTAATAAAATGACCTATATTTTTTAAATAAGCTAAAGTTGTAAAATTATAACTAAGAGGTACTTGATAATGGCAGTTTATGCAAAATACAGTATTAGGTATGTTTGAATAATACAACAACTACTTTAAGTTAAAGTTTTTAGTTTTTACCTTATTACTGATACATACATAATTATGTATTTACAGATGGATACTGAAATTAGAATCAGTAAATTATCTATAAAAATCAGTAATTAGAATTTTATTTCATGGGATTTGTCGATTTTATTAGACTAGAATTTTTTAATTTAGTTTTTTTAGATTTGGAAATTTGTATTAAATGTGTAAATAATTAAATTAAAGTAAAAGCACAAAAGTAAAAGCAAATTCATTTTTTTAATATTTTTTGCTTAAATAATAAAACACCAAATTGCATAATTAAACTATTAAATAATCTGCATTTATAATTTCAACAATTAAAACAATTACCTTTTTCAATTCTAATTACTTATAAGTTATACAGTTTTATTATAGTAAAAAGTGATGCTGATTTAAAAAACCTTAATGAAATGAAAGAAAATAACAGCTGAGAAAATTCGAAGTAGAACTTATTTTTATAAATACTTTATAATTATTAACTTTATTTATTTACTTTCATTAAAGTTGGAATTGAAGTTGTAATTTAAAAGTTTAGAATTTTATGTCTTATTATTACTGAAGGCTCGTTTCATTAGACATTTAACCCTAGAAATGCCAGTAGGGTCTACGAGGCCCCATTTCATTTTTATACTTAATTTTCCAAATTCAGTCGTGCTCTTCGGTGACTTTTCCTAACTTTTAATATAGATTTTGAAAATGTAAAAACATTTTTTAGTTAAACTTCAAATTAGAAGAAAAACTATGATTTTGCGTTACTCTCGGTGGGACCTGCCAGGCCCTATACAGAGTGTCCCACTTAGCATGCTCACCATGGGGGTCTCGTAAATCGTAAGAGATAAGAAGTCGGTTAAATAGCACCAAATGTAGCCTTGTTAATGGCCAACTCAATGATATGATGCAAAGTTATATTCTTTTAAATGCAAACCCAACCTCAATTTTATGTTGTTGCAAAGCTATTTCCTTCTCTTTTCAAAAACATACGTTTTTAAATTTTTTAGCAGTTTTTTATGAGTTTACACTGTTTTGATATTCTTATGTTTAATTTCAATTGTTCATTTTTATTCGCTTGTTTCATATAGGTAGGTAATTTGATTTTAAAAATTTTTTAACATTAAATAACAAATTTATTTCCTAATTTCGAGAGTCTAGAGTCAAACAACCTTAACTACAAAACTAAGGTTTTCGAGAATTGATGAAATAAAACTTTTAAGGTAACCTACCCCTGTATAACATATAACTTGGAAAATATCAATCGTAGAAGTGCAGATTTTTGACACTTCATACCTTGGCCTTAGTACTACTTATTCGTGGTATTATCTCAGAAATCAAAATTTTGTAGTTAACGTTGTTTAACTCTAAGCCCTGCCCTCGATTTTTTGTTACCAAATAAGAAATTTAAAAATTAACTCTATCAACCTTTATATTTTTAACCGACTTTGTATCTCTTACTCTCTAAATGAACAGTTTTAAAAGAGTACAGCCAGAGCCTGTCTTCTTTTTTCAATTACCAAAAATCTCCAAATATCGGACGGACGGCCATTACACAGGTCTGTTTTTGGTAATTAGGAAAAAACGACTGGCACTGTCGTAAAACTGTTCATGTGCAGAAATAAATGGCCTTTATAACTAAATAACGTACTTGGCCAAAATCTATGAACTCTGGAACTTATAATAAATTCTATTACTAAGAAAAAAATTGAATATAAAGTACTAATTTTAGCAGTGAAATAAGTTTTCCATTCTTTTGAAATTTTATTATGATTAACGTTTGCGTATTGTAAGTAAATAATAAAATACAATATAAAGATATAATTGGTAAACAACTAACAAACTAAGTAATTATCTGTCAAAGAATAGAATTTTCTAAGGAAATAACGCTTACCTATACACTCTTATTTTTTAGCTTTTTTCTAGTAATGACGATACTGCAAAGTGCGTGGAAAGTTAATTAAAAAAATTCTTGAAATGGAATGTTTTCAAAACATTGTGTTGTTTTTCTTTTGGTTTTCTCATGTAATAATGGCGAAAAAAGCAACCAAAAATCGTGAATTAACACACTATCCTCTTAAAATAATTTACCGTGTATTTAAAAAATTGAAATTAAAATGAAGAAAATCACAATTTTCCTTTTTTTATGAATGGACCACCCTTATTTAATTGATTGGAAGAAATTGATAAGTACACTTCATACAGTCTTGCAGAACCCCTGAATATCGAATTTGAAAAGCCCATTATAGTGAACGCACTTAAATTATGAGACAGATAAACCTAAAAGGTGAGTTCATCTCGGCTCACCTCTTTCATTCAGAGTTTGCTGAAAGTAAAAATTTAATATATGAGTAACGTAATGAAATACATTTTGGCGATCATTACCATTTATGGAATATCTGTCAGATATAGATACTTTATAATTAAATCGAGTCATAATTAAATAAAATATATTTAAAATATCGAGTATCAAGTACAACAATATACCTACGTCAATTTAATTCATGAAATTAGAGTTGGAGGGGCTAAATAGTGACGATTTGTACTCCCCACTTAGGGATCTCTATACTCTTATATACTTTTAAACCCTTGAAATAAAACACAATCTTTAACATAAGATCTAGAAATAATATAATTTGTAAAATTTAGTGCCAGTTTGTAGTGAAACCTTAAACAGTTTCCAAAATGGTAATCGATCGCAAAAATAACATAAAACGTAAGTTTTTTTTAATTAATTGCTTTACACAAAGTCCTTAAATGTAGTAGCTTAAGATTAAAAAGGGATTTTATTTTAATTGATTGAAGGTAACAGGGGGTTTTGTGTTGGAATGATCAATTAATTAAATTTTATTTTTTTTCTCATGGAAATTTATTTGAAGTTTAAGTTCAAATTGCGATATTTTAAACGTTATGCACTTGCAAGGCTTTTGCAGCTCCTTGAGAAACTCACTTGTTTGTCAAGTCACTTGCTATTTTCACTGTCATGGATGTTTTTCCATCATCAAGGAACTAAGAGATATATTATAAAAAGCACAATTATGAGAAAAATAACAATATATTTTCGTTTATGGTTATTAATTAATTAACAATTTTAATTTTTGGAATTTCATTAAAAATCTTCTTGACGTAAATTTCTACCCAAAACTGCCAAAACATAAATCGAGTTTTAATTTTAATAGTATTTCCAAGCAATCGATGACTTTAATAGGTTTGAATTAAATTAAGTAATGAAAAAGTTAACATAAGGGTTTCGGTTAAAATTCATCAAACGAATTTCCAATGGAAGAGCAAAAGAAACTTTAAAGCCCACTTAATACCAGCACATATATTTATTTTTTTGAAAATACATTTTTCTTCAAAACAAAATTTGATGGTCAATATTCAAGGTACGATCGTTACAATTAATATGTATATCTCAGTCAAGGTATTTGCTGGCTGAAAGTTATTCCCATACACTCATTCTCAATAAATATAACGATATATTTCCTATTATTTTTTTGGGTTTTCAAATATTTGTCCTCATTTATTTTCTTGGATTAGATAATGTAAGTTTAATGTTGTTTGTTAGATAAACTTGTATGGTACATTAGGAAGAAGAAGATACGGATTAATAATAATAATAATTAATCATTTATTTACTCATATTTTAATTAATTATTAATATTAGCTGGTGTTGTTTTCTGTAGATCTATTAGTAGAAATTGTAGATATATAAGAAATTAGTACTTTAGAGTTCAATCGTTTCTCGACCAGTGCTAAAATGGGATCCCTTCATTGTATTTTGAATACACAAGACAAATTACAATGTCAACAGAAAAATTAAAGTAATTACGCATTATCTAATTACTATGTATTACGAAAGTCAAAATTTTAATCTTATCAAATTTATTTTCAATTCAAATTTTGTAATGATTCTTAACTATTATTCTAATTTATTTTAGATGTTTATTCAACTGTACACAAATAATGATTATTCTTATACAGTATGTTCCACGAAATATTATATGGATTAGATTTCTCAATTATTTACTTTATATACATATGTACATATGTACAACATGTTTACAAGATTTTTTTTACTAAGTAACAATATGATAACAGCAATAATCCTTATTTTGTCGGAATTCTGCTACTGTTCTAGACCTGGAGCTATCAAACATCTGAACTAAACAATAAGGTACAAAATTTTTGACTTTACAGGCCGAAAGAACATAAATATTAAATAAATTAGTAATAAAACCAACCGTCTCCGTCTACCACTTGTAAGAGGCCGCCTTAACTTGTACAGCCAACCTCACAATTAATGGCCACCCTGGCTATAAGCCTAGCACGAATTCTGGATGAAACCATCATAACACCCACTACTTAAATTGAGGGGTAACTTTATTTTGCCAACAAGTAGTAAATCAATAATCTTCCATTCTGTTCTTTTGTCGTTGTTAGATAATAAACACCCTGGCGTATAGCCAAAGTGGCCAATAATTATGAGGCTGACTGTACAATCTCTAGAAAATCGGTTATTGTGGGTTTGACTAATTATAAATTATGGTTTAATTTGATGCCCTACCAAAAATTTTAAAAATTAAGTTACAGGTCAGAAAAAATTTTGATAGTAAGATGTGTACTTTATAAATTTATAATCTGAAACTAATTTTGCATGCACTTGAGCACTTGGGATTTTGCAAAAAATTAAAAAACCCGAAACTTTTAAGTTTCCCATGTTATTTAATTGGGAAAATCTGGAAAAATAGATGGCTCGTGCGGAACCTGTAAATGTTAAAATATCGAGCTGAAAATTTTACACGATTTTTTTCTATTTCTTTCAAAACTTTTTAGGGAAGGGGGTTAAAATTCGGCAACAACCAAAATAAGGGCCACCCTAGTATAACATGAACAAGCGATATATCAAAAAATTCCTTTTTATGTAGTTTTCGAATGTAGGTACACTTACGCATTCAATATTCTGCATGTATTGGCAATATCTCAAATATTTGTTGCTCAACTATTTTTCAGATTTTTCTAAATTATTGAAAATAATGCGACTAACAATTTTCTTATTATCAGATGACAATTTATTGAAATTCTTACAATAGCCACGTTATCTGCTCGGATACAACAAATCAATATGATTTACAATATGATTACAACAAATTTTCATTAATTCGCTATACAGGGTGATTCAGAACTCGAGGCGAAAAATAAAATGTCTTAATCAGTATCGAATTACAAGCAGAAAATGTAAAATAAAATTTTTTCTGATTGGATTTTGTTTCCGAGATAATCGATTTTAAAATTTTCAGAACAAGTTAATCTATGAATATTTAAAACAAGGCAGGCCTTAGAAAAAGGAAAATGGAATGTCATATTCCGAGTCATATTCTAAGCAGAAAATAATATGTAGTAAATGTTTTACCGATTTTGCTTTGTTTCCGAGATAATCAAGTTCAAAAAGTTTCCCATAAAGATCCAAAATTTTCAATTTCAAAATTGAACTAATTTTGAAAACAAATAATTTAAATAATATGTGTATGGAGTCATATTAGACTGAAAAGAGCATAAACTGCGAAGTACCCACGCCTTGAACGAATTTTGATGAAATTTTTTTTATTGATTTCTAAATACCCTAAATCAAAGTTTATATTGTTAAAAAGTGTGCATTTCCCTCATAATCTTTTTAAACCACTTCTTGTGAACTCAATTTTCATAATCGTGAAAAAAGAATTTTTATTTCATAATTTTGGGTGCAAATGCTTACGCGTTGGATAATTAGTAATTAAGCAACAAGTTTACGGAAAAAAAATTTTAAAAACGCATGATGAAATTCTTATTAACATTTAATTAATAGTAACTAATGGGGCACTTCTAGGCATCTCAGAAACTTCAAATTTGGCACCAATGTATATGATGTCCTCAAGATTAATAAAAAAAAGATTTCAAGTTCTGAAGACCCTCTGAAGCCGATTGAAAGGGGGGGGGGCAACACCCCCGTTTTTTATTAGAAAAAATTAGACTTATCTAAAGATCTTTAGAGTGTGTTCTACAACGACACCAAATTCCAAGTTCCTAGAATGCTTAAAAGTGCTTGTAACTCCAAGTAACGTCATATTAGGAATTTCCTGAAAAATAATAACACTGAGAAGAACCAACTCCTTGATCGAATTTTGATGAAATCTTTTTTATTAAATTCTAAATACCCTAATGACCAAAGTTTATACTGTAAAAAAAGTGTGCATTTGCCTCATCATCTTTTTAACCAATTCTTGTGATTTTGTTACTTTGAGTCACAAGCACTTTTAAGCATCCTGAGAACTTGAAATTTGGTGTCATTGTACATTACACTCTAGGGATCCCTAAAAAGGTCTTATTTTCTCTAAAAAGTATGGGGGGCGTCCCCCCTCCCCCTTCAATCTACTCCCAGAAGGTTTTCAGAACTTCAAGACTTTTTTTATTAATCTTAAGGACATGATATACGCATTTTTGAAATTTTTTTTCCGTAAAATTGTTGCTTAGTTACTAATTATCAAACCCGTAAGCATTTGCACCCAAAATTTTGAAATTAAAATTCTTTTTCAGCTAATTTTTATGATTTTCAAAATTGAATTCACAAGAAGTGGTTTAAAAAGATGATGAGGCAAATGCACACTTTTTAACAATATAAGCTTTGATCTTTAGGGTATTAGAACTCAATTAAAAAAATTTCATCAAAATTCGTTCAAGGCGTGGGTTCTTAGCAGTAAAACCCTCGTTCACTACACTATAAATTAAGTTAAAAGTGTTTCAAAAGTTATCAACACTCTAATAAAAGCTGAAGAGTGTTTTGTTTTTGCACGGCCTAACCTTGTTTATTTATGCAAAAAATTAAACTTGTGTCGCCGGCAACTCCACAGAGTGATATACGCACAATTTTTTCACGGTGTGGTTCTAGGGTTAAAAAAGAAAAATTATTTTAGATTATTTTTAAAAAAATAATAATTTTATAATTTTATTTTCTGAAGAATCTTTGAATAAATAAATAAACGTTAAATAAATAAATACTAGCGGGCACCCCCGTCGAAATCGACAAAGTTTCTGAAGATATGAATACGTTAGAAAAATGAAATTTTCAAAAATTATTATATGCACCTATAACCTACACGGATAACTTTTTGCGTGTCCGTCAGTCAACGTGATCGAACTTTGTTAAGGTGGGGAATTATGAGATAGTAATGAGCGTGACAATTTATTATTTAAAAAAATGTATGAAAATAATAATTAGAAGAAAAAAATTAGTGCTGACATATCTGTGGTTCGAGAGCTTGGATTTAAAAAGAAATCATTAAAATAGATCCAGTAGAAGCACGCTAAAATTACCGGCGAAGAAAAGCTTGCTCGTTTTAAATATGAATAAGGTCCATTTGTTTTTTAGAGGTTATTGGGGTTATTCGTGAAGCGAAGTAAAACGATAAAAATAATCTTTTGAAATTGAATATTTAATTATTAATTTAAATATTAATTGAAGAAATAGAAAAGGATTGTTGCATTATTTTAATCGTAGTTTTGATCGTATTTCGATAATATACTCCAATGTTTTAAAGACTACTGACACGTGACAACCTTTATATGTATAAATAAAGATAAAAACGATTTATTTCGTGAGTTTAATTATTTAATTTAGTTAATTATAATTAAATATTTATTTAGAAAATTTATAATTAAATTAATAATTTATTGAATATTTTAAAAGTCACGTGTCGGTACTCTTTAAAAAATTCGACTATATCAACCTCGTTACACGGTTTTTTATTTATTATTTATGAACAACAGGGTAGCAGGGGGTCGATGGGGATAAAATGCTAATTACTAAACCCCCTAGTAATCAAAACATCTCATTTCATTATTAAATAACGTTGATACTGCCTTTTTCCTCACAAATTTTGAACTACTAATTAGTTTCATCACAAATGAATGAGTAATGAATGAGGTAATGACTAACTTAAAGTATGAACAAAAGCATAAAACACGTTGACCATCTTATAAAAAAATAATAAAACTAACCTTCTAAGCCAAAGAGGTGAACCTAAAAACCCGTCTCAAAAATCCAAAAGGCACAAAATAACAAAACGTAATTAAAAATGCACACACCAACCTGACCATATCGCGTATTAGAAACGTACCTACTGTCGAATAAAAGTATTGAAAATTTTATCACGACGAAATGTGCTAAGACCTTATCGTATAAAACCAAATATCTACGTTTATTTTCATTTATAATTTGGATTATTTTAAATTATAAAATTGAATATTTTATTATGTAAATATATTATAAAATATAAAAAAGGTGCGAAATTAATAATTTGAAAAAAAAATTAGTGGTGACATATCTGTGGATCGAGAGCTTCAATTTAAAAAAAATTCATCAAGATGATCCAGTAGAAGTACGTTAAAATTACCGGTAAAGTAATTTAGTAATTAATAAAGTAAAATAATTTTGGCTATTATAACTCCGGTGTCCCGGGATTGAGAAAAAGTCAATCTAGAAATCCGGTGATTGAAAAAACTCAACAGGATTGCAATCCCTAGCAGATTCCCTGTAGTCAAATTTTTTGTTTGATTGAACTATATTTGGTGTTAAATATTGCTATATCCGGAAACTTTTGCTGAAGCAAGCAAGTTGATTGCATACGCATTTGAAATATCTCATACATGTACTGTACATGTACATATCGTCGCCTGAGAACAACAGTAAGACAAGTATAAAATCTTAGTTTCGAGTACTATGCATTTTAAAATTTTATGGTTATTATTTGATTCTTGAAATACTCACTTTGGCTACTTCCGATAGTGTTTATATCACTGTCTTAACTTACGGTTGACCTGAATGTATATAAGTATTGGAAATTAAGCAACATCAAGTTATGGTTTGTAAAAAAGTAATATGACGTCATAAAGTATAACTTAGCGATCCATTAGGTGCAGGCATTACTTACAATGCCAAAAGTACATATATCTTCATTTCGTCTTTGTTTTAGATGTCCTACTATCGCTATGAGGCGACAATATATCGAGCGTACTAAAGTTCAATAATATTTTGATTAAATGCATAATTAAGTTCTCTTAGATTAAAATTGTCAGTTGCTTACTTTTGATATCATCTTAATTTTAAAATTTTTTCTTTTAAACAGTTTTTTGACAAATTTGTTTAAGATTTTTCAATGTTGAACACAAAATTAGTAGAGTTTTAGCCTACTATTATACTCTGTTCAGCGACCAGAAATAGCTAAGCCACTCCACACAAATTTCTGTCAAATAAGGTTGACGCATGTCAATTCGTATGTGATCGTTGTAAACCGTATTTTTAAAATTTGGCTAATAGAATATCACGCGATTTTTGTGAGAGCGGCTTAGCTATTTCTGCTCGCTGAGCAGAGTTTAGTTAGTTTGAGAATTAAATAACAACCACATAACCACAAATACTAGAGAAAGCCTTCTTTTTCAAAGTACTGTAATCTCATCTAAGTTTGACATAGAAAATAAACAACTTACTATATAACCCAAATAAGTTTTTAGTCAGAAATCAGCACTATACACTCGGTATAATACATTTTCCTCAATTCTGCACACTTATACTTGTGATGGCATGTAGCTGTCGATGTCGGACTTAGTTGTTAACAATCGTCTAAGATCTAAGCAATCCTAAATAAAATCTTCCATTGTGGACTTAGTAGGTAATATTTACAGTTAGTAGCTTTCATGATCTGGATGTTTTACCAAGGTAATATGGCTAGAGCTTTGCGCTTCTCTCAGTTGGGACACCAGTGGACTCCATTTCAAAGGCTTGGTTCTTCTACATTAAAATTCTTTATTTAGTGTCATACGTACCATTAGACTACTCTAATTAATTTTTTATCTATAATATCTACTACTAAAACTTCATAGATTTAAAGATATTATTATTTAAGGCTATTCTTTCTTTCAGGTTCGCTTATAATTGCCACAATAGGAATAATATTAATATGCATATCACAGTTAGTGATTACGGACGATTTAGTAAACTTTATAGTATCAAAAGTAAGTTCTATAACAAAGCACAGCACTTAAAACTAATAATTATTTAGGTTTTAGAGTTTGGTCCAAGTTCGATACCATTTGGCATATGGGAATACCCTCCATACGACTTACTTATAAAAATATATGCTTTCAACGTAACAAATCCAGAAGAATTTTTAAGTGGCACAGAAAAACTCAGATTTCAAGAAATAGGTCCTTATGTGTATCAGTATGTAATATTAGGAACATTTATTTAATTCTAACTAAATGGATACTTTTAGAGAACGTTTACTTAATTTAAATCCAGTTTTCAATGATAATGGTACACTGAGCTATGAACCACGTCGTATATTAGAATTTAAACCAGAACTGTCCGTCGGTGATGCAAAAGAGGACGTTTTCGTTTCGCCAAATATTCCACTGCTGGTTAGTTAATTTTTCTAAAAAATTCAATTAAATATTTAAACTATTATTTATACAGGGTATAACTGCAAAAGCAACCGAATACTCTGCTTTCACCCAACTAGGTTTGGCATCGATAACTTCTCTTCTTGGATCAGAAGAATTTAGGAATTTAACTGTCGACGAATACCTTTTTGGTTACGATGATCCACTTATTACTGCCGCAAATACTTTTATTTCAAATTGGATCGATTTTTCCAAATTTGGAATTTTAGATAGGGTAAATTTAAAAGAATTTAATTGAGCTTATACCCATTTTTTCAACTTTTAGATTATGGCACTAGACAACGGTTCTGATATAGTAACAATGAACATCAAAAATGAAGACGAAAAATATCGCCGTTACGAAATAACTAGATGGAACGGATCTCCCGGAATTGGAGTTTGGGGTTATGAAAGTGAAAGAAACTGCCGATTATCCGATAATACTACATGTGGTAAAGTCGAAGGTGCTTACGCGGGAACAATCTTTCCTCCAAACATAAAAACCGAAGATACTTTTCTACTTTATAGACACGCTTTTTGTAGAACTATTCCTTTATACCATCACTCAAACGTAACTACTAAAGATGGTTTCGAAGCCTTTCTGTATAAGACTACTAAAAATTTTTTATCACGAACTGAAGAAAATCCAGATAATGCGTGCTATTGCAACACCGAATTTTGTCATCCAAACGGTTTGGGAGATATATCGCCTTGCTATTATGGAATTCCTATAAGTATTTCCGAACCACACTTTTTAAACGCCGATCCTGTAGTTACACAAAATATTGATGGAGTGAAACCAGATGCAGATAAACACGAGTTATTGCTAACAATTCATCCTCGATTGGGAGTTATTCTTGAGGCCAAATTAAGATTACAAATGAACCTCATTATGCCTGAAACGAACTATAATGTTAAAACTGAACGGTTTAATAACTTAGCTATTCCAATGCTTTGGGCCGAATTAGCAGTAGATACTGTTCCTGATAGCATTTACTTCTATACAAAATTAGTAGAACACGTATTACCAATTGTTCAATGTGTCTCGGTTTATTTGTTGTCCGTAATTGGTGGCTGTATGTTATTTGGATCTGCCATCGCAATACTAATATCTCCATCAAATAATACTAAAAGTCCCTTAACCATAAATTATTCTCAAGTTCCAATCTTAAGAAAGATATCTACAAATATTCCAGCTCAAATAGTAATAAAAAAATAGGTTTAATAAAGTAAATTAAAATTAATTTATCGGCTGATCCAAAGAGACTGACTTAAAATTAAGTGTTAACAAAAATTGAGATTTTATATTATTTTTTTAATAACGAAGTATAAATAAACAAAAAATGTACAAATTTTATTTACAATTTTCTAATATAACCTAAAGATGTCATAAGTGAATTTTTGCTTTTATCCAAGGTAAGTAATACGACAAGCGAGTGTAAACGTCAGGAAAACCTGGTTTAGCACAACCGGATCCAAACGAAGTAATGCCTGCTAGTATCCATTTACCATCATTAGATGCACATTGCAGAGGTCCTCCTGAGTCACCCTGTAAAAAGATTTTAAATTTTGAACTAAAAAATTCTCTAATGGTTTACAAACCACGCAAGTACCACTAGAACCATCTAAGTGACCGGCACATAAGTGGCCAGAGCGAATCGGAACTGCGTGATGATATTTTTTTCTACAAATGGCATTATCGTGAACCGAAACTTGAGCTTCTAGTAATTTTCCCGATAATGGTCCATCTTCCGTATCTCTCCCCCATCCGGTTGCTACACACAGTTCTGTTTGATTATGAGTTAATCTCTTTGTGGGTAAACAAACTGAACGTATTCTACTGCGACCGACGACTTTTACCGGTCGTGAAAGTTTCATTAATGCTAAAAATTTCAATTAATTATGTAAGTTTTTATCGCTTAAAACATAACAAGTACCAATGTCATGTTGAAAATTATGAAAGCGTTCGTGTATAATAATTTCTTCAACTGGAATTCGTTCTTCGGAATATTCTTCAACATCCTGATCCCAATCTCCTAAAACGGCGGTCCAGAGTGCCGCTAATGGTAGATTAAATAAGTCGCTAAAATTCGAGTGGTAATTATTATGTAGTGCGGTACTGTTACAATATAACGTTACTTACTTGTTAATACAATGAGCTGCAGTTAATAACCATTCTTTCGATATAAGCACACCTCCACACCAATGACCCAAAAATCCAAATTGTGGGTGCAATAATTGCAGCGAGACCTATTAACGTGTCTTGTTAGAATTTAAAAATAAACTTAATTCGCGCATATCACCTGCCAGGGCCAAGCACCTCTAACACTTTGTTTACCATGGATAATCCTCCCTAACGAACCAATTCGAGGTTGTCTAGAACGACGCACACTACTGCCGCATTCTAAAACAAATTACTCTTTTTTAATTAATTGAAACAATTAAGAATTAGCGCACCAGGAAGAGCTCGTTTACCTTGTACCGCTGACATTGACCCACACAACACATAAATTAATATTAATAACGTGTGCAGCTGGAAGTCCATAGCACTGCGCTTAGAAGCGCACTAAGTACAACACCTGATGAGCAAGAGAGAGTGACAGTGGAGTAACAATGAAAGTGGTCGGGTAAACAATTCAATAACTGGGCCTCCTCTCCATATATAACCCAGTTAGAGACATTACACAGATGCTAAGCGCACAGCTTAGAAAAAATTTGTCCACAATCAGTTTACATCTTAGTAAATCCCAATTAATTTGTTCATTATAAAATTTAATGACCACCTACCTCACTAACATTAGCACCATTAAAATACAATACAATTTTGTGTCGCCAAATTATATTTATTAGTACCACGTCAGGAATTAAGCACTTTCTCGATCGATGTTTTATACTATGATTAATTAAACTTGCAATAGTATACAAAACAAAACAAAAAAAGTTCTGTTTATGTTCCCAACACTAGGTATACCTACTACTAGTACTCTCTACTTTCACTAAAAAGTAAAAACACATAGCACGTTTCATTTTGTTCAAATCATGAAACATAAATCAAGGTCGATTAAACATTAGATAGTAATAAAAGGCGTCTGATTAAATAATTAGTTTTGTAGAGTATGTGGGAAAGCTTTTTTTGTCAATAGAAAAAAAACTTGTGTAAGTGTTATTAATACTTGTGTATTAATAGTTCGAGTGGTTTTTCATTGAGGTCAATGCTAAGGAAGTATAGAAAATGTTCAAGTGATGGACTATATCGAGACAAGACATCGCAACATATTGTATTCCATTTGAATATTACAAAAAAAATATTAATTGACGTGTTGTTTATATCCATGTAAGTAAGTATCGTGAAAACCTACCTTGGAAGTTAGAAGTTGGAAACTATATTTAGCGAACAAGATGCTAATGCTAAGCCATTAAAAAATTTAATTACTTAAAAAGGAAACATCCACTAGTGGTATTATTTGATTATAGTAATCTTATTTCTTTCCAATGTAGGGCTCATTTGCAGATTGTCGCGTCAAATTGTCTACTCATTTCTTGCTACAAACCGTCTCTGGTTACAGATGATATTGATTGGTCTAAATAATTTAGTTTTAATGTTTGAACTTCCTTAAAATATTAACGATTGTTATAAGTGGTTACAGCATTGGTAGCAAAAATGTGATTATACAATGAATAAATTATAAACAATTGGGCTATTCCACGTGAATTTTAACTTCAACAGTCTTTTGCTGTGTGACCTCCTCTGATTTTGTTCAAACCCGGAGGGTCTTCATAAACTTTTTTGACATATTCTGAACTTGTGCTGTTTATACATGTGTAGAGATGGTTCCAAAAACAGCAGCCAGGGACAACTATTCCGACCATATTAAGGTGGATTTTTTTTATGTTAGCTGCATAGCCATTCGCGATAGCCATACTTCGCAGCGTAGTAAGGTTCCTAACAATAGAAGTCAATAGCTCAAAAAATTTATGTAATAATGGCTGTTCTGTAAGTGAAAGTTCGATCACCTTACTTTGAAGTAAAGTTTTGGTATAAACTCTTTAGATGCTGGGGTAGAAATTACGTAGGCGATTACCTAAAGTCAGAAAGCCAAAAAATCACCAAAACTTGGTGTAACTTGGTTTCTAGGATCAGGGCCGTAGCCAGACTGTCTGACTAACAGGCTCAAATAATTTCAAGGGAATATAAAAAGCTAAAATCAGGGCTTTCTCTCTTTTGGGTTTGTATAAATCTGTTGAACACTGTAATCTCTTCTGAGGATAGAAGTGTCCAAAGTTTTCTTATTATTGCGAAATCTTTAGCAAGCTCAAGCTAAAACAGGCTTAAATTTTCCTAGAGCAAACTCAGCGTCCCTGGCTACGGCCCTGTCTAGGATGCTCAACGAATCTTTCTTATTTAATACAATGCCAAAGAGTTTACCATAAATGGAGAGGTCTATGAAAACAAAATTTAAAATTTACAAACTCCTCTAGATAAAAGACGTCCACATTCTTACTCGCTGTACGACAATTTTTGAAATTGAAATAATGAAAATTTTCTGGGAGAGTAACAAATTCCCCCAGGGTATCCCGGTTTCTTCCTAACGCCCATGGCCCAGGCGCCAGAATACCTTAATACGCCTTATCTGAGTGGGCAAGAGCTCTCCCACTTTTTGGTTTAGCACTACATCACTGGTGCGAGAAGGCCTCCAAACACATAGTTACGTTGTTGGTACCAATGGAGCAATTCGAATATGGAAGAACTATGCCAAGAGTTAATGTCATACTTCTTTGGCTAAGCAGATAGATATCATAAAATATGCTCTCGCGTATTGGTATTGCGTTATGATTATATCATTACCACTAGTGTCTCAGACACTGATAGGATCAGAAGGAAAAAATGATAGAAAAGTCGAAGTCACAATGTGTGTTTAACATCGGTTTTCATAATTATTATGACTTTCTGTATAAGACAAAACCACTCTAAAAAACTTAATAATAACTTTAGTTTTAACATTATCATTTAATCTATTTTATTTAATCTTTGTAATCCCCTCGAGGAGAAGATATTTTGTAGACATAGGTAGGACACAAGTATAAGCACAACTTCACCTACGCAATTAATCAAAAAACTAAAAGTTTTCTTATGTCAGAAAGTACAATGAGATGGTATAAAAACTGATAAAGTATTTAGGCGCCACTTTTAGAAAATCTTAAGTTATTACATTTCCTTACCTATCAAATAAAAAAACAAACAAATAATTTGCATTTTTATTAATAACATCAACAAAAAAATAATAATAAGTATAGAAAGTATTACGAAAAAGTAGTCAGAATCATAAATTTTAGTTCATTTTATAATATCAATTAGAAAAAATTAATATGAAATCATTGCATATTAATATGCAAATGCTTTATTTAAGCAAATGAATCATCCCAATAATTATATGGCTGTCTTATAACTGTACGTATAATCAGTTTTTTATTACTTACTAATTTTAATTAATTAAATTAAAATAATTTAAAATACTTTCTTTTAGATGTTGAAAAGTGCGTAAAATTAATGTACTCAAGAACAATAAAGTACAGACACGCACCAACAGTGCTATTTGGGTCAAAATGAAAGTAATTTTAAATTGACGTTAAGTCATCTAATGTTTATATTTTTTGTTGCTTCTAATAAAGAGGTTATAATTTCATTTTTAATTTAATAAAAGGTTTATTTCTTTATTTTATTAATTATTTTTTTAAATCGAAAAAATGGTACCTATATTTTTTTTAATTTTTGTTTCTGATTAGTATATTTATTATTTTTATTAGTATCTACTTTTGACGTCATTTCTATGTATTTTTTTCGGGTTTTGGAATAAACGTGATTTATTATAAGTACCCATTACTATATTCAGAACAGTAATATTTTTTAATCACTATACGATCTGCATTTTGCAAGGTTGTTGTTATGAATTATGACAATTTGTCCACGATGTTTACCCTTGTGTTGTAGACGTGTTCCAAAGATATCTATATAGACTATTGCATGTTTTTTCGTTTTTATAGTATACCACAACCATGATGTATTATTATAAAGCGAAGAAACGACGGCTTACAATGTGGTACTAAAATTCTGACATCGGAATGCATCGGAAACATTGGCGCACCTAGGATACAAGAAAATATGAAACAGATCCGACTGTTATAAAAGCTGACATTTATCAAACTACAGACTTAGTTGCAAATAAAATACTGTATTTAACTCTCGCATAATGGCTAAATACACTCGCATGACTATAACACTCGGCTCCGGCTCGTGTTTAAAATTTCATCCTTGTATAATTATGGAATTATTCTTGTTAAATAATATACTATTACTTGGAAAATAATCAAATTTGTAATTTATGGTAAATGGTCCCTGTGGTTTACATGGGTCTAAATCTAAAATTTCTCTGCTTCAATGGATATAATCCACAATTGAAAGATTCTAGTCTTCCAAACGGATCGACTCACATTAAATAAGCTAACGACTTTACTTCTACGCCTCAATATGCTGTGTTTTCTTCATTTTGAAAGAGTCTATGAGAATAGAGCTACGGAATATGTAATGTAGATAATTTTTATTTTCTTCTAATTTCATAAAATTTAATTAAATATTAAATCTATCCGTGAGTAGTTATTTTTAACTCTTTTATGCCATATATTATGGAATAGTTTAATTTTTAATTAAAAACAGAAAATCATTATTATATTATACACTTACATCTAACCCTGCACTTAATGTTTATTTTGGGCTACATCAGAACGGTGATGGTGAAATCAATTTATTGTGATTAAGCTCGTAGTTCGTATATTTTTAATTAAATAAAAATCTTTACAAGCTCTTATTAATGTCTTTTATTAAAATTTTATTGAATAATTATTTTACTCACTTGAAACAAATGGAAGCGAATAATAAATTAATAATTAAAGTTAATAAATATAAAAGTTTTCAACTTTTCTTTGAAGCCATACTATTAATTAACAACATAAGTATTTTTCCATTACCTACACTTTTTGTTTGAGAAATCTGATTAATTTTTGATTAAAACAATATACTCGTATAATGTTAACTTTAAAATTTGGTACTTAGGTACGATATAGTAAAAACTCCAAACCATTACATATTCAAAATTCAATCCTTTGATGATGAGATGATGAGCTATTACAGTTTAGATGTACACAATCTCCGGCAAAGATTCCATGAAGCAGATAAATAAGTTAACTCTAATCATGCCGTTATTTCCTTTAATTTGATAACTATTGAGGCGTAGGTGAAAACACCGACTAATTGGTTTTACAAATTTTAATGTAGTTAAATAGAAATTTTAATTTCCTTGTAAAGTGCTGCAATATTAGCTTCGTCTTAACAGATTTTTAATTACCATTAAAAGTCTTTTCATTAGATTTATACGAAGCATATGGAAGAGAAAATTTCGTTGTCAAAAAAAATTCTTAGAAATTGCATTCTTCTTGTAACAACGTTTCATTTTGTTATTAAACTGAGCAGTTATTTATTAACTTCTTTAAACAATGCTTACTTTAATCATAGGTTTTACATATTTGTGTTTACACAGGACATCTGGCATATTATCCTTATTTCCATTAATTTATATTGCGTATCAGTTGAATTTCTTAATATTTTTTGGAATAATTGAGCTTTGGAATGTACCTATAATAAACAGTGATGTGCTGGATAAGGAATGGATATCGAGAATTCTATTGTATTTTTTTATGAACGATATGCATCTTGGTTTTTGCAGCACAACTGTTGTAATGTTGTATTTTATGAATAGGGTACGTGCACTATACGCCAATTTAAAATTAAATAGTAAAATACATATTATTTCTAAATTTTCAATCATTTTTAATTATTTTGGCCATTTAGTCACTTTGATCTAGTTTGGTCCTGCTCATTGAGTATCTCATCATGCTTTTGTCAATTTGTTATTTTAACAATAAACAAATAAGATTATAACCTGTTAAAGTGTTGGGTTCTAGGGTTTTGTGTATTTATATTTATGTGGGCTGAAATAAACAACTTTAGAGGGAATTCAGGTATTTACTTTTAATAATATTGTAGTTTTAAACTTTATAAGATAAATTTCAGAATGTTATACAATGTAAATAAAGTACAATGCTTGCGTTTGACACTTTCGATTATCTTCGACTTCACGATTGCTCACGATCGTGACGTAATGGTTTGGTAATAGTCATGGTGGTAACACAGTATAATAATATGCTACGCATACAGTAGTGCCGACGTGCAAAAATTGTGTCGCTAATATTGTTTTGCGCATGCGTGAATTTGTACTATCCGATTAATGGCTTGTTATTGTTGAATACAGTGCACATTCAATATAGTCACCTATGATAAAAGAAACCAGGCAACTATTTTTTATAAATTCGCATCATGCGTGAATTTGTACTATCCGTTAAATGGCGGGTTATTGTTGAATACAGTGCACATTCAATATAGTCACCTATGATAAAAAAAACCAGGCAACTATTTTTTATAAATTTTATGTCGGCATGAACGAGCATGAATGACAAATCGAATGTGCACGTTATTATTATATTTTTTATAAATTAAATATTTTTTATTTGCATCAAAAACCGAAACGGAAGGTACCTTGTACTAATGAAACATGATTTCAATACATTCAGCTACTTATTTATGCTACCCTTTACAAATAGATATAAAAATAACAGTGACAGCTGACAGAACCTATAAAAATAATTTTGAATTTACGCGCGCTTATATACTTCATACTATCCGATTAATGGCGGACGGTGTTCAAGGTCACTGATTTTGGCGACAAGAAATACAATGGTAACCATGGGGTTGTCACTACTGTATGCGTGGTAATATACATGGTGTGCTACGCAGGTGACGAATTTTGGTCAAAACTTGCGCATGGCGTCACCTTGGTAACACATTAGCTGAGTTACCCGTTTACTATCATGGTGTATTTTTTCAATTCTGTTAAAAACTTTTTTTCTCATCTTATACATAACGTAAAGAGCTGATCGTTTTATTATTTGATAGAGTAATTATTCAAGAATAGAAAATTGTTTTTATATTTAAAAAAAATCTTCAGTTGTGGCAGAAAGAATTTTTTTTGTACAAGTAAATCTATACAAAATTTGCGAATTTCATGTGCTAAATCTTTTAAAAACATTTTTTTTCTCAGTTATTAAATAATGCATAGAGTTGATTTTTCTTATATCTGATATAGTATATTGTCAAATAGATATTGTTGTTTTATATTAAAAAAATCTTTAATTGTGCCAGAAATAATTCTTTTTTACAAAGAAATCTATACAAAATCTGCGAATTTCATGTGCTAATCATTTAAAAACATTTTTTTTCTCAGTTAAATAATGCATCGAGCTGATCTGAGCTGATCTGATTTTTTATTTGATAGAGTAATTATTCAGAGAAAGATTACTGTTTTTATATTAAAAAAATCTTTAATTGTGGCAGAAATAATCCTTTTTGTACAAAGAAATCTATACAAAATTTGCTTCTTTCATGTGCTAATCTTTCAAAAACATTTTTATTAACACTATGGTAGTAGTTTGGGACAAGCGGCCATGACACTCAAAGCATTTTTTGCGACAGTTTTATTAATTTGAAATTGCAGCATCAAAAATAAATAGAAGGACTTTAATTACAAAATATATATAAGTTATTGTTGTTAGTTATGTTATGTCCTATTATGGATAGATCAATAGTACATAATTTTGATATTCCACTTTACCATTAAATAATATTTTCATACAATTCTTCCGATAATTAGTTTTATTTGTGTTGAATATAAAAATAAATTTTTATCAAAAAGCAACTACAATTTGAATGCACACAATTTTGAGTTTTATAATTAAAGCTTTGCTTGCAATTACTTTTGAAATGTAATTGGACTAATGCAAAATATATTAAAAACGAGCACTTATAGCTTTAATAACTCAAAATACAAAATTAAGGATTTAGAACAACTATTTAAATCCAATCCATCGTTTACTTTTAAACAATTCAGCGTCTATCTATTTTAGTGTTGAGAATAGCTAGTTTGGTAATGAAGTAGCAGCAAATTAGTATTCAAACTAAATACTATACTAAAGCATTGTAATATTGTAAATACTTCTACATTTGACGTCATCATTTTAATTCTGAAAGTTTGACATAACGATATACAAAAATAAATATTTATTTGTAAACCTTTAAAACAAAATTGCAAATCTTCTTTAAATTTACAATACGATTTGTAACCCTATGAACCGTAGTAAAAGCAAAAAGGTAGCAGAATTAAGCTTGATTTATAGTGGGTTGGTACTTTAAGTTCTTCGACAACCGTATTAAATCTAAAGATAACGAACGTGGGTTCCCTCAACAGGTCGTTGTTCGAGTTATTGAAAACTGAATAAAAAGTATGAATCAGGTTGATTAAAAAAGACTTATTGATGAGGTCGCCTCATCAAGAGTTATGGCATCACTAACAGCTGAAAAGAGAAAAACAGACTTTTCAGAACTCAAAGAAATTCAGAACTCACTTTTGAGTTCAAATAACTGGACTATAATGCGTTTATGACGAACTACGTGATTATCATTTATGTCGACCAATATAAAAATCAGAATTAGTACTTATAAAACTGCCGCATTCCTTTCCTCCCCCACAAAAGAAAACCTCTATTTTTATATCGAGCCGGAAGCTTCCTAACTCTCGAAGAGTTTATTCGTGGGATAGCGCTTGAGGTCTATTCCAATTTCCCTTAAGACATTTGGCCCTCTGGATCTAATAAAAATAATAATAAAAGATTATGTAGGTTAAGTTTTAATTTTTTAATATTTTCGATTTTTTCATTTTTACTTTTTGAATAGACGTAAAATTATTTTTCTTAAGCTTAGGCTTCTTAGGAATGCACTGCTGTTAAATAGCATAGCATATACAGAGTGATTCTCTTAAGACTAACATTGGGTTCTCGGAAATGGTATAAGAGTTACGAGATTGGTTAAATTAGAAAAAAGATGGGCTTTAAGGCTGGGCACCGACATGCTATATGTATATCGGTTGCGCAATTATTGCGCAAACGGTTCAGTTGCATCATGTAAACGCATTTGCAAATGAAATTGTTTAATCTGAACGTGGATTTTAACCAGTTAGCTGTGGTGTTCACTCTTGAGTTAAGAAAGAGAAAATTACGAAGAAAGAAGTGATGCTGGGTACGCCCAATAACGTCACAAAGTTTAGTGAAAAGACAGTTTAATAAACTGAATAGAAATTTGCGAGCTCACTAAGAAACCGTTTAGAAAATTTCAGAATTCAAAATGGTTACCGAGATAACGCAAAAAACTGAAAATTACCAAATAACTTTTTCGACTGTAGCTTGAAAATAGTTCACTTAAAATAAAAAATTCTCACTCAAGTTTTCAGGACGTCAAAAGCGTTATCAAACGATTCTAAACTCGACTTTTTATCACATCGACGCTAGGCGTCGCGACGTTCAACTTTTCATTTTCTCATGGACGCGTATTATGTTTTTAGTAAAAATTACTCAGTTAACTTACCTAAATTCGAGCACCAAACGAGAACTTTCTATTTTGTACTTTTCTTAATATAAAAAACTTTTCTAAGTTATGTTATGTTGCGTTATGTTAATATGCTATTTATTTATGTTATTTTCTAGAGTGACAAATAACTACTAAAACTTAGAAGTTTTACATAGCAAGTTCATTCATTAGAAGGTAAAACTAAATCAAATTATGAATCATTAAATTTTAATAAGTAATTAAATTTTTGTGTTCTAATGAACTTGTGTTTCTAAAACTTTATAAACTAAGTTTTAGGCGTTATTTTCACCGCAAAAAATAACATAAAGTAACATACTAACATAACCTAACATAATTTAACCTAGAACAATTGTATAAATTAAGAAAAGTATAAAATAGAAATTTGTCGTTTGGTATCCGAATTTAAACAAGCCAACTGACTGATTTTCTACAAAAAAACAATAGGCATCCATAAGAAAATTGAAAGTTGAACGTCGCGACGTCTAGCGTCAATGTGATAAAAAGTCGACTATAGTATCATTTAAAAGCTCTTTTAAGCTCCTGAAAATTTTTTCCGAAGATTATTTTTCTTAAGTAAAAGTTTTTCAGTTTTTTTAAGTTATCTCGGTAATCATTTTGAATTTTAAGATTTTCTAAACGATTTCTTAAAGCTCATTAAATTATGCAACTTTTTGCTGATTTAAAGAATCTCGTAACTCGTTTTCGAGATCCCATTGTTAGTATCGACTTTTACTGTTTTTAGACTTCACTGCTACGTCACGTCAGCACCGTCATATTACGGGCTATTAATTTCGCGGGTCTAGAATAACAGGGTTCTAACTGCACTAAGGTAAAATGTTGGGGAATGGAGGTTGAAATTTAGTTACCTTCTATTTTGATTATTTATGTAATTTTCCAAATGCGAATTTTTCATGTTTGATCAGTTTTTAGTGGCGATTAATAAGAAAAATTGCATTGTAATCTAGCTTTGGTCATTTAACTCAAAGAAAATTATTTATAATTTTAACATCAAAACGAGACAATAAAATCAAATTTACAAAAGTTAAATTTTTATTACTGTATTCATGATCTGTCATAACGACCATCATTGTATTTAATGTACTTTTTTTTCTGCGCTTATTTCTGAAGTCATGCAGATAGAACCTTGTCGTATCGAAGTTGACTAAATTTTAGTTAGATAGAACTTGGTCACTTTGAAATCATGAAAACGGGTGGGGTTACGTAAATACTAAGGCCAGAAATAGATAGAGCGAGTCACATAGAACCCTAACGTACATTTAACTCATTTTTTGTAAACATGTCAGTTAGAACCCCATTATTCTAGACCCGCGATTTGACTGCACCGCTATCCTAGGAAACCGAAGTTTAACAGACAAATAATCACATGAAAAGGACATACAATTTACAATTTAAAAAGCTTTATTTTTTATTCTTATAACACTTTTTATTTTTTAGCGATCATATGATTTTAGATTAGTCAATTTTATAAAAAAATTTCTAACATTATAAGCTAATAGACATGGGTTATTTTCTTTCTCGGTGTCTTTTGATCATCCTTAATTTTAGTTTGCTTTTTCTCTAATGTAGAGCGTCTGTACATCATATAACTTTTCAGCACGAAACTTTTAAAAGCAAAATTGACGAAACTGATCGCTTACAGACCTCTCATTTTACACCTTCGATACCGTTTTTCTGCTTGTATCGCGTTTTTAAGTAGTAAGTAATAGTTCGGAAACAGCACACAACACTTTCTTATATATTTTTGTTTCTTGTTACTTTTCACACTAATCAATCAACAATTATGATAGCTTAATTGATTCTACGTTTTTGTTATTAATAGGAAAAAACTATAATTAATTCCTACTTGAAAAAATGTACAAATAGCGAGTTCGTTTAAAAATGGAAAAGCAAAAGAGTGTCGAGTTTCTGATTTCTATTATGTTGTTATATCCCATAGAAATCATAAATATTATTCATATTCCTTTGTTTACTTTTCAGAACATGAAAATTTATGAAAAAATATTTAAAAGCATCATTTATTATGCAAGAACACTTTCTTCAGTAATAGAAAAGACGTGTAATTTACTTCTCATTCAAAACTTTTAAGAAACATTTATTGTTCTAATATTTTTAAGCACTGACTTACAAAAAATATTTTACAAAAACATTTTAATTAAAAAAAAATTCATTTCAATATGATTCTGGTGATGGCATTTTTAATACAGTTGTTGGGCTTAAAAAATTACAACTAAAAATAATAGATATTGCGAGAATATACAGGGTGTTTGTAATAACACCTTTTTGATTTTAAATAAGGTATATAAACGTCAAAAGCTATTTTTTTTTGGATTTTGTAAATTTGTTTTTCCTTCTGTACGAGCTAATGGAAGACCGCGCGCTTATCTGCATACCTTGTATAAAGCGTTACTTGGCGCAGTCGTTCATAAATGCAAAAAATTGTGCAAACGCAAAATAATTACCAAAATGTTTATAAATAAAAGTAGCTGTTACAATTTCCTACAACTTTCACTATCTTTACTTTTTTTGTTACTTCTAAAAATTTAGTATAAAAAATAGAATCGAAGTAAATCGAAAGCAAATTAATATGAGAGAAAATAAATGTGATCATTTTAAGATCGTGCAAATATTATTGGAATTCAAACTTAATACTAAACAAAAGCTAGTGAAGTGTATAAAATAAATATAGAGCAAGAGTGAAATTGTGAATTATATTTATTGCAATATCAATTAGCGTGATCAGTGTCAAGGTTTGTAAACCGCATTATAAACTAATGCAGTTTTATATAACGCAAATTTTCATTAATAATTAAACACGTTTATATAAAACATAAACGTTGATTAATTTACAAGTTTTTTTGTTCGTGTGATTTTTATGAAACTGTAAAAGGAAGGACAGGAAACCATTTAATTACTTACGGATTAAAATAATCGTAGAAATTCACATCTTCATTTATGGCGTTTACGATCTGCGTTATACAATTTTTTAAGTTTTAAGTAAATAAGTTATTAATTTTTTTTATTTGACTTTTACAAATGATGAACTAACGAAAATTAAATTTAAAAATAGCCACCCAGAAAAAATTAGAAAACGAACCAAACCTTTTGATATGAACTTCTACATCATTTTTAACAAAGTACAAACTTTTATCTTTTTTTATAATTTAACCCCAAATTGGATATTTATGCCAAAAGCATTCGAGCGTTTAAAAATTTGTTTACTTTAATTTCGTTTAACTCGAGTTTTAAATTTTTTCTATTTTTATTGAATGAGTTGTGTAATAATAAAATAAATAGACAGAAAAGGGATTTATTAAGACTACAGTTGCAATAATGACAAATAAAAGACAAGTTTGTTAAGGTGATTGTCTACGGGGTTGGGAACTTGAAGGTTGGATTTCACTACGTTGACCTCATCTTCGTAAAGGAAAATAGTCTTGTGATTCACCAACTTGATACTGAAACAAACAATTTTTAATTAATCAGCAATAATTAACAGTAAAACATATATTACGTGCAAGAGAGAGAGAATTAAAAAGTTCAATGGGAAGCTGATAAATTTTAGTATCAAAATTAATAACTAACAAAGCCAATTAATTTTCATCAAATTTATTGTAAAATGTAAATTGGGGTTAAAGTTTAAGAATTTACAAATTTGCTTTAAGATTGTTGACTCATTAATAATTTTCCATAAAATTTCCTAACGAAAATAAACCGACTAATTTCTTCCTGCACGTCTTATATATTCAGCCAGCAGTAACATAAAACTGCATTATACCTGTTCTTTTTAACCTCCTTTCTAACTCCCATAATAAGCTCTAAATTTCCATCATGAAAATGAAAAATCATTCAGTGTATGTTTCCAGATTAAACTTATAGAGGACACAAATACTTAAAGTGCTTATATCAAAAAAGGTGGCTTCTATAAATAGGGTATTTTCCAATTTTTTAAAATGTATCTAGAAAGTTACCTTATTGATAACGTAATCTCAAAACCACATTAAAGAAAAATTGCGACTGTAGGTTTTGCAAAAAAAAATTATTTGAAATTCAAACTATAAAGTTTCCCGCATAAAAGCGGCATGACGTCACGAGTCGTAGCTGTCAATATTCGTCAATATTCAACTAATGAGCTCCAACTTATTATAACCTTCATTACACATTAACTGACATTTAATACATGTAACTAAGCAACAAGCGTGATGTGTATGACTCGTGACGTCACTTCCGTTTTAATTTTCACTTTGAACCTGCAGCATTTAATGCTTTCACTAAAGCACTTTTTAATAAAACTTTTTTGATAGACATATTTTTAATGTGCCCAAGTCATTGATAATCGACTTTGCTATGCAATAACGCAGCAATAATCGATATTTAAAAAATTGGAAAATACCCTATTCTGCTTTTTATCGATTTTTGATAGGTGTTAATTGGTTAGATAACTACTTGTACTATAATGCCTACTTCATTATTTTTTTATACCAGTTTCCAAAGATATTTTTTATTAACATTTTTATATAGCGAAAAACATTCAATTATGCTGTGCATTAATTAAACATTAATTAACCGTGAATACCGCATAACATCCAATATTTCGTATTTTTTAATGGAGGCACTACCGCTAGAGACTCTATTGGCACTGAAGATTATAGCTTTAGCTCAAAAAATACCCATTATTGGAATACTTTGAAAGAGCTGAATTTTTGCTAATTTGTGCTCTGTTTTGGCGAAAACCTTTCTGTTTTGAAGATATGCACAAAAACATACATTTTAGCTCTTTGTAGCCTTATAACTTAGGAAGCCGTTTGAATTTATAAGAACTTGCACATTTGTAAGTGTTAATAGAAGACGTGTGCAAAAATTTGGGCCTCTGGCAATTATTCTGATAGTAAAGTGATAGGACTGTTAGTAAATAACAACCTACTTTTCTTACAATCGCAGAAAAAACCTTAAATATAATGTATATTGTATAATATGGAAATTGTCCCTATTAGAACAGTTAATGAATGAGATAGAGAAAAATTGAATTTAATCTAACGACAATAAAAACATGACTGAACTAGGTGTGAACATTGAACATGTTAATTTTCATTGAACAGTAAGAAAATAGAAAATACATTAATCATAAATTATAATTTTATAATATCACGTTACGCGCGTTTGGTCTATTTTAATTTTTTTTAAAGACGCTAAAGTGGATAATTACTATACTTTTAAGAATTCAACATTGTGTGAAAATTATAAATCAGCTTTCTCCCTTAAACACTTTGTCATTCCGATTAAAGTTTTATGATTTGTTTTTTACAAGATTAAAAGGAAAATAATAATTAACTATTAAGTTTGAAAAAATTTACTGAAGAAAATATAATTTATAGGTAGGTATGTAAAAGAACTATCATTTTAATTATTTATTTAATACCCGTATTATGTTCCCTATTATGGTTTCTAATTTATTGTGTCTAAGAGCTGTTAAAACTTAATTTTACTACCAACAAAAAAGTGAAGGTGGGTTTTGTTTAAGAGTATCCGTTCACACATCGGGTCATCTCAATGTCTTGAAAATCTGTTTAGATATGTAGAAGAGGATTATAATATAGACAAGCAGACGACGCTTCATAAAGTGTTAAAATCTTGGGACCTTAGGCACTACGCTAATTTTTTTCGGGTCCCTCCAAAAATACACTGTCCATAAAATAAAGGCTAATTTATACTCTAGTTCTAGTCCTAGAACTAGGGAGAAAAATATTCTTAGCAAAATGAAAGCTTATGAAATTTCCTACCAGATTGTTTATATTATATTTATATAAATTTAACCTCACATTTTTCGTGAAACTTGTGCCTCTAGCACCTCAGCCCTTCTTTTTACAATAAAAGTCTTCAGAAAAAAAATTCTAGAGCGTTAAATTTCCTTTACTATGTGAGGCAATTTTTTTTTCATACATTAATGATTTTTACAGGCAGATATCTCGAAAATGGAATCATATTTATTAAACTGAAAAGAGCATATAAACTGCGAAGTACCCACGAGGTCTTTAACGAATTTTGATGAAATTTTTCCTTTCAGTCGGTCTGGCAAAATTTGCCTTCGTGCGTCAAAATGCTATATTGTGACACATGTATTTTAATATACTATTTCAGCTAATTTTTATGATTTTGAAAATTGAATTCACAAGAAGTGGTTTAAAAAGATGATGAGGCAAATGCACACTTTTTAACAATATAAACTTTGATCTTTAGGGTATTTAGAACTAATTAAAAAAAATTTCATCAAAATTCGTTCAAGGCGTGGGTTCTTTGCAGTAAAACCCTCATTCACTCCACAGGAATAGAGAAAAAATAAATAGGAACATTCTTGTGGGGAATTTGATAAGCTTTCATTATGCCAAAAGTAATTTTTCCCTAGGACTCACCGTTTACGAGTGCAATCCTATAGGTTTTTTTAGTTTGTTCCTTTCCTCCGGGCCCTTCACAACACCAGGCCCTGAAGCACGCGTTTCATGCGCTTAATGGATAATCCAGTTCTGACAACTGATAAATTATTTTAAAAATCTCCAAGTCCATCTGATGTAGTGTAGTGGGTGTTCTGCACTTATTTTTCATAAATTACGATTTCCTCCTATCCGCCACAATATAATCATTTATTGTAAGCGAGCGATGTTCGCTTGATTTCGTCACTAAATGCTTGAAAGTTTCCAAATAAATTTTTACTTGCAATAATGTTTTGATGTACTAATCCTGTTTTGTTTACATCCGTTAATGTTTTTTTACTAATTCCCTTAATATTATTTTCAAGGATTATTATTGCCATTATCGTTCTTTACTTATAACATCATAGAACATTAATCTTTTAGTAAAACTATGTAGTTAATAGAAAATTATCTATAAAAACAAGTTGATTGAAGAAAATTAATAACCATTTAATGCAGCTCATTAAAAAAGCTTAAGTGTTTTATAACTTGCCATTTTCATACATATCAAAGGTTGTAAAAGTAAAATTAATTGTAATTGAATTTTGTTGTCAATATTTTTAATTGCCCAACAAACAATTTACAGTTGCAATTTTAGTAGTTTGTTCACATAAACTTAAATTTTAAAGCCTATTATGTCTCTTTTTATATGAAATAATAAAAGGCTAAATCTTTGCGAACAATGATGTTACAACTACCGTAATATCACTGCACTTTATAGAAACTGTTTTATGTTATAATTAAACGTTTTAATCGAAATTAACGAGAAAGACTTTTAATCTCTTAATTAGTAATTCAAAAATTATAAAAGGAGCTTTTAAAATTCCTACGTGTTACTCAAAAACCTTTTAAGATTAACTTTTTTCTGCTTTTGAAATAATTATAAAATAGGTTGACTACTTTTACTATTTTTTAAAACTAAAGAGATTTGCTTAAAATGTAGTAAACATGTAATACAGCAAGAGCAGCAACACATTTAGCAGAGAAAAGTAACTTTATTATGGCTTATAAAAAGGTGTCTCTTTAAATCGTGGCAATATTAAAGCGATTAAAGTCTCCTTCATTTTATACGGTTCGTAAGCTTTAAATAATATAAAAGATTAATTTTATATATTTAATTTCGAATAAATTTGTTACACTTTGTTGATCGATAAAACTATTACTTAAAGGATGATTTTTATGCCTTTAAGGTAAATGCATTTTATTTCCATGTAAATTACAACTACAAAGTGTTTGACCGTTATTACTAAAGTAATAAGCAGATACTAGTCAATGAGTGGAAATCCAAATAACGTATATTATCTCCATTTAAATTAGAGCTATTTAAAATCGATCTAACCTAATCTAATACAATCAAAAAAAAATTCTTCACGCTTATTTTAAAAGGGTAGTAAATTTTGTTACATTTTTTGCTTAGTAAGTATCGGAAATTAAATTTTAAATAAAATTTACAACTGTTAAAATAACTGAAAAAAACTGTAAAAATTGATTTTCTTCGTCGCTACTTGTAGCCAGGGGGGAACTACTTCGGTTCGCGAAAATTAAACGAAACTAAAATTTTATTTCAATTTGGTTTTACCTATTTCGCTTCAGAAACTGAAAAATTTATTAACATAAAATCTGGAGCGAATTTCAGTACAACACTATAGTTCAAACATTTCAAAAAGTGCTCTGGAACACTTTCAATTTCTTTGATACAAAATTTATAAGTAGGACGTAAAGTTCAAGTAATGCTACAGTATTATAATTTATTTGAGTTAGATAAAGATACAAGGGTAGGAAGAACGGAATTTCTAATTATAAAACCCTATAATCACAATGCATTATTCACCAGCATGTAACAAATATTAACCAAAAGTTTCATATCATATTTAAGTAAAACGCCAAGGTCATGTATTTCTTTTTTATCACTTCTTACCACCCTAATGGTTTTAAAAAATATATTTTTGAGAACACCATTTCATAAATTTTAATAATAAATTTCCAATCTGCACGATTTTGAAAAGATTCAACTCTATCGTTAATTATAGACTATGGGCTCACAACAGAAAAATGGGGTGATTATATTCATGCTGAACTATTGGGGATAAGTTATTTGATAGCCACCGAACACGAAAATCTGGTTGGCTGCCACGGACAGTGGCTTAAGCCTTCACAGTCCTTCAATGAAATTGTTAAAAATATTCGAGTTGCCACTTTGCCATTCTTTCATTTAGATCAAATTAATGGATCAAAACAATTGGCATTCCTCCATCCCATAGTCAGCGTTGAAACTGGGCCGAAATCAACATTTTTAGTCCATACAACTCCCAAACAGCATTCGGGTTGCATTTTTGCAAATTAACTGTTTTTGACCTAACAAGTAAGAATTTGCATTTGGCACCCCTCTCTGGTGGCTTACCCGCAGCTCCCCTCAGTAATTAAAATTTGTGTGTATAGAGTTGATAAAATACCTGACAGTATTTAGGCTCAAATTTTTAAACTAAGATATACGCACTGTACAAGATCAAAATATGTCATTGGCATCCAAATCGCGTGGCTCTAAGGGGAGGTAGGAGGATTTTAAGTTGTACGCGCAGACGCAGATAGGAAATATAAGATGATATTCAGATAGCCACTTCGTGTAATTGTTAATTACACATAATTCAGGTTGTATAGAAAAGTAACGTTGTTCCCAGTGGCTTTAGCAGTGTTGTAATGTCTTAAAAAGATTAATAAATAATAACAGCCACCTAAAGTTTCATTCTTGAAAATCCACATAATATGTGGATACAAATTTGAAATTAGTTAGCATTAAGGGTGTAGATAGAGCTTGTGAAAAAGGTAACACCGCCAGTGGTGTGCATCATGGGGTAAATGTGTCCTTAACCTTTGAAGAAACGCTAAATCGATAAGAAATTGTAATATCGAAATTGTGTTACTCCATTTGATAGAACATGAAATTCTGAATAATTTATGTTTGTATAAAATGTTCGGTAGAAACAAAAGTTTTCCGAAAAATACAATGAAAGAAAGTAACGGATAAGCAGCAGGGAATCTGTGAATTTGAAATAACAGAGAGCCATATTTGATAGGAGTTTCTCTAAATTGATAGAGCATGCCTATGACGTAACTGAAATTTGAACATTAATGTTTGTATAAGATGTACAAATTTATATAAGAACAAGAAATGTTGGTGGTTAATTTTGATTCTTTATGTTTGTGTTCAGCTCGCATAGACCATATGTGAGTGATGAAGAGGGCCAGAATTTTGTAGAACGACTTGAATATGACTTAGATGATAATGTTCGAACATTAAGGAGCCTTAAAGAGGCTAGGAGACTTTAAGAATCCCGTAAGTAAAGGGAGTTATGTTCTTCAACTACGACTATTAAGCTTATAAAATCATTACAATGCACATCACTAGCAGTAACAATATCTATGATTTCTCTTAATTTAAGCTAACTTTGAAATTAATATCTTTCTTGGGGCAGCATTCGGAAGCATCCACTGAATTTAGATACCAATGACATATTTTGATCTTGTACATATCTTAGTTTAAAAATTTGAGCCCAAATACCGTTAGGTATTTTATCAACTTTTACACACAACTTTTAATTAGTGAGGGGAGCGGGTAAGCCACCAGAGAGGGGTGTCAAATACAAATTCTTACTTGTTAGGTCAAAAATAGTTGTTTTGCCAAAAGGCAATCCGAATACTGTTTGGGAGTTGCATGGTCTGAAAATGTTGACTTCGCTCCAGCTTTAACGCTTACTAAGTCACTATGGGGTATGCCAATTTTTTTGGTCCATTAATTTTACCTAAATGAAATAATGGCAAAGTGGAAACTCGAATACTATAAACTTTTTTACCGAATAATTTCACTGAAGGACTGCGAGGACTTAAGCCAGTGTCCGCGGCATCGAATCAGATTTTCGTGTTTGTTGGCTATCAAATAACTTATCCCCAAGAGCTCACCCTGAATATGATCACTCTTTTTTTTCTGTTATGGGCCCATAGTCCATTAGATTTGATAATTATTTATTATTCACGAATAACAAAAATAAAAGTGGACCAAAATTTTCACCTTAAGATCTATACTGAGTAGATTTAAATACATAGGTAATTGTTGCTATTTGTATGATAAAATGAGATAAGTGTAATTAGATCAGGAGAAAATCCATATCACAACAGCTTTGTCAATAACACCTCATGGGGTACTCGATCAAACGCTTGAACGAACTCATCTGTGTATTTTTATCTAAAGCGTCTGATAGATCTGGAATGATGCGAGTTAGGTGATTGTGGGTGGAAGGCTCTTATGGAAATTGGCGTGTTTTCTATTAAATTGGTAGCTTGTAGCTTTTTCGCCTAATCGTTTCATTTGTGCAAATAGCAAATGAATTTTGTTTTCAAACTTGAAAGTATTCCGAGTACCTACTCCTTCCCTTGAAGCTTTTGTTGTCTCGAATGTAAATAAATTTTCCATGAAATAACATCAAATACATCACCTCATGTATGTAATTTTCTCCATAATCTATATATTTAATTCTGTTAAATTGACCTCGTCTACTTAAGAACTAATTAATCAACAATTAAAAAAAGTGTAGTATGACATTCTTTTAATCTATTATTAATTGTCAACTTTACAACACTGAATACAAGGCAACTTATTAAATTCAGTAAAAAATAAATCAATGGCAACCACAGTTTAACTTGCATTTAACAATTTAGTATTTGTGATAAAATCTATTAAACTATGATTATTATATTAAATAGTCAAGGTGTTTAACACTTGTTTAATTATCGGATGTTTGTTTATTTTATCTTTCCCGTTATGGAAAATTTCGAACTATTTCCCTTGACGCCTTGACCAATGAATAATGTTTAACAAAATTCCACCAGTCGTAGATCAATAATTTTTTTCTTATATCTAAGACTGTATCTTTCTCTTTTTGGAGATCAAACGCTAAAAGTGGACACAAAAATTGTTCGTCTTGTTCGTTCGTCTTCATCTTCAGAATCGGTCTCAATACAATATGAGGCTTTCAGGAGAACTACCCCATCTTCGTATCAAATAAAATAGGGGGTCCACAAAAGAATTTAATTTAGGTAGAATTTTACTTTTAATTAAGAATTTGTTAAATATTATTGTGAATTGAGAAAAGGTTTGTTGGAGGAGATCGTCTAGTTTTAAATAATCAAGGCAAAGTCAGATTGTTTTTAACTCTAAACTTTTTTTTGTTCGCTCCATGGATTAGACCCAGACCGGTGCTAGTAGTCAACATTTCAACGTTTTTCCTCACTCTCTATATTTCCTCGATTTCTTCGTCTTCTTCAGTATCTTCTTTCTCGGTCTCTCTTTTTTCAGTCTTTTATTTCTCAAACTCTTCTTCTTCAGTCTCTTCTTTCTCATTCTCTTCAGCCTCTTCTTCTTCAATCACTTTGTTCTTTCTCTTCTTTCTCTATATCTCTTCCTCACTCTAGTCTTCCTCAATTTGTTCTCTCTAAGTCTGATCTTTCTCAGTTTATTCTTTCTCAGTCTCTTCTTCTTCAATCTTTTATTCTTCGATTTTTTATTTCTCAATTTTTTCTTCTTCTATGTCGGTACTGTAGGCTTTTAATGAACACTATAGTTTGAGGCATAGTAATTACGTGTTCGGATAATTTCTGTCGATCTTCTTTGATTCTGTCATTTTGTATTCTCATTTTTTATTATTTGTTTTTTTTATATTGTGAGGTTTAGATTTTTGGATTATGAGCAGGTTTTCCAGGCCCTTCTTCCTTTATGCAGTTTTTATTTATGTAATGGTTTAAGTTTTATATGCTTTTAATTTGGCATTTTCTTAACTTTAGCCTGACTGTCTCTATCAAGAATTTGCATTTCCTACTAGTGAAAGACAACAATTTCAGCAAATAAAGTGGATGAAGATGCTCATAACTAGAATTACTAATTATTTCCTACTTCAATCGTAATATACGACATATCTACACAAAATTACAAAACTTTGAAGCCTCCTTTTATTTAGCCAAAGTTTCAAGCCTTTAGGAATGTAGTAATGAACCAAATATGTATATCGCTTTTATCCACAAAGTGTTGGGTTGATTTTACAACATGTCAAGTGGATACAATTTAATAATAACATAAGCAAAAGAACGCTGTCTTTTGTATTATTATAAGCAACTGTTGAATATTAAGTGCTTGTTTAAACTTTACAATTTCCAACTTTTTGTTATTTTTAATTTTATTTTTATACAAAGTTGTTAATTTAATTTTCTAACACTTATATTTCATTTTTTATATTTTAATTAAAGTCGATTTGATGCAAAGCTGAAAAGGACTAGCTTCTACCAAGTGGGATCTTGCTTAGTTTTGCCACTTCAGAAAACTTGAACTAATACTCAATAAGATACAATAAACTAGATTTAAAAAGCTCGTGAATTTTTTTATTAATTTTGAAAATTCTCTTCATACACAAGAGACACAAAAAAGTATGAATGTTTTATGATTAATTTTATTACAAACCCACAACATTTTAAAGGTCTCTTGTAATTAACAACTTGTATCGTCCTCATATTCGCTCTTTTAACAACGTTAGTGTAATGAACCATAAAGTTTATAATTCAAACAAATATTTGAGAAAGCCTTTTTAGATACTAATTTACATTGTTTTCGTAAAACGAGAGAGACCAAAAGTTCCCAAGTTGTAATTTTAACAAATGAAAGTAAAATAATATGAAATAATTCTACTTGTAAAATTTATGAATGTTTTGCACTTAGTTATGCTCAATTTATGCTTTCTGTCCTACATTTAAGATAAGTCTCATCCTTCAAGCCATTTAATGTTTTGTACAAGTTTGACAAAGTTTTGGACTAGGCTAAAAATTGTTTCGTAAGAGCGTTTAGCTTAAGTTGTCCATTATCTAAATTTCTACAGCATTAAGTTATGAAAATCGAGGATGACAACAATTAATCTGCGTTGTTAAACTAATTTTATTCTACAATTTGATCTTCATTCATGTAAATTTTTATTATACAAAATCCTTCAAAATTATTATTATTTCATCAAACGTAACTTTATTTGGTAATTATATCTTATTCAGAATAAAATTTATGAGCTTGTCAATGTTGCATTATTAGAAGTAAAGGGTTGCTATTTAAATTTTCTTCGTTGGGAGGCTAGAGGGTCAATTGGGATTAGGATGCGAATGATGTATGCACTTTACAGTTGAATAATTGAATAATTAAGTAAATAATGTCAGATAGACTAAAAATACTTAAAGGGGGTGTAAACCAAAAAAACTTTTTTTCGTAAAAATATGCTAAAAAATATCTTAAGAACAACGGTGAAAACCGCACATCTTTAGCCCAAATATTAACCGAGATATAAAGCATTTATGTTTCAAACATTCAAACGTGTGACGTCAGACAGACAAATACATGCAACCAGCAAGCGCATAGCTGACATTAAACTGAAGTTGACAATTTTGTTTATATGAAATTAGTCTACGAGGCTAGCATGCTGCTATGCGACCGATGCATCGATAGCGAATTTGTCCGTGTGACGTAGCGCATTTTTGCTTAAAAACCGTTTATCTTTTGAACGGCTCATTACAGCGATGTGCGGTTTAAAAATTTGTTCTTAGAATCCCCTGTATTACAACTTTAATTTTTGGTTTACACCCCCTTTAAGTATTTCTACTAAATTATTCCTTTGAAGGTTTACTGCAATTTTATGAAAACTGAGGTGTGATTGCTCACTCGAGTTTAAAGTTCACCAGGAAGTTTACCTACTGTAGTTAATATTAACAAAACGATAAATAACGATCAAATTAATTTATGTCTTATGTGCAGAATATTATAATCAATTAATTTAAATAAATGGTACTTTTATGAAGCGGCTCGATTAAGGATGCAACTTATTCATTATAATCTCAAGAAATTATCCTGAAATAAGTCTTGAACTTTACCATAAGTTGCTTTCCTTGTACATAGAGGTTATCCATTTACCTTAATTAACTATTAGAACATTATATAAAAATAGTAGTTTTCAACATGCTGCATAGCGGTATAATGTAACTCATTCATGGGACAAGGAACTGTCGCTTGTCTCAATCTCAAAGTAAGTAGGTATCTTTATTTTAATTTATTAAAGTAAACAAATTAAAATAGTTATTGCAATTACTAATTATAAATTTATGTTCAATAAAAAGAAACGCGTTAATTTAAATAATATTTATACTATAATAAATATAATTATTAATTAATGTAATAGGTTAATTTATTAATTAGTAATAAAGAATACTTACGTGATTTTCATAATCGCTTCCTCCCAAATTCTTTAGGGAAGTACTCATGCGTTTCCCAAATCTGAAAAATAACAATATTTTATTAAAAGTTTATAAACTAAAATAACTCAACACGAAGCCAAAAAAAGTAAACAACAAACTGATGCTTAGCAATTTACAACTACAACCTCCTTATATTAATTTTACAGAATAATTTTATATTCAAAACTATTATTTGGGCGTATCATAAAAATTTAATAACAGCGTAGTTTACCTATAGAAAAAATTTAATATTATATTTTTCAAATATAACCAATTCAAAGGAAATTGTTAAATGCGACAAGTTTTTACTCTAAATCCAACTCGTGGGAAATCACACGGTTTCCTATAGTTTCCAGAGGCAGAGTAAATACGAATTATAACCAAAATTTTTGTTCAATAATTTATGTCAATAAATGCAATTACTAAAAGGATTTGTAAAATTAAATTTGTTTTAGCAATATCCTCAGTACCTCAGTGTAGATTTTTTTAAAGTAGTAAATAACAATTTATAGTTTGTTTCCAAAGCCTCCAGCTATGGTACGTTTTATTTTCCTTTAATAGGAAAAATTTAATCATTGATTTGAAACACGTTGCTCTAAACGGAAATATAGGATTAAATTAATGCTCAAACAAAATCGATTAGAAATAGTGAAATTTATATAGTTAGTTGTATAGCTACTCGTATATTTATTTCTCTTGTTTATGACTGTAGCTATTTTATTTTACAACATTTTTAGCTTATACAAAGCGATCTATTAAATTTTCAGACAGTAAGTAACTATACCTATTATGGCATAGTTTAAGGGCGCGCTGCTAAAGTGGAGGGGAGACATTTTTGCCATAGCGTGTATTTTTACCACTTTAAGTTCAAGAAAAAAAAATATAGATGGTGCCAACATACTGTCAAAATAATTATTTTAATTACCAATGTCAACCAATCTCAAACTTAAAAAAAACAAGAAACAGTACTTAAAAGTAGAACATTACAACATCGTTTTGGACGGTTTTCGATGCTGTAATGAGTATATTGTTACAAAAGAATAGTAAAGTTAAAAATTTATACCTGGAACTTTAAAATTTTGCTTGGGCTATCTAAAAGGCAATGCCTGAACTATTGTCGAAAGATTTGGTTGAAAAGACCGCTAAGGACAGATTTTGATTCAGTATTATCTTCCTTGTTTCGTTTAATTAGCGATGGAATCACTTAAAAATTAGGTATTGTTCTTATAACGATCTCCACCAGGAGATAACGGAATTTCATCAATATTGGTTGCTTCAAAATTTGAAAGTTTCTTGTTTTCAAAAATTAATTTAACCTATTTATTCATAATATAAAGCAATGAAAATTGTCCATCTCCTTCATTGATCTTTCTTTATTAAAATTTCAAAAAAATTAAGTTCATATAACGTTTAGTTTTTAAATTCCGCAAGACAAACTAAAAGCTTATTTTTAACGTTATTTTAACTCCAACTTTTGCCGGTTTGTCAGCGCGCCCTTAAGAAAGTAGCTTATCATCAAAAGCTAAAAATACAAATTAGCAGCCTATAATGAGTTAAGAAAGATATTTTTTATAGAGTACAGATGATCCGATTTTGTCAGATATTAGGTGTTATACCTGAGTAAATCACCCAATTTTTTCAGTTCATTTTTTTTGATCCGAGGATTATATAGGATTAGGAGGCCAGGGGATTAGGCATGCATCCGAAAAAAATTCAGATTGAATAAAATTCTGTTCTTACTATGGGAAACTAAGTTTTGCCCATAAAAATACATAATTTTCTAAATATAATTGAAAGGTATAGAAAATAGAACCTTATGATTTTTGAAATTCCACCCCTGGGAAATTGTTATAAAAACTTGATGTAACTGAACGTATAAAATAAATACATTATGTAAAATATATTATAATAAGAATAAGTAATAAGAAGCAACCCCTTTAATAATAATGTATGAAAAATTGCTATTTAAACACAAGACTACAACCGCAATTAAATTACGAATAACGGAAAACTTTGTCGCATTTAAGTTCAACTTTTGTACATATGCTACCGCTACATTTTGTAGTAATCAGAAAGTCCCGCAATATAAGGTAGTAAGGTTTCTGAAATATTATTTTAAAAATTCCATTTAAATGCGTGGGTTATATAAACCATATCTTTTGCTTTGTAACTTCGCTTTTCCCTATTTAACAAAGAGCCAAAGACTGAAAGTTGCCAGTTTTGTCCTAAGTTATCAAAATTAAAAGGCTGTTCACCTTCTTTTGTTACAAAACCCTAACAGAGCCAACTGGTTTATGAAACATAATTAAAATAATTTCATGGGGGTGTGTGACAAAAATTATCGACATTTTATAGAATATAACGTCGATATAAAAATACTAACATCTTTATTTGTGTGTTACTATTCATCAGCGTCTACCTGTTGATATTATGTCCATAATGTGAAAACGAAATAACTCTTGAAAAATTCTAACAAAACTCTTGAAATTTGGTCTATGTGTTCCTGACAATACAAAAATGTAACCCCAACACATTAGAAAAATTACTAAAAAATTAAAAAGTAAGTAAAAGGGAATTTACGAAGAGGTGCTTCATAAATTCAAAATTTCCTTATTTTTTCCTTTTTACAATTTTTGTAAAAGTTGTTTACAAAAATACTGAAAGTCAAATATCGAACAAACCTACCTCAAATCAAAATTAATTAAGACTATTACGAAACGGGTCAAATTTAAGTAGATAATAATAAAAATAAATCAGGAAAGCTTTTAGAGTTCGTAATTGGCTAAAAGTGTGTTCGTACGGTTCACACGGTTCACAAGACATTGGGTAGATCGTGAATTCGAAACTCAATTAATGTATTAACTTTTGATGTTTTTAGCAAACTTTTGTTATTTTTAATTCTATTACAAAATAATCGACATAAATAGTTAAGGTGGGATTATTTATAAAAAATTTACGTAGAACAAATGTACCAGGGTGTCCGTTATTTTGGCTTTTGTCGAAATGTTTTGCTTCTGGAGCATTTCTTGGTTCTAGGTATAAAAAAATAAACCTCATGTTTCGCCGCTCTAGCTCAATATTAACCCGTTTAAAATAACATATAAACACCGAAACATTATTTCGAAAATCTAAAATTTCCATCTTGTAGAGACAAAAAAGGTGGGATGAAAATGTGTTTTTACCTTTCTAGTATCTTTAATGATAGAACGTCCAAGCGTTTGTCCTGCCGGCAGCTCCTTCCAGAAGGACAGTTGTACAAGCCTACGGTCCTGCTGGAAGTACTCTCCCTTGTTATGGAATATGTCCTTCTCGCAGTACTGCCAATCTTCCGGCAGTACGGCGACTTTTACAGTGCCGTAGTACATATTTGATCACCCACTTTCATTTTTAAAACAGTTTAAATTTCGGACGCCACTGACGAAATTAATAATGTCTTAAAATACCTTTTACGTATTGTAACGTCGCTCCTACTAGAGCTATCGCGATGAAACTTGCACAAAACATAGATAACTTTTTTTGCTGATTCGAACGGTTTGGGTTACGTCCTGCTAGCATTACTCAAACGTCATATAAGTCAACATGGAAAAATACGTACTACCAGCAGGACGTAACGTACGCAGGTAGTACGTTTGGACGTTCTATCATTAAAAATAACTTCTGAAAAAAAATGAAACTTCCTTAAATTTCGTTTTTGTTTCTTAAATCTCGGGACCTAATGAAACTTTTTTAATTTTTGTTTCGAATATTATTTGCTATAAAATTATCCAACTTTGTACCTATTTAACCAACTTTGTATCCGTTACAGTTTCCGAAATCCTCTCTTATACAGGGTGATTTTTTTAAGTGGTACTAACATTGGGATCTCGGAAACCGTAAGAGTTACGAGATTGGTTAAATTAGCAAAAAGTTGCATATTTTGATGACCGTTAAGAATCCGTTTAAAAAATTTAAAAATTCAAAATGGTTTTCGAGATAACGCAGAAAAACTAAAAATTCGCAATTTCGTTTTTCGACTGTAGTTTCAAAATGGCTAACTTTAGAAAAAAAAATTTCAAGCAAAATTTTCAGGAGGTCAAAAAAGCTATCAAAAGATACCAAACTCGACTTTTTATCACATCAACCCTAGGCGTCGCTACGTTCAACTTTTCATTTTTTAATGGGCGACATATCATTTTTTTTGCAAAAACTACTCAGTAGGCTTGTCAAAATTTGGATGCCAAACGAAAACTTTCTATCTTGTACTTTTCTTGATTTACACAATTTTTTAGGTTATGTTATGTTACGTTATGTTAATATGTCACTTTATGTTATCTTTTACGATAAAAATTTACGAATAAAGCTTAGTTTTTAAAGCTTTAGAAACGTAAGTTGATCACAAATAAAAATAAGTCCAATTATTATCTATTAAATATTAGTAACATAATTTTATTTCCTGATCAACTTACGTTTCTAAAACTTTAAAAACTAAGCTTTAGTCGTTAATTTTCATCGTAAAAGATAACATAAAGTGACATATTAACCTAACGTAACATAACATAACCTGAAAAGTTGTGAAAATCAAGAAAAGTATAAGATACAAAGTTTTCGTTTGGCATCCGAATTTCGACAAGCCTACTGAGTAATTTTTGCGAAAAAAATGATACATAGCCTATAAGAAAATAAAAAGTTAAACGTCGCGACGCATAGCGTCGATGTGATAAAAAGTCGAGTTTGGTATCGTTTGATAGCTTTTTTGACCTCCTGAAAATTTTTCTCAAAATATTTTTTATAAAGTAGGCCATTTTGGAACTAGAGTCGAAAAACGAAATTGCTAATTTTCACTTTTTTTGAATTATCTCGGAAACCATTTTGAATATTGAAATTTTTTAAATGGATTCTTAAAGGTCATCAAAATATGCAACTTTTTGCTAATTTAACCAATCTCGTATCTCTTGCGGTTACCGAGATCCCAATGTTAGTACCACTTAAAAAAATCACCCTGTATACTATAAATATACTCTTTCTTAGAGCAATTATTCTCAAAAGTGTCAGATTTCTAGTGTTTTTTTAAGCTTTAGAGAAAATAAAAACATTATTTAACTAGAGTTAAATGGGATTTTCAATGTAAAATAACGATACTCCACTGGCACGGGTTAATATTGAGTTACAGTGGCGAAAATTGGGGTAAGTATATATTTTTTTCATCACGTAGTAACAAAAAATGCTTCAGGAGCAAAATACTGGTACAGTATTGCAGCATCCTGGAAATTTTGTAACGTTTAAAGCAGCTACCTACTTGTCATTTTTTCTTTATTTTCCCCTAGCGCCGCCCCCGAGATCAAAATGGAGATTTATCTTTCCTTGTTCAGCTCTTCAAGCACTTCCATTTGAGCCCAATCTCGAAGAACTTACATCAAAATTACGGAATTTTAATTTTGATATTTTTATTAGCAGCCTTATCATTGATACCCGCTGATTTCTTTGTAACTCGGCAGCCAGAAGTGCTTTCGTTTTATTTTTAGTGTGGCTCTGGTGTCATTGGGTTTGTAATTGAATGTTTGAATTCAATTTAAAACCACGTGGAGTTTTATAATTTATAAGTAATTTCCACCCAATTTTTATTAATTAGTTTAAACCTGAAATTTCAATTGATAATTACAAATTTTATTTGTGTATGTACTAAATTAGAATAGCCATTTGCACTAATTTTGTCAATATAATTGCTAAAAAAAAAATCAATCTCGATTTGCACATAGTAAAAGCCGAATCCATTCAATACAAATTTTATACTGACATGCTCGTTATCCCTCCATCCAACGGGTGGGTCTAGAATCACACCAGCCAGCGGGTGAAGCCTGTCAGGCTCACTTTATATCTACAGGGTGGTGACCGGACCTCTCGGTCATACAGATTTAACATGTAAAAACATACTTTAGTAATTTCCTGCTTCCCAATGTATTTTAGAAAGAAAATCTTCAAATAAAAGTTTTAGAGAATAAAATTCTTCATCTACATGAATAAACAAAATTAATTTTGGACGCTTTATAACGCCAGAAATTTTATTTGAAAATTCCCAAAATTAGCAGAAATAGCGATTGCCATGAAATATTCCTAATAAAAATTATCAATATTTTGACATTGACATTTTTCAAAATTATTTTTGAGGGTAATTTAAATTAACTGAAACTAAAAATGAAGTAATTTTTAGGGATGATATCATACATCATACATAAATATTATTTATTATTAAATAAATTTAATAATTGAATAAAAAATGCAGAATTATTTTAACAGATAAAGCATAAAATATTTGACAATTATTTAGAATTGTGTTTCAAGGCAATCGCTATTTCTGCTAATTTTCGGAATTTTCAAATTAAATTTCAGGCGTTATAAAACATCCAAAATTAATTTTGTTTATTCATTTAGATGCAGAATTTTATTCTCTAAAGCTTTTATTTGAAGATTTTCTTTCTAAAATACATTGGGAAGCAGGAAATTACCAAAGTATGTTTTTACATGTTAAATCTGTATGACCGAGAGGTCCGGTCACCACCCGGTATAGCTAAAAAATAGTAAGGGTGCAAGAATTGCACTGAAATTTTTTTAATTGAAAATCTACCTTATTCTTCATTATTTTACAGAAGAATTAAAGCGTAGGTCCTTTTGTTAGTTATTATTTTTTAATTTTTAATTTTTTATCCTTTTTTGACATTTTTTATTGAAAACTGTTTTTTATGGACATTGAAGGAAAATAAAGTTAATTATCATAATACATATTTAGTATATTGATCAAATAAGCAGAAAATTACAAAAAAATTAAATTATAAAATTCTCAACACAAACTGCAAGGGCCTAAACTTCACTGAAATAGCAGGCTTCAATGTACTAAATACATAACCAAGCCTTACAAAACTGGAAAAATAATAAGAATTTTTGCTTATGTTGCACTTGTCACCTAAACAATAAATTTACAAACAAGCATTGAAACTTAAAACCAATTATTTTTTATGGTCTGCAGATAAATTTTGCGCTTAAATAATGCTTTATAACAAAAATAATCGGTTATCACAAAGTTACACGAACCTACGGGTGAAGTCTGTCACAACAAACTGTGTCCTAGAGGATTCATTTTTTGAAAAAATTTGAAAAGCAAATGCTGATGATATGAGTTATTACAAGTTAAGAAGGTAGATAGAATATTACAGTAAAAAGTATTTCTTTTTTTAAGTTACAGACAATTTTCACTTTTGCTTGCACTCACAGGCTTCACCCGTTGAATGGAGGGTTATTTTAGTTTTTAGTGCGGTTCCATTGAGCTAATTTTTATTCTCGAGCTCGCGCTAATTAAAAAGTTATTAATTTATTTATAATAATTAACTGATAGTCGCTCTTGTATTCAATTCCTTTTTCTGAGTTGGTCGCCGGGTTGCGCCTTTTCAAAATATACTTAACCACATCGCAAGCCAGCTTAAAGCCACTCCTCAAGCAATGCGATTGGTTTATTCAATGTCTATTACAACTCTACGTTCGGGGTCAAAGTTAAGAAATTTTAAATCGAAATTATGAAATTATAGGGCACAAATTACAGCTATGGTGCATAGCATAGCATTATTATCTATAAAAAAATTATACATATTAAAACAAATTGTGAACTTGGCTTTTTATTCTCCAAAAAAAATTTTAAATAAAAAAATAAAGCCACATACTAAATATTTAAACAATAATACTAAAATAATTCCCAGCGTGGTCTGATACTGTAAAACACACAGTGTCGACTGTGTTGAGTGTTGAGTCACGTTGAGTTGTAATTTTGAATCAACGCATTACTTGAGGGAGGGGCTTGCGTTGTGGTTAAGTATATTTTGAAAAGGCGCCGCCGGGTTTCCAATAAAAGCTCCCACTTCGTTTTGATAACGGACTTCTAGCTTCACCGTCGTTGTGAGCAGAAGCGTGCTCTTCTTCTTGATTTTCCCCTTTATTCAATTTCCCCTTGCCTTCAGCAAGGCCGTGTTAATTAATTAATCGTATATAATTAATTATTATTTTATTCCTTTTTAATTATCAACTGTAATAACCCTAGGGCATTGATAACAACCGAAATAATTTTGTCATATCTTGAAAGTACATTTTTAAAAACACCCCGACGGGAAGCGGAGGGGTGTTTTTCCAAAAAAATGTACTTGAAAGATCGACAAAATTATGAGGATTCATCAAAGCCCGAGGGTTATTCAACGAGATAATTTTTTTTAAATTTAAATTTAACGTCAAAAGTGACAATTCGTTGAATTTTATACGATATCGCGTCTGCAGAGCAATTGAAAATTACCCTAGGGTGATTGTTAGTTGAAGTTTTATGTGATTGGATAAAAATGAACATGTGACTGAAAATTGTAAAATATGATTGGCTGTGTATATGAAAAAAAATTATCAAATTAATTAATTTTTATTTTCACTTGGCTTTTAGCAAACCCGTGTCCATCTTTCCTCTAAGAGGTCTAGTGGTTTTATCTTGAGGTCTGATTAGGTCTCAATAGGAGGTTGTACCGTTGGTTTGGAGAAGCACGCAACTTCCGTGTCTTGTCCGTTAGGTCTGGTGGTCTCACTCAGAGGTCCTTTCTGGGTCTTAGAGTGAGGTCTGGTGGTCTAGCGACAGGAATCGCCCTTTCGACTTGTTGGTGTCCTTTAGGCCTGTTGGTCTCATCCAGAGGTCTGTTATTGAGTCTTAGAGTGAGGTCTGGTGGTCTAGAAAGAAGCCAAGTCCGTGTTCCTTTTAGGACTGATGGTCTCATTCAGAGGTCCGTTTCGGGTCTTAAAGTGAGGTCTGTTGGTCTAGAAGGAAGACTATTCCCGTGGCTGAGTCATCTTAATATCAGAGATTTTGTATTTTGTTAATTTAATTGTTAATGTAATTTGTTAATAAAAAAAAACTAAGTTTTTTATCCTTAAGAAAAAATATTTTATTTTATTTTATTTTAAATATTGGTTTTTATATTACTTGTACCGTTTAGGTACTTGGAGTTATTATTTTTTTTATTTAATTAATTTTTTTAACTTGCCTGTGTGTTTCATTTCTAACTTCGAACCCCCCTGTCTCCAATAACTGAGCGACGCTAAAGGGAGAATTGAGTTAACACCCGATTTCCGATGTTACAAACTAATAATAATTAAATACCTATTTTTCTTTAGAAAAAAATTTGAAAATTTCAATAAATGTCATATGTATTTTTAAAAAGTGCAAAAAATACTACTAAATACTTTGTATTTAAAAAAAGTGAAGTTTGTGTAAAAACTCGGAAATAGCTAATCAAAAAATTTTTTTGTGACTACTCCACTAGAATCTACGTTAAAAAGTGTTATAAGAATGTCTTTACCTACAGTTTAAAAAGATCTTGAGGAATAAGGGACAAGGGAGATATTGATCAAAATTGAAATGACAAAAATATGAATTTTGGGCTATAACTCGAAAACAAAAGAAGGTATCAGATTTTTTATTTCACCATACGGACAAGCAATATCAGTCACCGGTGTACAGTGTACATGTAGGATCATTTCTTGCTACAGAAGAAGATATCATGTAAAAACGTAATTTGAGAATTTCGGACCCCCCTTCCAATGATAAAATAGCTTTTTTCGTTGTTATGCCAAGCAGATATCTCGGCTATTCTAAGAATTTCATATAAGAAAGCTGCTATGGTCTGGGACATCTGGGAAATCATGGACATCTATTAATATTATCAGGGCAGTCTTGAAAAACTAGAAACTGACCAAATGGTTTTCATCTTTTTCACAGTCTACTTTTCGACTAAAGCTCTAATTTATGTAAGCGATAAGTGGTTAATTAATTAGCGATTTACGTCTTTTATTGATTAGATAGACTTGTGATATATCGTTGGTAAGGGAAACATTTCGTAATTCTGAAACCCAATGGATCACAAATAGAATTGTTTATTATTTCGATATTTTGAAAACCACCTTGTTTTCTTCTTATTTTTAACTCTACAGTTATTTCGATTTTTTTTGAAAAATATTTTCATTGATAAAGTAGTATTTATTTTCATCCTCGGTTTCTCGTAAAATCTTTAAATTTAATAAGTTTGACCATTTTAATTAGCATGAAAGTTGAAATATAAAATTTCTATACTTTATTCAAGGAGACGAGATAGTGAATGTAAACAAACAACCCGCGTGTTGTGCACGTGAACACTTCTATTTAGCGCTGTGATTGGCTCTAACGTATAAACTTATTTTAAGCTTGTTGCATGGTTACCTAACTACGTTGATGCGGATAACTCATATTATAGTGGCAATTAAAGCTGGGACGATTACAGGAAAAATGTAATCGATTATAATAAATAAATGATTGAGACAACTTTAACTAAAGGAGCTTTTAGGGAATTATTATGAAACCGGCTGTTATTAATAATTTTTGAAAAATTTACACCGTATTTCATTTAAGTTTACGTAAAACCGCGCTCGTGAGAACTTGCACGTGCACGTGAACATCGCATGCAACACTATCTCGTCTCCTTGAATTTAGTATAGTTAAAATGTAAAACATCCCACCCCACTGTCTATTTTGCATCAATATTTTCCATTTAAAGAACTTATTAAAGAAATATTTTTGTTACGAGACAAACACCTTGTAAGTTTTCAGCAGTCGTTCTACAGTTATATTGGAATACAGAAACTGCAAAAAAATATATTATGAAAACTTGAAAATAATAAGAAAGTAAAAGAATCAAGATATGTATAAGAAAATTTTGTTTTTCTTATATTTTACTAAATTTAGTTTATTTTTCTTCTTATATTATTATTGTAGTCAACATTAGATGCTGACAAAGTAAACATTTTATTTGCTCGAAATTATGTGCGATAATTTCTAAAAATTAGAAAAAAATCAAAAAGCATAAAAACTTTATTATTATGGAATAAATTTATGAAATATAACGCCATATAAACTAGCGTTTCAATTTTAATTAATGCTTTATCATTTCAATTTCCGTACTAAATCCTACTCTGCCGAGCTGCATATTAATGTCCAGCTTTTTTTCCTAAAATTCAAAGGTCGCTTTGTTCAGAATGAAGGATTACTGCAATTTTGCAGGTAAATATAATTTCTAGAAACAAATTGTTACTATTATAAAAATGTAAACGAAAATGTTAAAACCTCTAATTTTATTCAATTAGGTAATTCGAGAGCGAATTTTAAGCATTGCGACATTCAACTGCATGCTATGAAAAAATCGGTGTATCGGAAAATAATGCCATAAATAGAAACGCTTACAGTAGAAAGCACATTTTAGAAACCACTAAAAATCTAGCTACTCCAACCCAGCTATCAATCCTTGATACGCTGGCAAATTCTTCTTTGAACCAGTTGAAGCTACCATTGCAATGATAGCAGTAAGCTACATACCGTCGACTAAAAATGTTCGGTATTAAAATCTAGATGGACAATGGGTGGAAATACTCTAGAACTATAACTCACGGAATCACACACGGGGGTAAGAGCTTCACAATACATGAAAAGGAGCGAGGTGCATATTGTTAAAAAGTAGTTTAGAAGTGTAGTACTTTATAATGCACAGTAAGTAAATTTTTAATATTATAATTTCTATAAAAAATTTACAATGACTTTGATGCCCTGCTGTTTTATAGAAAAAGTGTACTATGCAACTATGTTTTATGTGAAAGAAGCTAAGCTCGTATGGATACTTTTGGTTTTGTTACAATTATAATTGAAGGAAAATGATGGATATGTTCTTAAACGTACTGCATGTCTCCACAACGTGAGAACATGAGATGCTACAGTAGCAATACCTTTATCTTATTAGTTGCCCATCTGTATTAAAAGATGGTAGAAAAATATTTGACTTTCTTGATTAATCTGCACCGGAATGACTAAAACCCATAAAATTAGAAATGAACGGTTTCATAATAGAGAAACTTGTTACACTTTTAAATAAATTAAACGTAATTTAAAATTTAAATCTGACTACAAAGAAATGAAAATGCTGCATCATGTACTAGGTAGAGAATAAGATAACTAGAAATAAGAAGTATTAACGGAGATAAAAAAGTGAAATTCCATTTAAATTAAATTACTTTAAAAATTAAATTGCTATTAGACCATCTTAAGACATACTGTATATTGTAATACTATTGGACGCATACTCCAGCACAAAAGTATGACATTGTAAAAAACAACTACCTAGTCCTAATAACGAGGGGAGATTTTTAAGTTCGCGGAATGAGGCAGAAGGAGGCGGCCATTTTTATTTCTTTTTTTGTAATTAAAGCCCTTTTTTATTTACAAGCATACACTAAAAATTGTATGCAATTATATCAAGTAGTTTAGTCGCAATCAACAAAATGATAATTTTGAATTTTGGATTTTTGAATTTTCTCGAATTTTTTTTTTATTCGACCTATTATCAACCAAATAGTCACAGGAGATGAATCTTGGGTTCACTTTTATGATTTTAATCGAAGCAGGGGTCTATGGAGTGACATTTTAAGGGTGGTCCGTCATACAAAAAAATTGAATTTGAAGAAAATTTCGTCTTCTGCTGGAAAAGTGATGACAACAATCTTTTGGGATTCTGAGGGAATTCTTCTAATGGATTGCAAAAATAAAGGTATCACCATAACAGGCGCATACTACGCTGATAGTGTACATCGATTAATAGAAAAAATTAAATAAAAAAGGGTAGGAAAATTGACCAAATTTAAAAGTTACTGAAAAACAATGCATCTGTTCACAAGGTAAACAATTGCGATGAGTGCCGTGACGTTATGCAGTTTCTAAGAAACTGTTCATCCACCCTAAAGTACAGATTTGGCACTAAATTATTATTACCCATTTCCAAATTTGAAATAAAAACTTCATGGAAGGCATTTCGACATCGATGAATCGCATTTTACAAGCAAAAATAAAATAATTTTTTTGAAGGTTTACAAAAATGAATTCACAGAAGTAATAAATGCATTCATATTCGAGAAGATTTTATTGTACAATAAAATTATAAAAAAATATATTTACGTTTCTTTCTACCCCATTCCGCGAACTTAAAAATCTCCCCTCGTAGGTATTGTTTCACTTTTCAAGAAAAATTTTAATCCGAACTTTATCAACATTATACACTCACCGCCAAAATTAACTATTTTTTTTACTATACGGACCTAGTTCCATGAATTAAAAATGAAAATTGAAAATGTCGTAGTCGTTTTGTTCAAAATCTGAATCTTTTCAAAAATATTTTCAATTTTCATTTTTAATTTATGGGACTATTAATTGAAAACTTCGGATTTTTATGAACTAGTCTTACTCAATTTAATTTCATCATGAGACATTTTTTTCGCGATTTTCACGATCAACATTTTTTTAGGTTATTGCGGACTATTGTTTATTGCTATTAATTATTTGTTACTTTACCGTTTAAAGCCTTTAAAACTAGATAGACATGTAGTCTAAATTCTTGACTTTGATACTACTTGCTTAAATTGATATAAAAGTGTTCTGAGGAAACGTGGTCTTTATAGTAAAAATTATGCGTTAATTTTGGCGGTGAGTGTATTTAAAATTTTAGATTATAAAAATAGGAAAACATGTAGTGACACCTGATAGTAACAAACTCAATCCAATTAAGTAAAATTGTAAAATTTAAATAAAAGGCTACAAACTGAACCATACACCGTACAAGATACGAAGTTCATATTACAAACTGGTGAAATTGAAGAGTGGAAAATAAATTATCTGATTTAGCCAACAATAAGAAGTACGTGAGTTCTTCAGTCAAAAGCTAGCTAATAAAAGTAACATATTTTACACATAGATATTAAATTATTAATTTGAATAGATTTCACACTTTCATCTAAAATGATATTTCACAAACAGTATCTACATAAATAGAACATAGTGCTCTGTGCATCAAAAATATTTACTCATGCAGAATGCATGCATGCATCATCATTTTTACAAACTAATAACTTAATTTTGAAACCAAATCAGATTAGTCAGTTGCGAAATACATTAAAAATTAAAAAAAAGAACTAAGACCTACACTACATTATTTCATTTTCAGTCGAATATACCGTGTGTTGGACACGGAACATTATTATTTCAGAACATCACGAGTTCGCAGGACAAGTGGTATTCTAAAATAGTTTGTTGATTCGAATAAAAAAAAGTTTGAGTTTGAAATCAATAATTGAAAATTAGTAAGAAACATTAAAATATTTCAAGCGATGGAAGGTCTCTTTTAGTTCAAGAAGTGATCATAAAAGGTAAAAGTTCTCAAAGCCAACTTTGAGGAAACAAGACGTCAACAGCAAAACTACAGAATAGGGACAGAGGTAGGTACAACTCAAGCAAAAAATGTTAATTAGGAATTAGAAAATGTAAAACGAATATATTCTAAAGATTTTGGCGAGAATTCTCACCTGGGACGTGCACGATCTGCGTAGAGGCGTTCTAGATGGTGAAGTTTCAGCATGTTGATGGCTCTCTGGACTTTAGGTGTCATTTCGGATTGGGTTGTCGGCCCACTGCGCACACTACCTGCCACCAGGACGCATTAGCCCACACCAGTGACATACATTTAATGTCATGCACACCCAAAATCGCCTTGGGTGTTAAAGGTTATCAAGGTATCGTTGATTTCATTTGTTTATATTTTAAATAATATAGGTAAACATTAAAAAAAAGCTTTTTTGCTGTTGTTTAACTTCAAACTGAATACTTAAACTGTAGTCGTTAAGCATTCAAAATGATAAGTTTAGTTTTAAAATAAAAAAAATTTAAAGTATATTTTTAAAAAGCGTAGGAAGCATGCATTTTAATTAAAATAAGATTAAAAATTCTAATTCTACTTGCAGTGCCATAACTCTTTAGTGACTAAAAGTTAAGCATCAAAGACGATAAAATGGACATATTATAGGTACATTTAGCAACTCAAATGTTATAACAAAAATATCGTGCTATTAAACTAAGATTTATGCTTTAATAATGATAGTACGAGTACTTAGTTTGATCGAGTTTAGACCAATCAAGGGGTCCAATAATGAAAAATAGTATAGAGCAAGTTGGGACAAATTTCATTCTCTTTCTAAAAGTGTCCTTAACGCCTCTCCACTTCAGATTTGGCCGATATTGTGAAATAATGACGCCTAAATTTAGTTTGTCGTAGATATTTCGCCTAGAAAGCGAATTATTCCAAGATAGCGACTAAATTTGAAGTTGTAGAGCGCAGATGGGTGCACAATTAACATGTTGAACATTTTTAGAAAAGCAATAAAATTTGTTCCAGTTTTCCCTAATTTTTTTTCTTATTAAACCTCTTACTGTCTATTCTACATCCGTTGTGGAAATAGTTCTAAATGAATTTGGCAATGAAAGATGAACTAAGGTAGTCCTATTTAAGTTCCTCAATTTAGTAGCACGATGTACGGTTTTAAGAAAAACAATTTCTATCTTCAAATGTTGTATTTTGCTTGCTAAAATACAACTACAAACACTTTCTTTGTTTTATGTAAAAATGAAAACATTATTTATAAATAAATAAATTATTATTTTAAAAATAGTTTAATTTAATCGGGTTTTTATAAAATCCTAATTCAAGTAAATTAAGTATAAGTCAATGTCTAAATCAATATTTGCTTTTCACTTGAAAGCGTTGAGCTTTAACAATCAAATGGAAAGTTCTTGTAGTAAATATAAGCTTCAACAACTCGTTTGATATCAATCTCGAAAAAGCTATCGTTATAAGTTTTCATTTTAAAAAATTTTCAACTCAACAATTTTTTTTCTTTTGCAAGTTGTAAATTATATTTTATAGAAACTCGATATACGGGGTTCGACAAAAGTTACGTGGCGACTCGTTTATTAGCAAATGATAAGTTTAATTCAAACAAACTGAACTTTCTTGAAGGTTTTTATCAATTTTTCACTATGTCCACTACCACCATGTTAAATTAAAATAACTTTGACCGTCCAGCACAAACATCGTCGACCAAGCAGAATCGATTATTTATATAAGAGACAAATAAAAAAAACGTTAAATGTTAAATTAATTGCCAACATTAACTAATTCAGGGTTTAATTTTTTACAGGATAGGTCGAAACGGCGTTGAATTTTCCATTACAAATGCGCTATATTTAGCGCATTTGTTTAAACTTGCATCCTATAATTACATACGGAATTATCTGTAGATAAAAGTCTGTTTTCATTCTATTTGAATTGCTTTTGTTATTTTGTAATACTTGCTATAGTCAATTTGATTGTAAACAAGTCGATAATGGGTTATTTAGTTCCGACAGATACCACTAGAACCGTAGCAATGATCGAGAACTGTTGTGCTAGCAGCACTATTGCTGTTACCAAGAGGCTTGGTAAATGAAAATCAATGATCAACGAGGTTAAGACAGAAAACGCTCTTCCATGACAGTAGATCACTAGATGATCAACTTATACCATTGCAAGCACTTCTAACAAACGGCAATTCAGACAAGAAACGATCTGGAAGAAGTTTCTAGAACCACAATAAGCGGGAGTACTTTCCACTCCAATGTAACGTACCTAACGTAAAGTGTAATGAAAACGAATTGTCTAGCGTATTCTAGGGATCGGAATCCTAATGAATATGTTTCGGACATGCCAGGCAGACGAATTAAGTCAATAATTTCTGCTCTCGAAAACACAGAAGATGTTAAGACTGCTCTAATTGAATAATGGAAGAGTTTGTCGCAAGAAATGATCGACAGCGTCATTTAGAAGTGGATGAAGTAATTAATTCAAACCCTTTGTTAGTCATGAGAGACACCTTTAGGTAGAAGACCTTAGTAATTATTAAATGTGTCCTTTCTACTAATTTTTCTTCAAGAAACTCCTCACATCTCTTATAATATACAAAACGAACCTAAATAGCTGTATTCAGAAGATTATTCTCTTTATGAACAAAAAAATTACAGGTTGCTGGCATTGTCAGAAAACAGTTAAGTTAAAAATATACAGGATACTAGCAAAATATTGGTAGAAAGGTCTCTAAAATATCCAGTAAACAAAACCCACCTTTTACCAATAAATGAGCCATCTTTTAAACATTATTGTCAAACCCTAAACCATGGATCTGGAACTAGCAAATCAGGAAATATGTGGATTTCTGTAAATTTTTTGGAATTCGGGTAAAAATAATTTAAGGTGATTCAACAAACTTTTTCAAAAATTTTGTTTCATTGCTTGACTAAAGAGGTTGAAGTGAAGAGATCGATCTGCAAAGTGAAGTTCCCTAATACTTTCTATCGAATTGCCAAAAGCGTTCTCGAGTGACCAAATACAGATAGAATTTTTCGCAAGAGCAACCACTTCTCTCTACGCTCTCTAAGTACTAAATGTAATGATCAAAATTACCTCTATACTAGGGATATCGTGACAAGCGACACGACGTCTGTCGGATTTTTTAAAAAGCAATAAGTTTTTCAAAATTAATTCTAATAAAGTAATAGTTTTTGTTCAGTGTCTCATTGTAAATCATGGATTAAGAAAAATCCAAACTTAAATGTGTCACTCGTTGTGCAAGAAGGTAGTTCACGGTTTCATTTAGAGGGCGCTGCGATCTTAATCTGAGTTCCCTATAGCATTTCAAAGTTCTCTCTTTTTAGAAGAGACGTAGTTTCAACCTCCATCGACGTGCGCTTGATTTAGAAAAAGGTTTTAAAGAAATCCTGCAATCAAATACAGGGGATGGCTGCAAAAGTTCTACTGCATCTTATCAAATGATTAAATTTTACAATTTGAGTTAAAATGGTTGAATCAGAACATGCTTTTAGATTACGTAAGGTAATCTCCTCTTTACAGCGCTACCTATAAGGAGACTTAAATAAGGAGCTGTTTGAAAACCAATTAAGCTATGTTAGTAAGCTAATAAGTAAGGCTCCAGTGCTCAGTTCTAAAAAGAAAATTAAATTTTAACTGATTTGATATAATTATTTCAAAATATTGCTCCACAACGTGATAGTTCATTTAGTTCGTTAGTAATTAATACAAAAGATAATAAAATTAGCAGTTTTGCTACTGAATAACTGATATATTTAATAACTAATAAGATTTATTGGTGGTTTATAGATATGCATTCAGTCTTATTTAACCAAAGTCGTATCTCCAACCGTTTACAAAATCCTCAATCCCTATGCATACAAATCTAAATCACTATCACTGTACAATTTAAGAATTTCCTCAATTCGCTTTTCATAACAACTATCTTATCTCAGACAAATGTCCCTATTGAGCTTCTGAAAGTGCTCATTCAATAAAAGTACTTCCACGCCAAACAGTTTGTTGTAAAAAACAAACACTTCAAAGTAAGAAAAATAATAGTTTTAATTAAATTTATGAAGCAACTTATAATTGCCAGAAAAATTTCAATTTTTTTTCGATTTGTAGTAATAGCTACAAAAGCTCAATGTTTTTTCAATAATAGAAACGTTGACAATACCTCTTGTCTGTTACTTTCCAAGTATTTCAACTAAAGGGAAACTTGAATTTGTAAAGAAAATAAATCCACCTTTTAGTGTAAATTGTGGTTAGGATTATTGGCGCCACCCATTGTACTATTTTCCATGAAATGCATAACACCTTAGGTTATCTAAACTAAATCAACAAACGTAATTTGCCGTAAGACAAATATACGAACGCAGTGTTTAACTAGACAAAATCAAATCAAAGATCACACAAAGCCACATTTTGTAATCTGCTTAAGTTTATAGCCTTATATTATAATTTGTAGTTAATTTAGTTGAGAGCAAATCAAAGTGTGTTTAATGATTTTCTAGCGACGAGAAGTGATTTTTAATGTTAAAAATAAATACTGACTGCGCCATGTCACGCCTTGCATTTTCAATTTTAAAATCAATCAAATTTAACATTAAGTGTCAAAGAGTTAGTAGTTTGAAAAATAGTTTTAATCAAAGGTTTTAAATTCTATTTCCGAAGTTATATTATTAAACAGTTCCTATCTGCATCATAATTTGAAAAGCTTAATATTCCGCCTTTAGTACTTGAAGTTGTATGAATAAATTCTTTTAAAATTGGAAATTATTAAAATTTTTATTCAATTTCCGTTTTACATTTCCAACATTTAATCAAAGAGGTCTTTTTTTAAATTTCAAAATACCAAATACATTTAACAATAAAATTTCAATCCATTGCTCCATCGCGTTTAATTTAATTAAGTCAAATATTTATTTTATTTTCAGTTTGACAAAGATGATTTCGAGTGAATTTTTAATAATTGATTTATTGATATAGAACTTAAAAAACAGTAGAAGCTTAATTAATGCAAATTTTCCTTTGTAAAACTCAATGTGCCGTAGTTTTTGTAAAAAAAATTTCTGGAAAATTTTAAAATTCGCAGTTAACTTTGAGGTACCTTCTAACCCTTAGGCTTTCGAATAAATATTTGATCTTTTCAAGTTCACAAATTTGCTTAATTTAGTATCATCTACCTACACAAAAAAGGTTTTTCAGTTATTAACATGTGTAATTTAAATGAACATTTGTATTTGAATGCAAATTTAAATTAACGATTAAACTTTAACTGCATATAAAGCAAAGGAATATTTACTTGCTGAAACTTACACGAACTACTAAATTACTTTGCATATCAATTAAGTTTGATTTTAATAGTGGAAAATTGTTTCCACTTTGCTACTTATTCACTTATTCACAAATTAAATTTCTAATGGGTTTCGAAGCAAAAATCGATAACTTTTTTGAATTTGGAGCTCTTGAAATGGGCTTCTTACAGAACTCGCTCCTATTTAGTGCCAGAGAGTTCTCTCGATGTTGAAACACACTCGAATGGGTTCCCTGAAATGTTACGTTCACTGCGTAAAGGTTAATTTTATCATATTCAAAAACAGTGCAGCTTTTTTAGTGGAGTGAACAAGGGTTTTATTGCGAAAAATCCACGCCTTGAATGAATTTTGATAAAAAAAAATTTATTGAGTTCTCAATAAGTGGGCTGTCAGACAGACGTTTTTCAGCGACCGTCATAGACCGACCAAAATTTTCAAGACGTGGTTTTTAATATCATTAGCCGTACAGCATCGACAGTCACTGATAATTCGATAATGGTCACTATCGCCAATCGCTGACGATTGAACGTTTGTCTGCCAACCGCCTAATAACATTCAAAACCATGTGTCAAAATTTTGGTCGGTCTATGACGGTCGCTGCAAAACGTCTGTCTGACAGCCCCCTAAGTTTACCGAAAAAAAAATTTCAAAGAGGCATGAAGAAATTCTTATTAACAGTTATGTATCAACAATTAATTAAGCACTTCTAGGCCTTTCTCAAGAACTTCAAATTTGGTATCACTGTATATCACGTCCTAAAGATTTATAAAAGAGTCTTCATGTCTGGAAAACCATCAAGGGGCCGATTGAGGGGCGAAGGGAAACGCTCCCTTCCTTTTAGAGAAATTTAGACCTTTCTAGGGATCCTTAGAGTGTGATGTGCAATATCACCAAATCTCAAGTTCTTAGGATGCTTAAAAGTGCTTGTGACTCAAAGTAACATAATCTTAGGAATTAGCTGAAAAATAATATTACTGAGAAGAACCCACTCCTTGATTTAATTTTAATGAAACCTTTTTTATTGGGTTCTAAATACCCTAAAGATCAAAGTTTGTATTGTGAAAAGTGTGCATTTGCCTCATCATCTTTTTAAGCAACTCTTGTTTTGTTACTTTGAAGCATCCTAAGAGCTTGAAATTTGCTGGTATTGTATAACACACTCTAAAGATCCCTAGATAGGTTTAAGTTCTTTCTAAAAAAAGATCCCTTCCCCTTCAATTTGTTCTCCGGGGAAAATTGAATTCACAAGAACTGGTTTAAAGAAATGCACATTTTTTAACAGTGTAAACTTTGATCTTTATGGTTTTAAGAACCCAATAAAAAAATTTCATCTCAATTCTTTCAAGGCAATGTAATATGACTCCATTATTTATGATTTAGTTGAATTTCTCTGAAACTGAAAATATGAACACAGAGACATAGAACTCTTTAGGAAGTTTGATATGTTGTTTGAAGGGTAGTGCGTAAATTTCATGGACTATGCAATTTCTTAAAACTTTTGCCAAATAAAAATCTGAGCCAGAATTTGAGGATTGATACACAATTTAAGAAATCTCCACGGTGTGCATTCTACATGTAAGCATGGTGACCCTGTATACTACTTTGGCAGTTTCTCATTTTCTTATTTTACTGAACTTAATTTAAGAAAGAAAAGGCGTTTAATTTAGTTGAACGAGATCGAGAAGTTTATAATAGGTTCATTGAGTAGTAAAAACAAAAACTATATTTAAACTAAGTGTAGATAATTATGCAATTTAAAGTAATAGTTTAATTACAGAAACATTTGCCCTTACAAATTGTTTAAAGGTCAGTGAACATGCTTAAATGTATCTTTCTAAAATGCTTAGGACTAATTGTAGTCCGCAAGCTTTAACTTCAGTTATTAGCATACGTAGAATACATCCACGCACTGAAAATATTTACACTTGTAATAAGTAATAACCAAAGACAACATTGGTATGAAAATACATTTTAATGGTTAATAAAAATGTTATTTTCACCGCAAAAAATATTTAAATCAAAATTAATAAGACAAATTCTTCTAGTAGACATGGAATTTGATTTCTACTTCATTGCTCTCGGGAAAATGCAATATAAAAAATAAAAACAAGGATAATGTGTTTCGTTTTTAGACGAAAGAACCACAAACACATCCAAAAAACAGCGTGTGAAAAAAAATCAAATGGAAATGGCATTCGTATTAAATGTATCCGTTTACATTTAAAAAAAATCAAATTTTTTCAAATAATCGAGTGAAAAGTTGTCAGAATTTATTTATATAAATCACTCAAATTAGAAAGTATTGGATTTGTAAATTGTAAATCGCTCGTCACTTATGTCACCTTATCTTCCGCAATATAAGTTTACATTTGACTCGTAAACATGTTTTCAGAAATAAAATTTAAATTTGGTAACTTTAAACTTTTACCTCACATGACATGCTCTTTTTTATTGAAAATTTTGAAAAACAATTCCGAGGAATCAAAATGCTCGAAAAAATCCCTTATTGGACGTTTCAATTAGTAGCAGGAATAGAGGCCCTCTAGCAAGCTTATGAGAAGTGAAAATGTAACTGAAACGAGAGAAAATTGAGGTTTACTGAAAATGGGTATCATACACACAAGAATTTAATATGTGATAACCTGTCGTACTTTGTTCGAAAAGTCATACCACAAAATGTTCCCTGATCTCCTGCTCTGTAAAATCTTCATGATTTTTGCTTTCATCTTCAATTAAAACCCTTGTTAACTGTTATAAGGTCAAAAAATCGTCGTAAAGATGCTAATAAATTAAAATAATAGTCCATATTATAGTGCGTCGTTTTCACATAAATTAAGTATTTTCGTAATCGTTTACTTCATGCAAAAAAACTTTATATTAAATCTCTGCTTATTGCTTAATCATTAATCATTGATATATTTTATAATTTTTAAATATATTTTTCCCCATAATATAAAAAATGTTATATTCTTAATAAAAAAGTTTTATTACACTCGTTATATTCTCAATCTAGCTTTAATAAACTTGAGTTGATTATGATTTACGTAAAAAAACTTAGTTCAAACTCGTGACAATATAATGATTTAAACTTTTTTAGATTGATTTTGATTTATTGTCTATTTCTATAAAGATTTTGCTATTAACATAAAGCATCAAGAATAAGAAAAACAGTTATAAGCATGCAATAAAAAATTTGTTGGTACATTACCTAGGTCTTGCAATAGAAGAATACATTCTATCAAGTTCCAAAAGAGTTTTCCACATATCCTCCGGTTGAGGATTTGGCGCTGCTACGGTTTCTTCTAATAACATAGCAGCAGCTATTAGCGACAACCAGCAAATTACGGACCACTTCATTTTTTCAAAGGTTTGGATTAAGTGCTCTGAAAATAATGAAAATGTATTTTTAACTAATTTCGACATACAGATCAAATCTAGATATTTACGTAAGTTTTCAAGACGGTTTTAATAATAACATCTAAACCTTTTAGTTTATGTTGAAAAAATTCTTTTCGAAGTCCAAAAATTAGCTTGTGTAATTACTGTAACTGTTGTGTTATTCAAATTTGCAGTTTTTGTTTGTACAAAGAACACCGATTTTATTGCTAATAAAATGATGATCGCCCCCATTACATTTCAGTAATTTTTTTTCAACCTAGTTTTTGAATTTACTTTACTAAAGCTTCGGTTTTCTAGGATAACGGTACCGTCAAATAGCGCCCGTAATATGACGGTGCTGACGTCATGAAGCGGTGAAGTCTAAAAACAGCCGTAAAAGCGGTGAGATAGCACCGCACTATCTAGGAAACATGTACATTTAAATATATGGTAGAGTTCGTACAGGTACGAAAGAGTACACCTCGTGACGTCATCTCCGCAATTTTGTCTCTATAATATAATGTCAGTGGCGTATGAACGACTTTTTAAACGAAAGAACTTATTCTACTACAAAATACGAAACCTGTCACTGCTTAATTTGATTGTAAAATGAGCTGTATTCGTCGGAATTGTTAAAATTCGTATCTACCAATTTTGACAGCTGGCATCTTTGGTACTTGTATGAACTTTATCGCTTTTTGTGACGCCATTGGCCGTCATATTACGGCCGCTATTTGACGGCACCGCTTTCCTAGGAAACCCAAGCTTTAGCTAAAGCGCATTTCATGACTTGACATCGAACAGTCATAAGGACGCTAATTAATTAATAAAAATGTGCTCTAGTACACTGTGTACATAATATAATTTTACTAAGTATTTTTGTGCAAGAGAGAGAGAGAAAGAAGGTGGTTAAAATTTATGAAGTTTTAAATTTTATGTCTACTACTTTTTATACCTCCATTAATTAAAGGTAGTGCAAAATAATCTTGCAAATTTTTAATTATGGGAGGGTAAGTCAAATTATTTCGTAATAGCCTCGAGTCATTAAAATAAAGCATCAGCTAAAATAAAACACGGATAGTAAATCTTTGTTAGGTTATGTCAGTTATGTCAAACTTACTAATCATTGAACCTTGATAGACTTGGGGACCCAGTTTATGAAATCATAAAAACTTCTCATAAGAAAGTTTTCTCTCGAAAACGTATTCTTATCCAGAGAAAATGTCATTTTCTCACAATTTTAAGAATTAAACCTCTAGGGTAGGTAGTTCTAAATGCACTTGACAAAATTCGTGTTTTATTTTAACATTTTTTTGACGGGGCAAAATTTGAAATCGTTCGAAAGATTTTTGTGAAGAAATTTATTGAGATAAATTGAGAAACCACCCCATATCTTATGGTACCTTTAAATTGAAGCGAGCGAACGAACGAACGAACGAAAGAACAAAATAAACGAATTCGTTTGTTCTTTCGTTCGTTCGTCTCAATTTAAACGTACCATTATAATAAAAGCAAGAAAATAGATTGTGGAGCTGAAAATTATTTATGTAAAAGGAAAACTAAATTCAATTCAAATAAAATACCAAAAACACGAAAGAGGGAATGGATATCCATTTAGAGACTCATTAAGAGTGAGCATTAACTCATTTGTTAAGGTGGAAAGTCCCGCTTTAGTAGATAATTCTTTATTGACCAGCGTAGAGTACGAAAACAAAACATTTGAAACGGCTTTACAGTGTTGATGTCCCTGCGACTGCCTTTCTGGCAAAAAAGTAAGCTGTTCTTGAATGGTAGGCAATTGTATACCGAAATTAGTCGAAATACGGGTTAGCTAAACTGAAATTCTGAAAAAGTATGAAAACTTTTTGACGATTTTTTTACAAAAATGTAAAATATAAACATGGTTGTAATGCGGTACAGCGGTATTTTCATTCTTTTACTTGATGATACGTTTCACAAGCATGACACTTGTAAGCAATTTTCGTCAATTTTCATTTCATATTTGAAAAGCTAAATATTAATAATATTTAAAAAATCACTTGTACCGCACTATAATACACCTTGCACTTAAGTTTGCAAAAAAAAATTTTTTGAAAAAGTGACACATTACGGCGGAATTTAAGGTGACCGAACCCATTAAAATTACTAGCGGAGCTTACCCCCTTAAGGTTAAAATCAAAACGCGTGTAAGTATATAGGTACATTACGGCGGTTCTTATTTAGGTTTTTTGGAATTTTTATTTGTAACTTTATTACAAAAATATCAACAAAAATTTTAAGCCTAATTTTAATTTTCTAGGACATCGCTTAACTCCTCCTGTAACGCGAAGAAGTTTTGTATTTAAAATTCATATGATTTTTCCATTATTTTGTATTTGTTTTATGGCGGGTATAAAAAGTTGAGAGAAAATTATGGTTTTATACGGAATCAACTAGCGTTAAGACTACTTTTCAGAATAAAAATAAAAAAAAATTTTTGGGCCATTCGCGACACTTTAACGCAAATATTTTTAACTTTTTCCAAACTCGAAAAAAAACTAAAAAATTTTTTATTCCATTTTCAGAAAAAAAAATTTTTTTAAATTTTGGGTCTGGTTAAGCAAATATTTTTAACTTTTTCCAAAAAAATTCTATTTCTGGACGTTTTGAGTCGCAAAAAAAAATTTTTAACGAGAATTTCGCTGCAAGTCAGCATAAAAATATGGATTTCCTAGTTCAAAAAATCGAAAAATGTTTTTTGCGTTTTTGGAATCAGGACTTAAAACGTCGAGAAATGGAATAAAAAAATTTTTTAGTTATTTTTCGAGTTTGAAAAAAGTTAAAAATATTTGCGTTAAAGTGTCGCGAATGACCCAAAAAAATTTTTTTAATTTTTATTCTGAAAAGTAATCTTAAGCCAGTTGATTCCATATAAAACCACAATTTTCAAAAAACTTAAATAAGAACCGCCCTAAGGTACATCATTGCACTTTGTAAATTTAACTATTCCTTGTTTCCTAATTAAGAGGTCTATCTGTTCTTTATTCAATTATCATTAATATGGGTGAGTAATCTTTGAGCATTATAAATGCTATTAAGAATTAGCTGAACAGAAGGCTAGTCTAACCCAGCTTCCAAAGAATTTGTCTTATTGCTAAGGTGGTCTTTAACAATCGGAGCCGACAGCTTAAGCTGTCTTTCAAAACACACTTTACAACACATTATAAATTGTCTATTTCAAGCTTTAACTCTTGCATTAATTTTGTATTTTCATACGTGAGCTCGTTCTCCTCTATGTACTGATGCTCATTACGTTACGTCTATTGATTAACTATACAAAACCTTAAAATGACAACAATAATCACACTTTTTAAAACAAGTTTAAGGATATTAGGTTTCTTCGTAAAAAACTTTTCTATCGAATTAACGTTTAGGTGGAAAATCCATTTCTTCTAAAAACGTCAAAAAAAGTCGACTTTGTGAAACTCATTATGTAAGGGCGAAGTTTAACTTTCCTGCCTCGGCAGAAAATAACCGTCAGACAAGATAAATCTTAACCCAACATAATTTTTTCAAAATTCAAAGTGTTTAGTTTTTCGTTTTAAGAAAAAAATAAAATGTTTTATACGAAGTGAAAGTAATTTTGTGTGACTCGCCTGTATTGCCGCCAATCACAGTCCCGTCGCACACAAAGCAATACTTTCTTTTCTAATAAAACAATGTACTATTTCAGAAAGAAATTCTGAAAAGACACCTCACTGAGATACAATTAATTCATAGTAGGCTAGTTAATTTTAAAGGCACATATGGTGTACACATAGCACTATAAAGTCTAAAAAAGCCATGTTGATTTATGAGAGTTTGGGTAGGTATCCGATCAAGAAAAGCTATAGTTCTATTTTTTAGTGCCGTACTTCCTTAAAGGAAAACTTGTTGAATTATATTAAATTCGATTTGAATATTCTGTTTTAGGTTGTAAATTAGTAAGCTTGGAAAAAATTTTTTAAATTAATATTTTCATGAGTATCTTGATCGAAATGTTCCTAGTAATTAAGAATCATTCCCTTGAATAATTGAAATAGATTTTAAATTCTTAAAATTGCTTAACTAGGTCAAAAACAAATTTAAATGTTTAAGTGGTAAATTTGGAAAAGCGATACACGAAAATAGGTAAATAATTTTCTTCTTAGTTAACCTCATTACAATTCGAACCTATGCTTCAGGCTATAATACTCTTGACTTTCAATCACTTTACTTTATTGAAATACAATTACCTACAAGAAGTCGATGTATTTCTCTAAGACGTAACCACTATAAAGATTTATTAACTTGTTAAAAAAATTTGGAAAAGCAATTAAATTTTCTACTAATTATGAATTTCTGGTGAAATATATTTCTCTTGGAACAATATGTAGTTCATTAATTATTGAGTGTTAAGAAAGCAATTGGATTTTATTACTTAAGAAATTCAATTATAAACGTAGTCTTTTTGAATGAAAGAACTCCATAATCTCACTTTTTTACTACTTTAATTAGTTCTTTTATATCTTTTGTTTCATCTAATCAAAATTTATTTTCGAATTAACAAAGCTTGAAATTGCTTATTTGTTAGTAATTTCTATTAGTTGGGGCGATATTAACAAATAAGTACAAACTTAGCTTTAAAGGAATAAATATGTGCTTTACTACCGTTTCTCTTTGAGATCTTTAACGAAGTCGGCTTGATATATAAACTTCAGTGGCTTTCGCTTTATCTAATTGCTTTACATATTTCAACATTTGACTTGAAAAAATATTACTGTAAATGTGTTGGCGGTTTAACAAAAGTGAAAGAATTATTAGAACGTCTTTTAGAGTATACCTATGTGTAAAAGATCAAAGTGTTGCTTTGTAACAAAAGTTTTGGTTAATATCTAATAATAATAAATGTGCATCACAACCATTATTACCTCAATTTTGTACAGTATGTCTCAATCTTCGAGAGAGCTTTTCTTGAGTTTATTATTTATTATTGATTTGACGTTTTGTTAAAGGAGAAATCCAAACTTCCATATTAAATTTAATACAATTTGACGTTTTGTTAAAGGAGAAATCCAAACTTCCATATTAAATTTAATACAATCATTAGTTAATTGAGAGCTTTATAGTATTGGCTTGGCTGTTTAGTGAGCTTATTATTTAATTCTACTGCTCACATTATGTATACCGACGAAATAAAATGTTAAATTTATTTTCTTTTCTCTTGGTTTCTTTATAAATTGATATAGGTATAACTATAACTAATTAAACTTTTTAAATTATCTTTTAAGTATAGTAACATTTATTAGAAGAGTGATATGTGGTCAAAACGTTACCAAATTACTTTCGTGGATTTGTTTTCCCTCTGCTGATAAACGAGAAAGTGCCATCACTCTTAAAATAACGACCAAAAGTGACTTACGTTCTTTTCAGACGTTAAGTTAAAATAAGTTAGAAAAGAAAATAAAACTAAATTAACTAAAACAAATTGCGTACGACTTGAAATGAACATCTGTTGCTGTTGAAATGTGACTGTAATTTTTTTAATTTTTTTAATAAAATAAAACAAATAGGTTTTTAGTTATGCAGATTATGAATAATCCTTTTAATTAAATATTTTTAGGGGGTTACGTGATTATTTGTAAATTACTGTTTTTGCCATACTATGGAATTTTAGTGATTCTTTAAAAAATAAATTGGAGTGTCAGCTGAGAAAAGTTTTAACAAGGAAATCAACATAAATTATAAAAGTTAGAAATAGGTGATTATTTTCCAATTTTTCAAACGAAATTATATGTTATTTTGAGAAAACATGAAAACTTTTATAAAAAGCGATTAAGGGTTAAGAAGAACAAATAGTAAATATACTAACAACATTTTAGAATTCGTAGAAATATAAATTCGAAAATAATGGATTTGAGTCCATGCTACTCGACGTCTCAACGATGCTTGATCACAAAAATTTTCCACTTGTTTGTAGTATGACGAAAATGTTACAATTTTCCTTTATTTTACATAGGTAGTTTCAAAGTTTATTTTAAATTGTAACTTTATTTATGATTTATTTAGAATTCCCATACAAAGTATGAAAATTATTATAGACTGAAAACAGCATAAACAGCGAAGAATGAATGAAATTACTAAAAAAAAATTTTATTGAATACCTACTCAATGCCCTAAAAATTAAAGGTTATATTGTAAAAAGAAGTGTGCATTTGCCTCATCAGTTTTTTAAACCAGTTCTTGTAAGTTCAATTTTAAAATCTGAAATATTAGCTGGAATAGAAGCTTTCTTTCATAATTTTTGGTGCAAATGCTTACACTTATGATAATTAGTAATTAAACAATAAGTTTATGGAAAAAAATATTTCAAAAAGGCATGATGAAATTCTTATTGACATTTATGTATCAATAACTATTGAAGCACTTCTAGGCATTTCATAAACTTCAAATTTGGCACCAGTATATACCATGTCCTCAAGATTTATAAAAAAAAGTTGTCAAGTCCTGAAAACCACCCGGAAGAAAACACTCCTGATCTTCTTAGAGGAAATCAGATCTATCTAGGGATCTTTATAGTGTGTTGTACAATGACACCAAATTTCAAGTTCTTAGGGTGGATAAAAGTGCTTGTGACTCACAGTAACAAAATCACAAGAAAAACGAAACCATAAAGATCAAAGTTTACGCTGTTAAAAAATGTGAATTTTCATCATTTTTTAAAACCAGTTCTTGAGAATTCAATTTTCCTCGGAGAACAAATTGAAGGGGAGGGGGCTTTTTTTAGACAAAATCAAACCTATCTGGGGATCTTTAGAGTGTGTCATACAATACCAGCAAATTTCAAGTTCTTAGGATGCTTGTGACTCAAAGTAACAAAACAAGAGTTCGTTAAAAAGATGATGAGGCAAATGCACACTTTTTACAGTATAAACTTTGATCTTTAGCGTATTTAAAACTCAATACGCCTGTGAAACGCCTGAATTTCTCTAAAAAAATAGGACCCCCCCCCTCAATCGGCCCTTGGAGAGTTCACCGGACTTGAAGACTTTTGTATAGATTTTAAGGACAGGAGACATAATATACAGTGATGCCACATTTGAAGTTCATAGGATGCCTAGAAGTAGAAGTGCGTAATTAATTATTGATACCTAACCGTATTAAGTAAATGTCTTTATTTTTCCTATAAAAAAAGGAAAATCATGCCTTTTTGAAATTTTTTTTTTCGGTAAACTTAATTCTTAGTTACTAATTTTCAAAAGTGTAAGCATTTGCACCCAAAATTATTAAATAAAGATTCTTTTTCAGCTAATATTTAAGATTTTGAAAATTAAATTCACAAGAATTCGTTTTAAAAAATTATGAGGCAAATGCATACTTCTTTACAGTATAAACTTTGATCGTTAGAGTATTGAGAACTCAATATAAAAATTTCATAAAATTCATTCAAGGAGTGGGTACTTCGCAGTAAAACCCTTGTTGACTCCCTTATCTATAAATAGGGTAATTTTTTCAATTCAAACTAATTTCAGTAGGTAGTCCTGGCGATAATGAAATAAAACTGAAAATTTTCTATTTTCATTTTCTCGTGTAATTTAAAAACAATATCTAATCAAATGCAACAAGCGCTACTATCCTTCCACTGCACTGGTGTATAAATCACTTTTGTCAAACCCATTATAAGATAGGTATAGGGCACAGGGTAGAGCATCCACTCACTAAACAATTTTCTGCGTCCAACACATATCATGTTTTATAATATAAATTATCCAAATTTTTTCAAGTGTAACTAAACTAATTTTCCGGATTCAAATACCCAAGTTTTATTGCAAATTTTATGTTTGAAACAATTACAACAACAAAGTTCATCGTATACTGCGTTTGACCCACATTATTATTTGAAATAAAAAGGGAATACGCATAATTCCCAAAGGAATTTAAATCGTAAATTCAGTGACGGATTTATGGTTTTTATCAAAGCTCTATTATAATTTTAATTATAATTAAATAAATTAATAATAAATGTATATCTATGCTTAGAATTTTAATTTTGTATAAAACCTAAAATCAGCATTTGGAAAAGATAAATAAAAATAATTTACTTTTATAAAATTTAACGTCCAACCCAAAAAAAATATATTTTAATACAAATATTTATTATTCTTTCTCAATACATTTATTTATTTTAATCGTTTGGCTTAAAAATATCTGCCATTTTTTTATATATGGTAGGCTAATGTTCGTTTGCACCGCTTACAGATAAACTGTCAGATAGTTTATGTGGAAGAGAAGTCAAAAACTTTAAACCTTCATCTAACTGTAGGATAAATCCAATAACTGACGGATTAATTTTCTACAATGGTACCTACTACTTATGACCTTTTGCACCGATTTTAGCTTATGTGGCAATTAAAATATATTTTTACAACTTAACTGCCACATAAACTATCTGTTAGTTAATCTGTAAGCGGTGCAAATGAGCCGATTTTACTCTTGCTCACAATAAACATTAAGTTAGAATTTTCACAGAAAAATGCTTCTTATTTTCGTTTTAATAGAAATTAACCTGAACCGATTGACGGCTTAACGTGTCCTCTGAAGCATATAGCAACTACAAGATGGTAATTGAGCGGTTACTCATCTAACTAGACCTAGTTAGAACTGTAGTGATAGTGAAAAATAAATTTGGAAGAAATTACGAAAAAAAAAGGAACTTAAGGAAGTAAGGCTAATACGTCTCCGGAACTGTTAAATAGTCACAAAATAATTTTCTAACAAATTATTTGTTTATTTGGAGCTTCGGAACAACAATTTTCTATTTTTCTATTACTTTTTACGTTTTTGCATCCTAAAATATAGGCAACCCGTTAAACTTTGAATTAAACTTGAAACTAATTCTGCACAATTTGTTTGCAATTTTATAACATTTGGAAGAATTTAATCAAAAAATTCAAAGCCGTCTCTGTCAAAAAAATGATCAAAGACATTCAATTCTTTTAACATATCCTCGATACAGCCAGTGAGAAAAAAATCTTTCCTTACTTTTCAACTTTCTTTAGAAATTTAAGATATTCCCAATATAAAAAATTGAGAGAAATAATATGGGCCGTTTTAAAAATGATAAAATTAAAGTGGTGCACTTTCCCAAATTGAAATTTATACTTCTTCAAATTAATAAATATTTACTTATTTATGTATCTAACGATCTAACCAGCAAACCATCAAGGAAATAATTATTTAGTAGAAAAACGGTATTGACGTATTGATGTATTTTCCCATTATGTTAAAAAATACAATATTTTATCTACGATCGCTTGAAATCTTCACATAATTAATTTCTTTTATTTGAATTGACATTTGTAATTAATTACTTATTTCAATCGATTATTAATTAATTAAAATTTGACTACTTGCAACAGGGTTTGATGGAGACTCCAGGTCTTCCGAGGAAAAATGGTCGGAAAACTTTCTTAACTTAAATCGGGATTGAACCCTGATCCTGATGGTTCACGGACTTAACACATTGAGCTACATTCTTATGCAAATAATCACAATTATTTTTTTCTCCGCTGGGTTTGTGCACCGCAAACAAATTATCGATCAGAAGTTCGAAGAACATTTTTCGGTGTAATTTCTAATTTTAATTTTTATCAATTGAATTTTATACGTTATACATTTTTTGTCTGTCTAGTTGTCTATTTTTGTTGGTATGAAATAATTTTTTATTTGCGATGTACTGAAGTTTTAACAATGGAAACCCAGAACAATTATTTAACATAACTGACGCCTTTTCAAAAACTTTTTTATGTGTAATACTATACACCTATACAATCTTCCACTTAAGACTGGTATAAGAAAGTCTAATTAGCAAGATAAACCTTCAAAGTTTGAAATTTATATAACTTTATCTTAAACGCAACACTCGTCTTCGACTTATGTGCTTTTATTTCATTAAATAGCATTAAAACATATTAAACGTAATTCTTCGTTCATGAATACAAAATTATTTTGTAATAATCAAGGTATATTAACTATTCAAATATAATTTAAAACATTACGATGCACAATCAGGGGGTCTATAGGGCCCGGCGGTACTTATTGTATTTTTCTTTCATATTACTATTGATCAGGCGATCCCGTATTCGAACTCAAATCACTCGCTTAATTATCAACATTATTGATCACTTTTAAAGACGGTTTCACAGTGTCGGTTGAGGATTTAAAGTATGCTTTTAAGACCGGTTTGATAGTGACAGGTTAAGCTGTAATCGGTTTAAGAACTAAGCCAATGAATAATTTGAAACCGAAAGATAGTGTAAGTTGGCCTTGAGAGGCTCAACTTTTTAACACTAATATTAAACAGTTGATTAATTTTTAAAAACATTTGACAATTGAACTACAAGTAATTGACAAAAGATGGCGCTTTTTCAAAGATCAAAATCTTTAGTTTTATGTTTGAAGAAAGAATAAAATGTTTTATACGGAGTGAAATGTATTGCCTGTATTGCCGGACTAGCTCGCTACGCTCGCTCATCAGCCAAACACAGTCTTGTCACACGAAACAGTACTTTCTCTTTTAATAAAACAAAGTACTATTAGCTTTATTTACTGTTACTGTAGAAAGGTTATTAATTTACGAAAAGTGTCGGTGGTTGCGAATTTCAAAGGTTAATATTGAATAATAATTTATATTACATACGCTATAACTAAACGAAAGTCAAGAACAACAACCATAAAATAGAACGCAGTAAATAAACCCTTATTATAACAGAGCTTTCAAGCAAAAGGGTTAACTTAATAAAGGAATCAATTACATTTTCCACAAATCACAGTTTCAGGAAAAGAAAGTCTTTTTATTTGAACTATAAAAGGTGGTTGTTTCGTAAATTGGTGGCATTTCATATTAAATTTTGTGTTAGTTTAATTATAAACACAATAAAATAATATTGTTTTTAGAAAATACTCGAGTTTCTATTACGTTCTTCAAAATGTTAGGAAATATTGTCGTCTCCTACAGGGTAGTAAGGCTGACTGCTCAGTTTTCATTAAATTGTTTCGTGTTGCCTAAAACCATTCAATTTAAGAGGTTTACTTTAAAAAAAATGTGAAATACCTTTCCTTAAAAAAAATTTCGAAAATGGAAAATGACAACCTAAAAATTTGTTATCTTGAAAAAGTTACGATGAAAAGGATGACATGGAAAAGGAAACTGACAGCAATTACTGTCACAAAAATTTTAACTTTTAAATGATAATACACAGTTTTGGGCCAGAGCAACAGAGCAACCATATCAACTTCACAAGATGTAAGAACAAAGTTCCTACACAAATGAACAGATTGTGTAACCTATATACAAAGAAGGAAAATAGATTCACATAGAAGAGACGCTAAAATAATGAAATAAGCTGCAAAGAAAATTAAACAATATAGAAATTCAAAATTTCTTGCTTGTTCTGTTAGTGACACAGAGAATAAAAACACTTAATTTTAATAAAAGACTATGGATCAGCATTAAAAATTTGAAACATTAGTCATTTAACTAAATCTTAATCTTCTCAAACAATAAATGTTACTCTGTTACTCATCCTTACTATAGCGCATCCCAATCAAAAAGATTACTGTTTTTTTTTTTTTTTTTTTGGCTTTGGGACGCAGCCCATGCAGCCACTAAACTTATTTTATTGTTTTAATAATTAATTATGAATATTAAATATGAATACATATATATTTATCATATAAAAGAAAATAAAAGGTGAGATTGAAATATATCTTAAAATTGGAAAACTTCATAAACTCGAACAGCAAGGTTACTGTTGCAGGTATAGGAAACAACGCTGCCTGATTTAACATACGAATTATTTTTGTTGCAAACAAAATTAAAAGAATACAAGTAATAAATAAATATATTTATTAAAATGATTTTATGACGAAAAAAAAGTGTGTGTAGGTACAACATTGTATAAAAGTATAAAATTGCACCGAATACTGGCAACGCGCTAATAGTCCAGGATCGCGCTAAGTAGAATAAAAGTGTGTGCAAAAAAGCTAGTAGAAACCTATCCCTACAACAGTATACCTTTTTGATTAGGACAGACTATAGCACTCAATTTCGACACACTTGCTATTATACTTATGTTCGTTTGCACCGTTTACCGATAAACTGACAGATAGTTTATCTGGTGGATAAGTTGTCGAAAACCTTACACCTCCATCTAACTGTAGGATAAATCAAATAACTGACAGATAAATTTTCTACAAAGGTACCTGCTACTTATGGTCTTTTGCACCGATTTTAGTTTGTGGCCAAGAAACTATATTTTTAAAACTTATCCGCCAGATAAACTATCTGTCAGTTAATCTGTAAGCGGTGAAAACGGCCATTATATAGTAAAAGTCGGATATAACGAAGGCAAAAGAACTGACTAAAAAATGTCGTTATATCAAAATTTACCCATTTTTATTATTATAAAAAATTCTTTATTAATAAAGGGCCATGAAATAGACATAGTATTTCTTTTTCTTGACGTAATTTTTCCCGTCCGCCACCGGGTGATTTCCTGAAAAATATTTGCAGCCATAGATTGCAATATTGAAAATATCGGCAGACAGAACCGTAAACCACGTGTTAGTCTTTAACATACCGCGTCACGTCGTTATACCCGGTTTGCCAAACCTCATATTTGCTTTTTTCCGGACGTTTAAAGCGACTTCGTCGCTATAGCCCGCCTGCCGGTGTCGCTATAGCCAGATTTTTTTGCATTGAGTTGAATATAAATTCAACCAAACTTTCAAATCCCCGTCGCAATATGCGACGGGTGCGACGGGTACGTCGTTATTCGCGACTTTCACTGTATTTGAAAATCATTCACCAAACACCGACTAAAATGAACACTTTTTTGCAAACCTTGTTACCTTTGTGCAGTGCATTTTCATTCCCACGCTTTTATAAAAATTGAATTGCTTCTTCAACTCTTCTATTATTTTTTTACCTTTCAAAAGCAATTCAAAGAAAAACATAAGTTAGATGCACTATAGAAGACAAAGAAATCGCTGTTACGGTTAATTGAAGAAAAGTGGAAAATTAAGAAGTCATGCTGTTATCTAGGTACGTATTCAAATGGAATTAAAATTAAATTGGTTTTTCTGCAGTTCTTTGTTGATTATAAAACTTTCTTTTGAAGTAATTGTTTAAAAAGGGAAAATTTGTACATTGTAACATTTTGTACGTGCGTGATATAATACAGAGTGTATGTTATTAATGCGCAACATGTCTTCTATACTATCCCGAAAGTTATAATTTAATGCAATTTAAATAATTTCTTATTATGTAACGTTGGTCTGCAACTATTAAGTGAAACTGTAGTCATTTCCAAATTTTGCTCAATTCACTCTAAATGTGAATTTCAATTTCCAAATTATTACAATATAAGGTATTATTAATTTTCACACTAAACGACTACTTGGGTGGTTGAAATTCGACTTCAAGTGTGGAATCTGGCTTATTACAATAGATATTATACAGCAGGGTCACCGAAAGAAAACCTGGTGAGAAAATGAAAGAAATTCTTTTCCCTACGAAAACCATAGTCAATCATAAGTGAATTAATTATTTAATTGCTTTAACACATTATTTTAATATTTAAGAACGTCTATGAAGTCGAAAAAAAGTGACGCGGCTTTTAAGTGAGCGTAATAAACCAAACGCACACTCTCAAGCAAGCTTTTCTTTCAGTAGTTGTGCAATACCTATAGGGTTAGTGCGTTTAAATGTTTGATTGATACTATTATCATCTTAGACTTTAGAAATGTGTTTTTCCTTGTTATTTCCCAATGTATAATTCCTTAATGACAGCCGGTATATCGAGAAGCTAATTTAAAAAAAACGCTCAACATTGATAAATAAATTTAAAAATTCGGTTACTCTACTTAATCTAAGATAATCTTCTTTTTACAAATGATATCAAGCCTTAAGTCCTGAAAAAGCTACTATAATATTCTTTTCAATCTATAAGAAATAAATTGACTTTGTAAAAATCGTTAATAAAAAATGAAAATATCTACATAAACCACAAATTTTATGTTATCTACCTATTTTTATACAACTGGGAAATATATAAGTAAGTATACCTAAAGGTGGAGTGAATACACCTGCACATGCTTTTATACTGTAAAAATAGATATAAGAACCAGACTTCTAGAAGTCAACAGTTGCTCATCTGCTTATGCCAATACACAATAACCAACGCTATCCTAAATCATACACCATCACTCATTGTACTGTGACGATTGTTAAGTTAGGTGCCCTTTTAGATATTTGCCGTAACAGGTACGTACACGAGAACACTCATTATCCTTTACTTTTATGTAAATATTTGAAATGAAAATATATATTTACTTATAAAACATTTTAATAACTGAAATAAATAGGTATTACTCTTACAATTTAACCTGTTACATTAAAAATTTGTGAGTAAGACTTAAGAAATTTCAAATTGAATTTTCCAGCTTTGAATAATCTTTTGTTTAAAAGGCGAAAATCAAGGTAATGACGTTATTTGTCTATTGCGATAAAAATCTTGCTGGATTGTTGACCTTTTTATTGTTATTGAGTTTGTTTGGAGAAGGTACAAAAACCAATTGTGATTTTATTGTTTTGAAAATGCCTTAATGAGCCGAAACGTTAACAAGTTCATTAAAATAAAATTGACCAAGCTATTTATAAAAAGAAACTTAAAATGGTCGAATAAAAAATAAATAGAAATATTTTTGAGGCCTGTACCTTTTCTCCAAACAAACAAAAAACAGTAAAAAACTCACAAAACCATCAAGTTTTAATATTTATCGTTATTGTGTATTGGCATAAGCTGATGAGCAACTGTTGACTTTTGGTTCTTATATGTATTTTCCAACTATACTAGGGCTTGTCTGTTCAGACCGTAGTGTCTGTACTAGCGCTAGCAAACCTGCATATTTAGAGGCCTGTGCATGTTAAAACTGTGCAAGCAAAACGGATCAAAAACCTTATCGAGCTTTTTAAATGATTCTGATAATTTTTTTATATCTGTTTGCTCGCAAAAACTTTATAAAATATATCTTTAATATTTCTTCTCGAAGTCGACACGACTCGATTATATCTATATCAAAAGAGAGACAGTTAGTACCTCTCCCTAAATAAAGTTCCTGTAAAAATTACAACCATTTTTTCAGTTTACCCGAATATACATAGTTCCATCACGATCAACGTTTTGGTAAGCTACTGATGAGATCGTTTTAATTTTTGTAGATAACACTGATGTTGTGATGTAGGTTAACAAAGTGAGCCTGCAATTTCAGAATAGCTACTCGAATGAGTTAGTAGGTAACTAGGAAGATGCTTTAAAAAATATATACGTAACGACTGATGCGCAACAGGTGAACCATTATTTATTACCTCAGTTAGTATGAAAGCTATATCGATTGAATTTGCAAAGTAATAGAATAATAACACAACTCAGCCAAGCCATGACAGAAATCCTTAATGCAGCACTTATACATAAGTTAAACTTGTGTAAAAACAATTCTACTTTGTGGTAAAAAAAGAGTTTTTCATATAGGTACTCTATAAATGCAAAATACTCTCTTGCAGAAGACTAAGTATATGGAAATGAGAATCGTAAAAACTTACAACTCTCAGACAACTTTTACAAGTTTGCTAACATTTACTGGCTTGCTGAAGAAAAACGCAAGAATTACAATGCACCTAATGCTACGGCTTACAAATTGAAGCAAAAATATTGAGAGAGTATGGAGTATATAATTTGACTCATGGTGCTTGCACAATATTGCATCCATGATTCTTTCATCCACAGCGGACTATAAACTTGATGTTGAAGTTGATTTTATAAATATAATAAAATTCTATTTTATAAAGTTCGATTGAAAATTTGAGAATTTATCAAAAAAACTGGTTCATCTGAACTAATTAGTTTTCAGAACAGTGGGTAGCATGGGTCAGTTCTCAATAATATCTTGTAAATGTAGAGAACTAAACTTTTAATTTCATTTTGGGGCTTTGCAAAGCTTTTGAAAAAGTCCTCATGGAAATGTGCTTATTTTGGGAACGGGTTGAGAAAATAAAATGAAAATTAACCGAATAGAGGTATTGTACGTTTGACAAAAATTAAACGTGTACCTCTACTCAACTTTTATTTTTAAGGAAAAAAAAAGCCGACGCAAAAAAAAACTTTAGTTGCTATTTTACTATTCGCATTTGAGGCTCATGGGTGCTCATGATCTAATTCGTACGATGTGGCTATTCGTTCAAAAATTGAGTAATACTTAAAATAATTTTTAAATCAATAATTTACCGATTTAAAATTACAGTCGTTATTTCTAAATGGGCTAAAGCCCAAAGATCTGAAAAAATTTAAGTACTTGGAAGAAAACCCACGCACAGAATGAGAAACAGAGGCTGAAGAAAAATCTTAAAAGTATTTCACATAAAAACACATTGTTCAAAACTCCAAACAATCCCTAAATTGGTTTAAAACAACCAAGCGGATATAATAAGTGGATGTATGAATTTTTGTTGATCAAAGGATTGACATTTCTAACTTTCTAAGGGACAACAGCTTTTAATGAAACGCCAATTTTGGTCGTTTGTTTTTCAATTAGAATTTACATCTGTTTTGGACTAATCACTCAGTTGTGTCACTATTAAAAAATTTATTTAAAAAAGAAATTTTTTTTGATATTCAAACAACTCAAAATTATTTTTAAAATGTGAATTTTTTTTCTTTGTATGATTATCTTTTTTTAAGATATTTTTTACGTACTTGTTACTCCAATTTTCAGTAAATAATAGAAAATGTCGAGTTAAATATTTACATCCGCTTCTCAAAATTCGTTACGCGCTAACTAAACCCCTAATTTTATTCTAAAGGCACAATTGATTTAATATTTATGTAGAAAATGTATTTCAATTCTATTATTGTTTCTTCTTGTGTGTAATTTACCGTCATCCCTTATGAAGCTTAGAAAGACTAGAGTAAAATAATTTTCACAATAAATCAATCATTTAATAATGTCTTACATATTAAATTAGCCATTTTTCCAGACAGTTTTCACATTTAATTAAATTAAACCAATGTGTTTATTGTTGTAAAAGGCAATAAATTAATTATGAATTTCTCCGGTATCAAAGTCAAAATTGTTGATTTCAAAAATGCAAAGAGTATTCAAATTTGAAAATACGCATTTAAGCCGCTACTTAATAATTATATTATGATTGTTGCGTACTTTACTGAAATTCTCTAAAAGCTCGCATATTTTGATACATTGTGCGTATGCTAAAGTTTGATAAAAATGTTATCAGGAAATTAATTGTTTGTGCTTATAGTGTGCTAATAGGCAAAAAATGTTTCACGAACGTGTAATTAAAATTTAAACATTTTTCAAAATTTACTCCACTCGTAAATTTTTTTTACAAATCTTGTCACGATTTAATTTACATACTTATTTACTTTCAATAAAGTTTGTCGTATTTATCGTTAAAATTATTAGCATATAAAATAGATGTATTATAGAAAAAAAGTTGGAGAAGAGCGTAATTTTAGTAAATCAAAATTGAGTAAGTTTAAAGTTTAAAAGTTGTGAAAATTTCAAGTTTTAACTTAAAAATGAAAACGGTAAGGATTTTTTCATTCGTTTTAGTTTAACATATAACTTTGGAAAACTTTTTTAATAACTTTTACTTAGTTTTCGCATTTATGTGTGGATAATTTTGAAAAGTTGTTTAAGTTTTTGAGTGGTTACAAAATTGACCATAGAGTTACCTGCGAGCTTGCGAGTTAATTTTAAAATTTATTTTTAATGTAGATAGACATACGATGTCTGTTAATAAAATAAGTGTACACACAACACACTACTCACCTGTTGATGAAAGTTTACAATACGATGTGTCGGAACTGCTTGATGTCACCGTTACAGGCTTATATAGGACTTCCAAGAGCACGCCGGCGCCTAATGCATTCGGGGGCGGCTACAAACTACCACTCAAAAAAAGAAAATTATATTATACTACTATTAATTGTTAAGTTTACTAAAATAAGAATTGCGTAATTTAATGAAACAATTAATTAAAATTTTAACCACATATTTAACCTCATTAAAGAAAAGCTTTTTGGAAAAATAATTTATTCATATTTTAACCCAGACCACTAAATTTAAAGACTTTAAAGCCACTATAAATTTAATAATTAATTAAACTTTTTCCTACACAATTTTCTTAAACATTTATTTAATTTTAAACCAAACAAGAAATTTTCTAATTTAATTTGACACTTAAATAACCCTTCATTACAATTTTAAATATGAAAATTACACCTATTCAGTTAAATTACTCGAAATTTCCTTTTCATGTTTTTATTTATGATTTTGTTTTTACATTTTGTACTACTCTACTTAGATTACATTTAGTCACACAATTGTAAGATAATTGAAATTTTTTTACAAATTGTATTTTTAATTAACTTTACAAAAGTCACGCTGGACATATCAAGCTGGGATTATACGACTCCGCTTGTTGAATTTACGATTATAACAAATATTTTTTCAAAATAAGTACTGCATTTTAATGGAAAATCTTTATAAAATTTAGTTATAAATTCAGTGTCAATACAAATTATATTAAAATGTAAAAAAGTGCAGTGCATGAATTTTGATGTATCACCATTCATCATATTATCTGAAAATTAAAAAAGTAATTTTATTTATATCAAAGCGTCTTACATCGAGAATTTCCTAGCTAGCTTTCCTAAAAATATATAATGTAATTTTAATCTTCGTTAGAATTTTTATTTGGTGGAAAATCAAAGATCAAACATTTCACATCTGAACCGACAAATTTCTTAAGACGGTAGTGGTAATTTCTCCTACGCAAAAATAAAAGTGCATCGTAGCAATTGCTTAAAGTGGCAGAGGGTACATTTTAAAGATAAAGAATTTTCTCATAAAAATTCATTTTTCTTTTATTTATATCTTTTCGATCATACCCGCAAGGTACGAGTATATATTTCTTCCAACATCTATTTTCCAACTAGGAAGCCATCGCTTCCTATAAAAGTGTCTTAGCCCTTCAGCAAGAACAATTTTGTTGAAATCATTGAAGTTATGGCATTATAATCTGGCTACGAATTTTAATCTTTTTATAAACATTCTCAAACGCAACGCTTTTGTACTTATACGAGTACATCGTTTTAGACGCTTACCAGTGAAGTGTTTAAGCCTAGGAGCACTAGAGACACGCCACACTTTCAAAGGAGCGACATGGTTAAATATTTTATATATTCTAAGTAGAAAAACCCTTTAAAATGTACAAAAATAAACAAAAAGTTCTCAAAAGGATCCCAAAAACTTCTGATTCTGGTGGGTCATTTTAGCCGTTCTCGTGTAATAAATACAAATAGTGAACAATCATCAACCGTGTATGTGTAAATATGCGATCCCTGTTTGAAATAAAATAAAATCAGAGCTGAAAGATCACTTCAACGGCGGAAATACACCCCTGCTTTCACCCACAATACGGATGTGGGGCAACCTGCACCCTCATCTTCATCTAATACAAAGTTTTGGGACCACACTACAAAAATTCAACTTTTCTTTAATTTCTCACAGAATGGTGGGTGTTTATAAATAAAACTGGTACGATACTAGATCACAGGCAAGAACTGCATAAAAGAGGGTTACTGATAAAATGTTGGAATCGAGTGGAAAACTCTTGAAACCATTGGATGTACGTACATGTATATGTACAGTTCGGTCAACTTAAAGTCCCTTGTGGCTCATAGCAGTATGTAACAAGAAATGTCAGTATAAAATATAGTAACACAATAAATTATTGAAGGCCGTTTTCTTCAAAACTACCTAGTTCTCTCAAAAGTAGAATTTTCGGTTTCAGTTTTTACTATTTTATACAAAATTTCGTATAACAAAAATATTGATTTAAATTAATCAACGCGTTTCTGAGAAGATCTTTACAGTCATCTGCACTTAACACAAAAAGCTCTTCAAGAGGTTGATTCAGATCTGTTATAATAAACTTACGAATTTGTGTGCGTCAGGATGTATCCTGAAAGCATATATTTTAGTAGAGTTTTCCACTTTCAGGAGGTTCAAGGTAGACAATTTCAAAAACTCATAAATGCGCATCACGACATACTGTATCGCTACCACGAACAAACAAGGGATTAACTTAATTAATTTTGACGTTTCTGGCATTGTGTATTAAGAACGGACATAGGTTTACTACATATTAATGCTTACACTTTAGAGAGATGAGTCATAAATGATTTAAACCTAACTAAACTATAGAAGAACACATAAGAGTTGGCTGTTCCAAAAATTGACCGTGACTCTCAACTCAAAAAAGCTTCTAGATGTAATCTTTAAACGTACTGAACGGAGTTTATCAAATAGCTAATTCAGTTACGGACTTCAATTATTTCAAATAGGTACACTGTAAAAACTTAAAATTCTTTTGTATAATAGAAACTATATGAAGATCTATTCCGTCTGCATTACTTCCTCAGTTTTCCTAAAAAGCTCAATTTTTGCATCTATAGCTCTAATAAAATTAAACTTCACCAATACTAACGTAAAAGTCTTCTTAATTTTTCTGTAGACCCCCAAAATCTTTTTATAGCTCTCTTATATCTTATCTTTTTTACCTCACACTTTCTGCATGAGCTCCTCTCCTCTGAGAGATCTGTAGGGAATAGGTTATTACTTATTTTACATTAGTCTGTGCATTAGGTACTATGGCCTTAACAAATTGCTAAAAATTTTACTTTTATGTCGATGGCATTTTAAATAATTTATTAAGGATAATAATTTAAAATTCAAATTATTGCAGAAATTTCAAAAGAATAATTTTTAACCCTTTTGTAAGATGTTAAAAATTAATTTTATGATTCGAGTTTAAAAGGTGAAAATTTGAAAATTGTCCTAATTATCAAATGAATAATAGAATAAATTTAGAGATATTTTCATCAGTTTAACCTATAATGAGTATGTAAATATTAAATTAGATATAAACGAAACCCCCATATATTTATTTATTAAAGTGGCCATAAATAATGTAAAAAGCCTCATATGTCAAAAATATGTACAATGTATGTTGAGCTTAATCTTATCTAATTTGATTGTTTATTATTCCTTATAATTTGTTGTATTTTCATTATTTGATATCGTAATTATCGAAAAACAACTATTCAATAACCCTTTTTTATCGTTTAGGTATAAGTACTTATTTCCTAGAGACAAAGCATGACATACGTCTCGACGTGTTCTTTAAATAATAGGAATAAACAATAAGTAATAATACAGCAGGATCCGTCAGTAAAGGGTAACTTGAGTTGTAACTCACTTGAGAGATGAGTATAGTTCAGTTGGCGCCTGCGATAGCTTTTGGGTGAGAATTTTGTTGTAAATAGAAAATTGAAGCAGTCAGATATTTTTATTTCACCTTAAGAATGGCATATGAAAGAAGATAGCAAGATCGTATAGCAATAACGTATACCAAACGTTTCATAGTGCATCCCCACCCAAAAGCTATCGCCGGCTGAACTATAGGTACCATTTCGGTTCCCCACCCCTGTTACCATTATTTATGTATACCTATCCAACAGAATCCGCAAAAATTATTCTTAGATGTTAAATTAAGCTCATCAATAGTTGGTAGACAATCTGAATACACTCTTGATTCTTGAACAATCCCCTAACAAATCACATTATATGAGAATATTTCTATGCTTAGACCAGACAGATCTTTTAATTTGACAGAGTGGGATCATTTTATTTTAAAAGTAAGGTACATTTTCATAAACTGTTGCTAAACTTGCGCGATTTCGTTAATTTCCATTGGATATGTGAAGACGAGAGTGGAATATCTATGATTTAGATTACAGTGCTGGTGGATCGAAATAATGCTCGTCTCACAAGCACAATTAACAAGAAAATGTCGTATTAAAAACTTTATTTAATCATCGTGTTTTCCAAATTTCTCACTCCACTGACTCCACTTTATCAGACCCTGTGACCGATAGGGTGATTCTGTATCAATGACACAAAATTTCAGAAATGATTAAAGTCAATGCAAACATTTTTTGTTAATGTTATGGGGGTCTCTAAAGCTTTGTAGCTCATCCCAACCGAGCGGCCCAGCATGAGCAAGATATCAAATTTTTCTTCTAGTAAGTATTTAATCTGAAATAATTAGAGTGACTCGAATTCGAATATTCGAATTAATCAAATATGATTCCCAGCCCTACAAAAACTGATTGTATTGACATATTCTATCATCCCTAAAATTTTTTGACGTTGACGCAGAATCACCTTTGTTCTAGAAGAATCACTATGTATTAAAATGACTCATTTTTATTTTAGTATTTTCCACGTAATATTTACTATTTTCATTTTACAAAAAATCTGAAGTTTTTAATAGTACCCTGTAGAATTTATTAATGTTCAAATCTGATTCGATAAATGTTACGAGTATTATTGTCGTAGGAGTGTGGGTACAACACACACAAAAAATATGACGTTGAGAATGTATAATGTTACTACTGTACAAACAACATTTAATTTAAAACTATAGTTTTGTCGTGCTATTCGATCCGTATTTATCTCCATCACATTTTATCCGATTATCACTTATAATCTTATAATGTTATAATCTCTTTAAAAATCAAAACCAATTTTAGTTTTGTTAATACAAAACCTCCCAAGGTTAGTTTTTCAAAAATTTGCAAAAATTTTTCAACACAGGAACTGAAAGAGAAAGTATACTGCTGTAAATTAATATACGAAGTTGTTTAGTCAAACAATATTTTAAAGTATTACAAAAGCCGTCTTTGAAGACAATACAGAAGTATTGAATAGATTCGGCTTTTACTATGTGCAAACATCAAACAATACAGAAGCTCTAAACACAAGCTGGCATATCTAAAATACTCCAAAAATTACCCTTCGTTTGGCCAATATAGGTAGGTTTTAATATGGGAAAATTCATCGTTAATTCAAGAAATCACAAAAAATTATACAAATTCTTTTGGATTAATTGAAGGTCCAAAGTCAGTGAGCCTTTTCTTAGCAAAATAGATATACAGGGTTAGTTAGAAGTGTGGAAACTGGAAACGATGATTTTTTGTAGTTAATATTTATTTTAGAAAATAATGTTTAATATAAAAGTATTTTATAAAATTTTTATCTACATTTGAGAATATTTAAAAAGATTTTTTCTTCAACTGGTTTTTCGAACACTTTTTCGACCAAATGCCGGTTAAAGTATTTTCGACTAGTAGGCAATAATAGGTACATCTAAGATAAACAAACGCGGAGCGATAAACAAACTCGAGTGAGGACTTTAAGTAGTTGATGTAATAATAATACCTTTTTTAAGATGGACAAGTCCATTCCAGGCCGTAAAAGTCGCATCTCAAAATTTGGAATTTAGAAAGCCTAGAATTGGCCTTACCAAAAGCTCAAAAGTATCGAGTATGAGTAAGTACAAATGCAAAAAGTACTCCTGTAGCCTATGAGGGTTCGCCCATGAACTGAAAACGCTTTTTATAAAATTATTTAATAAATAATAACTCCATTTTAGTTCGTCTAATCTAATCGTTAACTTTTCTTCTACAAAAATCACTAAAATCAGTCTACGATGTAAATATGCTAATGAAGCTTAATAATAAAAGCAGTAATTTTGTAGTTCCTAATTTGTTTGACTCAAATTTAGTTACCTTTAATTACAATAATTACAGTACTTACTGTTATAGCTTGTAGTTAACAAAGTAATGTTGTTTTCTCAACATCATCGAATATCAAACAACACTTTCCTTATTTTAAACGCAATAACATTAAGTTTGTATACATAATATTAACTTGGTTAAAATAATTATTTAAATTTCTACCACATTTATACAAGAATAAAGAAGAAAATTTTAATTTAAATAAATTTATTGTTGATTATATTTACGTTTAAAAGTTGTCTTTGGCGATGCTGACAACGTTAAACACAAATATTTAAATAAGGGATGTTAACTGCTTGTACAATTAATATACAAATGATTAATGATTGTAACCCTAAACTGTTCCTGCATTTTAAATAGAAAAAACTTGAACACAAATTTATCTGTAATTTGCAAATAACTAATTAATGCTTCAACACTGTCTTTTTACAAACAAAAGTAGATACTTATTTATAATAATTAAAAACGTACTCCTTCAGAGTAATTTTGTAAGTTTTAATTAAAAGCAATGGGATACGGTTAATATTAAATTATTTTTGTATGCCAGTTTTTGTTTGAGTTTTATTTTTTTAATTTAATTAAGCGTAGGTTGGTACCTAGGCTAAAATCAACACTTCGTGACAGTGGCGTAACAAGCACTCAAGGGGCCCGTGTTTATTATTAAATATTAAATTTAAATAATAAATACATACAGCCTGTCCTAAAATTGCGGGGCACAAAAAGATCCACATATTATTATACTAGACATAAAATAAGGTCGATCTAACCCAGCTTGCCTTATACAAAAGTCCTCGGCAACAAAGTTACAGCCCCTGAAAGAGGCGATAAAATAATTAATTTTTTGGTTTTAAATGAAAACGGTTTGAGCTAGAGTGTTCAAATTTGGCACCGATCGTTTATTTATTAACAGTAATACTTGAGAAAAATTACATAATGATTGCTTTAAAAATGGCGGAATACGGTGGGGTAAGGGGTGATTTTTTATTCGTATTTTATTTGTACGTAACAAATTAAAAAAAAACATGGACGCACCTTTAACTGCGTGTAAAATCAGTGCGACTGGCTTGTTGTCATAACGGGTGACGTCACCCCATCTTAGTGAGTATACGATCACATGCATTTTTTCGAAGTAAGCTGCATTTTCATTTTTGTTTTTTGAACTAGTTGAAATTTTTTTTGTTGTTTTTTTAACGTTTATAATAAGAAAGTCAAATTTAACAATAAAAACTGAAAATAAATGATTTAAAAAATCCATGCATCTTCCTCATTAATTTTAAATTTCTCAGTTGTGCGTGCTGTGCTCCTCGTATTAATTTTTAAATGCCTCATTTCATAAGTTCTTAAGCGTTCTTGACACAATATTATTTTAATAACTCTCTACGCCAACAAATATTGTAAATGTTTCATAATATTATGTGTAGGCATGTAGGTAGATGCAATTTAAATTATCTTGATACAGATTTTTAAAACTAAATACATCTTTCTTTGATAACATTTTATGGAAATTCTGAAATCATTTCCTAAAAATTTACATCTAATTTTGAATTTTCTCATATACCCTTAAGCTTTTATCTTATTGTAGTTATTACCATATATTATTATATCTAATCAAAATATGTGTACCTAAATATTTTTTGACTGTTTTCATTCAATTCTGTTTCTTCTACTCGTGTACAACCTATCTATTCAGTTTCTTTATCTTAAATAAAATTTGCTGTTAGCATATAAATGAAAAATTCGTTTAAATTTTTTTTAAAGAAATTAAAATATTTTTATTTAACTATTATATTATTGAAACCAATATCATTTTTAAATTCATTATAAAAATTATTGTTTTTCCAAAGGTTACTACTTAATTTATGCAATGACAATCGTAGCTTCCCCATACAGAAGCTAATGGTTTTTTGCATTTTGCTCGTAAACGACTAATTTTAGTAAAATAGAACAAGAGGCATAATAGTTAAAATTTTAAAATTAATTAACTATTCTTAACCTGTTTTTTCGAATTTGTTACGTACAAATAAAATACGAATAAAAAACTACGCCTTACCCCACCGTATTCCGCCATTTTTAAAGCAATCATTATGTAATTTTTCTCAAGTATTACTGTTAATAAATAAACGATCGGTGCCAAATTTGAACACTCTAGCTCAAACCGTTTTCATTTAAAACAAAAAAATCAATTATTTTTTCGCCTCTTTCAGGGGCTGTAACTTTGTAGCCGAGGACTTTTGTATAAGGCAAGTTGGGTTAGATCGACCTTATTTTATGCCTAGTGTATGTGGATCTTTTTGTGCCCCGCAATTTTAGGACAGGCTGTATATAAATAAATAATAATAAATAAATAAATATTTATAATAAATAAATATTAAATTTTTCAACTATTTACCCACAAAACCAATATTAGTGGTCGAAATGGTTGACTTTAAAACCAATTTTAATGTTCAAAAATAATTTATAGGAGTTCTTTATGATTAATTTTCAAAAATACGTAAAAGAAGAATTAAATTTCGAGCACTAAAATTGGTTTTGTAGACAAACAGTTAAAATATTTTCTTTTTATCTTCAAAGAAATCGGAAGAAAAAATGGTCTGTTGTGATTGTTTTTGTTTTCATCTGAAAGAGCATTAAATTGCCTACATTTCAAGAGAAGAATTATTGGGATACCACCAATTGCTCACAACAAATATGAAAAGGAAAATTTGAACCAAAATGCAAATTTTAGCCGTTGTTCTTAATATTTTTGGACCCAACTTGTAATATGGATTTGTTACTATATCAGCTGCAACTTCATAAAGTTTCATACCATAACATTAATTATAACTCAAGTTCTCTAGAAAAAACTACAACCAACCAATGACGACAGTTTTGAATTCTCGAAGCTGAAATTGGGCCTCGAAATACCCATCTTCGACTTTCATCTTTCACAAAAAAAAGTTAAAACTCGAAAACTATGTACATAGTTTTCGAGTTTTTACTAAGAATTGAGTTGTACTAAAAATTGTAAAACTAATTCAACAGCCGCACGAAACCCTACGTTAAAAGGTGCGTCCATACCAATAAAAATTTGCGTTGAATGTTGAATTCAAGAAAAATATTTGCGGCGCAAATTTTTGTGTTGAATGTTGTATTTTGTATTCAAGAAAAATATTTGCGGCGCAAATTGAAATATCTATTTTCCACTTAAATGAAGTTTGTCAACAATGCCGTTTATTGGTGTTAAAACATCTGTTTTGGAAAAAAGCCTCTTTTATTTAAATATTTCTTTTCCTTTTCTTTGTACTTTTAAATGCATTTGCGACGCAAATCTCTTTGAAGTTTACTAAAAGCCGACATCCCCACCGATAGTGTGTTTTGTACGTGCGAAATTATTTAAATTTGCGCCGCAAATATTTTTCTTGAATACAAAATACAACATTCAACGCAAAAATTTGCGCCGCAAATATTTTTCTTGAATTCAACATTCAACGCAAATTTTTATTGGTATGGACGCACCTTTAACTGCGTGTAAAATCAGTGCGACTGGCTTGTTGTCATAACGGGTGACGTCACACCAATCTTAGTGAGTATACGATCACGTGCATTTTTTCGAAGTAAGCTGCATTTTCATTTTTTGAACTAGTTGAAATTTTTTTTGTTGTTTTTTTAACGTTTATAATAAGAAAGTCAAATTTAACAATAAAAACTGAAAATAAGTGATTTAAAAAATCCATGCATCTTCCTCATTAATTTTAAATTTCTCAGTTGTGCGTGCTGTGCTCCTCGTATTAATTTTTAAATGCCTCATTTCATAAGTTCTTAAGCGTTCTTGATACAATATTATTTTAATAACTCTCTACGCCAACAAATATTGTAAATGTTTCATAATATTATGTGTAGGCATGTAGGTAGATGCAATTTAAATTATCTTGATACAGAATACAACATTCAGTTTATTCATATCATATTATATTCATATCTATCATTCATCTATCATTCATATCATACATATCTATTCAGTTTCTTTATCTTAAATAAAATTTGCTGTTAGCATATAAATGAAAAATTCCTTTAAATTTTTTTTAAAGAAATTACAATATTTTTATTTAACTATTATATTATTGAAACCAATATCATTTTTAAATTCATTATAAATTTTTTTTTAACCCTCCATCCAACGGGTGGGTCTAGAATCACACGAGCCAACGGGTGAAGCCTGTTACGCTCACTTTATATCTATAGCTAAAAAATAGTAAGGGTGCAAGAATTGCACTGAAATTTTTTTAATTGAAAATATACCTTATTCTTCATTATTTTACAGAAGAATTAAAGCGTAGGTCCTTTTGTTAGTTATTATTTTTTAATTTTAAATTTTTAATCCTTTTTTGACATTTTTTATTGAAAACAGTTTTTTATGGACTTTGAAGGAAAATAAAGTTAATTATCCTAATACACTATTTAGTATATTGATCAAATAAGCAGAAAATTACAAAAAAATTAAATTATAAAATTCTCAACACAAACTGCAAGGGCCTAAACTTCATTGAAATAGCAGGCTTCAATGTACTAAATACATAACCAAGCCTTACAAAACTGGAAAAATAATAAGAATTTTTGCTTATGTTGGCACTTGTCACCTAAACAAAAAATTTACAAACAAGCATTGAAACTTAAAACCAATTATTTTTTATGGTCTGCAGATAAATTTTGAGCTTAAATAATGCTTTATAACAAAAATAATCGGTTATCACAAAGTTACACGAACCTACGGGTGAAGCCTGTCACAACAAACTGTGTCCTAGAGGATTCATTTTTCGAAAAAATTTGAAAAGCAAATGCTGATGATATGAGTTATTACAAGTTAAGAAGGTAGATAGAATATTACAATAAAAAGTATTTCTTTTTTTAAGTTACAGACAATTTTCACTTTTGCTTGCACTCACAGGCTTCACCCGTTGAATGGAGGGTTAAATATGACTGAAGGAGTAGTTTGTTTAGTTAGTAGTTCCAGAGGCTATATAGATGCTGATGAGCTACTGAAGAGTGCTAAGAGTTTGCGAAATCATACAATATCTATTTAATATTTAAAAGCAAATATAAGAAATAAAAACTAAATATTTTAAATGCGTAGTGAATAAACTTTTTGCGAATACTTAGCAAGTAGTTCATTTGTCACGTAGTTCAACTAGTACTTGTCGGTCGTCTTCTAGTCTTGTCGTAAACAGCGCACTTGCATTATTTTAATTTTGTTACGTTTTAATGTGGTTTCTTGGTTAATTTAATATTTTTGCTTTTATTAAAAGTAAAATACTGAAAATTAACGTTATAAATATGTACATGATTTACAATAATAGTTATGATTAAACATCTTTTACATTTGTAAGTTTGAGGTTAAAATATTAGAAATGTAACATTCGATTCCTATCGCTTCAAAGTTATGCATCTTGATAAATTTCAGTTAAGAAAACCTTTTTAGAATCATGCAACATGGTTATTACAAAAATGAGGAGTCCTTATCATCGACTTCCAGAACAGAAAATAGAATTTCACAAACTTACGAGGAATCGTATCAAGTAATGGTATGTATCCATTGAATTTCAATATTAAAAGCCCTACCATAAATTTATATTTTAGATCGATAATTCTAATAGTATTCTAAATACTTTGAAAAGTCTTTATCATGAACAGAAAATGTGTGACGTATTCATGCAAGTGGGTACTGTTGAACATGCAGCTCATCGTTTAATATTGTGTGCTTCCAGCGATGTATTCCAGGTTGAATGGTTCTTATTTTCACCTTACAATGTTACAGTCTTATCTTTTTAGGCAATGTTAATGAGACCTGAATGGAGTGAATGGCACGAAAGTAAAATTGTATTAAAAGAACTACCACAGTGTGAAAGTGTTTTTCATCTATTTTTGGAATATTTTTATACTGGTAAAATCATCATAAATCATACAAATGTCATGGCAATTCTAGCATTAGCTGATAAGTATCTAGTCAAGGTTTGTACAAACTTGCCAAAAGAGTATCTGAAATTATTGTGCTTATTTTTCTGCAGAGTTTAACTACGGTCTGTTTGGAGTACATGTGCAAACACATAGCTCATGCTGCATCTAACAACTATTTGTTCTCGTGGTTGCAATACACTTTATCATGTGGATATGAGGGTGTCGCTAAATTATGCCAAAACTATATTAAGTGGAATTTTGAATCTGTAGCAAACACACCCGACTTCAGTAATTTTGATGTAGAACTACTATGTGATCTGCTTAATCAAAGTGACTTAGTTGTTCACAACGAAATGGTACTTTTTAATTGTACAGTTCGTTGGCTGGAGTTACAAAATGTGCAATTAATGGAATCAAATTTAAACGAGCAAGAAATACAGAAGGAAATGGAATTTATGGTTACCGAAGTTATGAACTGCATTCGTTTTCCTATGATGTCACCTCATGAACTAGCAGATTTAATATTATCGCCTTTATTAAAGCAATATAGTCATATACTGTTGAAACACATGGAAATAGGAATGTTATTCCAAAAAGGTAGAAAAGAAGAAATCGACGCATTTTGTGTTTCAGATCATGGGAAGTTGTTGTGTACACCTCGACTTTACACTTGTGAAAGTTTCAACACAACAATGTTAATTGAAAATGTTACTAGTTTACCTAGTTATAATGTTTCGACTTATGTATTTTCAACTCATATGTCAGCTGCCGAATACGAAGCCGATAAAATAAGCGAATGGGTGGTCGATCTATATCCTAAAGGTGTTTGTTTCAAAAAATGTCTTTTGATAGAATGGCATGGAACATTAGAAGTCCCAGAACAAGTTAAATCGACTATACGTTTGTCGTTAACTTGTAGAGAATTATTAGAAAATACTAAAGTTAGTGTGGGTGTCCTGCTTTATGGTTTAGAAGGTGGGTCAGAGCATATAATGCAAGTTACACGAAGAATACATCATTTTAATGCAACAAATTGTGTATTAATCATCGATAATTTAATACCTTTTGAAGAGCTTAATCCACAGGCCGAAGAAAAAGTATCGAATGTTGATAAGTGTTATAGAAGTCGTTACCTTACAGGTTCTAAAAGAGACCAACTTAAAATTAGTATTGTTATAACTCCGATTGATTATTTATATTAAATTTTTATATTTTGTTATTGTCAAAACAAATATTGTAACTTTGTAACTAAAAGATTTATTTCAAATAAAAATTCTTTATTTTTAAATTTTAAAATCACAATTATAACAGGGATTTAAGTACCAACACTTATCATATTTTTGACTAATTGCGCCTAATATAATAATTCGTTAATAACATTATTTTAACAACAATCATTTGAACACATTTTAGGGACTTAATTTTTGAGGCACTATAAATGTTATTTTCGAAGACTCGCTTAAATGATTGTCTGAATAGACTGGAAGTTTTGAATATGATATTTAAATTTTTCAGTAAATGCACATACACCTATTATTTTAAGTGATTGTCATGTTACATAATTTACATGTTAAAGTCTAAAATGAGCATAACGGTAATTTCTTTGCTCAGTTTAAATAACTTAACGAATACTTCAAAATACCAAATACAATATTCTTTTAAAAACTGATAAATATGCCTAACAACGAAAATTGCAAAGTTTTAACAAAATTAAGCTGTACAATTAATAGTATCAGCAAAAAATCAATCACAATAAAGCATTAGTTAATTCAATTTGGAATGTTTTTCGTGACTAAGTAAATTACAACAATTTACAAATATTTTAAGTAAAATTAATTAGAAGTACAGGAGTGATTTAATTAGTTAAAGACCGAGGGAAAATTTTCATAGAAACATAATCTCGAATAATATCGTTTAAATTTTCAACCGAAGGTTTGGGTATTTTACAACTAAATCCAAGTGACTTTAGTTTACTACCATCTATGTTTAAGTGTTTACGTAAAAGAAGTTCTGCATCCATATGAGGAGAAAGAGGAGTATTCTGAATTCCATCTCTTCTACACGATTCGGCCCATGGCTTTAAATGCTTATCATTTGCTTCATCTGCAGCTGAAGTTAAATCAACAGCGGATGAAACGAAATTTCCATAATATAAAACGTGTATATTAAAAAGTTCAGTTAATAAACTTGAAATGCTTCCTTGAGTTGATGCTGCATCATCAACTACATTGTATATCTATTCAAAAAAACGTTTTTTGATTTTGTGAACACACGTTATAATAAATCTTACCTGTCCGATTGTATCGTCTCTATTACAAACAAACCAAATTGCGCTGCAAAGGTCGTTAACGTGAATTGTGTTTAACTTCATGTCTGCATTCCATAATAATCTCATGCTTTCACCAATATGTTTGTAAGTGGCTGCTACCATAATCCGTGGCATAAGACCATTTTTATCACCTAAACCATAAACCAAGGCAGGTCTAAGAATTGTATATGGTACTCCCTCAACTTGAGCAATTTCAATTTCCACCTACATGATAAATATTTATAAATAATTACAGTTACATAATTTACTACATTACTTCTCTTTTCCATTTAGATACAAACGTCCATGGATTAACATCGGTGTTACTTTCAATATGAGGGTCTTTTTCTGAACTCAACATTTGACCAGATGTGATCTCCACATAATGTTTAACTTTTTTCAAAGCGGCCTGTCTAGCACAGTTTAAGCTAAGCTTTAATATACCTTCTTCATACACTGGATCCGTTTGGGATGGCTTAGTTTCTCCAGCACAGTTAATAACAAAATCCCAAGTTTCCACTTCATTGTAAGGAGCAAATGCATTCTCACATGAAACTAGCAAAAAATAAATTATATAATTAACTAGTTTGTACTTAATTAAAGTGTAATTGTTAAGCTATTCTCTTACGTGTACTCGTTCAAGTTTCATATTGGAATTTATCGGTTCTGCCGATAAAAAAATTCAGGTTTTTTAATATTTAAAAAAATTCTATTTTAGTCTCATCTAATTTGTTTAAAATTATTGAAACTGCGTGTTTTGTGTGATTATTTTGTCGAATACAAATGACTCACCTAAATTAATTAAATTGGCACTTTTGAATTCGACTAGTGGACTATTAAAAAATTCTTGGTGTTTTGGATTCAACCAAGCAACTTGAGGAGGAACTTTATCCACAATTCTTACGAATCGTATTAAATCGTTAGATATTAAATACGCTAATAGATTTCTTCCAATAAATCCGCATCCTAAAACAAAAGAGCGCAATTTTAAGGTTAGAACAATTTAAATAATTGAAACTCACCCCCTAATATTATTACTGTAGGTTTTTCCATTATTTTGTTAGTTTTTATTATTTAATGATAAATTTTAAAATTTGTTTGTGTTGTTATTGCTTATTATCACTAAAAAGTCAACTTCCTATGTACAAGTTTATCACCGGTTTTACCCCTTCCCTTACGCGGGCATCCGCATTAGCAAAAATGTTGCGGTTGGCAAGTGAACAAAAATTTTATAAAAAATTATAAATTATGGATTGAAAAAGGAATTTATTAAAACTTTATTTATTATTTATTAATATTGTTTGTTTTTAAATTTTAAGTTGCAACAACATATTGAAACTGCACCTATCTGATGAACTTTGATACTTTTTATATTTGTTTTCCTTCATTTGTTCATTTAATTGTTTAAATAATAATAACAAGGCGCATTCCTTTTAGCTTTTTGAATTAACTCAAGTTATTTCATCTTTCGCATTTTCACAGTACCTACATAACAATATATTTTTAGTAAGTACCTACCTCACCCATCAATCGCTTTACCTCCTCTGCTAACTTTCCAAATTTCAGAAGAACTGCAAAAATGATCTTAGATTGATCAAAGTTAAGTTCAAAAAATATATGGAATGCAAATGCAAATAAAGAAAATATTTAGCTCTCACAAAAAAAGTGAGTAATGTTTTCCAAATTTATCCTTTCTTGGATCATTTTGGTTCCTTGTGTCTTGTGTAAGCCTTCTTTCGCTTATTGATTTTTGGATTCATTCTTTGAAAGTTCCTCTGGGTCGTTTTATATTTTTCTTTTAGGTGCTATCCTGTGACAGTCTTCTCACTTCAGTTCCCTTTACATGTCTATAGCAAATTCGAGATTTTTAAACATTATCGAGTATACTGTTTTATACCCGCATTCCATTATTTTACTTCTCTACGAAACTCGATACGATGTCAACACTACAGCAAGAGGAAGTTTCTTATGATTCGATGATTCCCTTCTAGGGCAGGCACGTAACTAGGGGTGGGCCAGGGTGGGCCCTGGCCCACCGAAAATTATTGCTGGCCCACCCTAATGCCCACCCTGGAAAAATGAAAGTAAAGATAGCGAAATCTAAGCGTTTTTGTAAATGTAGGAAACACAAACCTACATTCGGCACATTTCAAAAGTTAGCAATTTATTATTTACATATAAGAAAATAAGAATCCACTGAATTCGGATGCCAATGACTTTTTTGATCTTTGTATATTGCCAGTGAGTTACTATAAAAATTTGAGCCCAAATACTGTTATGTACCTATTGCAAAAAGCTAACTTTTAAGTTCATTTCTTTCTTGGGAAGCATTCTGAAGCATCCATCGAATTTGGATGCCAATGACGTTTTTTGATCTTGTACACTACCAGTGAGTTACTATTAAAATTTTAGCCCAAATACTGTCAGGTATTTTATCAACTCTTCACTCACAACATTTAACTAGTAAGGAGAGCGGGTAAGCCACCAGAGAGGGATGCCAAATGCAAATTCTTAGTTGTTAGGTCAAAAATAGTTGATTTGCCAAAAGGCAGCCCGAATACTGTTTGGGAGTTGTATGGTCTGAAAATGTTGACTTCGGCCCAACTTCAACGCTGAGTAAGCCACTGTGGAGGGATGCCAAATTTTTTGATCGATTAATATCATCTAAATGAAAGAATGGCAAAGTGGCAACCCGAATACTGTAAACTTTTTTTTGCACAATCGTGTTCTATTCTGTACTTACCAACAATGCTTATACTAATAGGAAGTTGATTTTACCAAACCACTATAGAAACAATAAAATAATGATTTCGAAATATTTAACCAAAAGCACAAGGGTGGTAAGTGAAACAGATGTTTGAGCTATTTGTTACTTTTATTCTTGTTACTGGGACAACATTGTTCTCCAGCGGTTACTATTTTGAATAAACTTTAAAATTATAAAAATTTATTATTAGTTATTTTTCACGATTGTGCAAAAAATACTATGCAATAATGCAATACTCGGATCGTTAAGTGCTTTTCTTAACAAATCTCGAAAATTAGAAAAACTCGACCCTAACGGGTCTCGTTTTGCTAACATTTTCTGGATTTGTTAACTATGCACTTACCGACCGTGTATTGCAATGTACCTACTATTACCGAATATTTTTAACAATTTCATTGAAGGACTGTGAGCGCTTAAGCCAGTGTCCACGGAAGCCAACCAGATTTTCGTGTTCTGTGAGTATCAAATAGCTTATCCCCAAGAGCTCAGCCTGAATACGATCACCCCGTTTTTTCTGTTAAGGACCCACGGTCTATAATCTTTAAAAATTTCGTACTTGTACTTGGCCCACCCAAAAAAAATTGGGCCCGCTCCGGGCCCACCTGATTTTTTAAAGCTAGTTACGTGCCTGTTCTAGGGCCTTAGCTAGACTTTATTATTAGGGCAGGCTCAAACATTTTCAAGGACGGCTGATAACTAAAATCAGGGTTTTCTCTCTTCTGGGTTTGTATAAATGTGTTGACCACTAAAATCTGTTCTGAGGATGGAAGTTTTTTGCCCAAAGTTTGCAAAAATTTGAATTTCTGAAAGTCAATATGTTTTCTTCTTCGGCACCAATTAGGAACTTAGCGTTTCATTATTATTGCGAAATCCTTAGTAAGCTCTGACTAGAGGTAGAACAAGCTTAAAATTTTCCGGGGCAGACTCGACCTGCCGTGGCGTACCTCTGGCTACGGCCCTGTTCCCTTCTATCTAAACAAAGATACTATTTTAATTCAAATGGGTATTCATAAATTTTCACATTTGCAGAGAACTAATAAAAATAAATCCAGCTCTGCCGCATGAACAAATGCACAACATAAAGTGATTTCTAAATTATTTACTGCCTATATAAAGCGTATCAGCGGTTTTGAGTATTATTCGGATACCCGGACTTTAGTAACCGGAACCGACTCCGGAGCGTCACGGCGCCGGCTAAATTTGTTATTAGGAATTTAGAATGACGTGGAAGTCGCTGCATCACATGCTATAAAAAATCAATATATGAGGGTGTGCTTCTACATGATACCCTTACGTTAGTAAAGCTTTATCAGACCACACCCCTACATATTGATTACATCGGTTAAGAGCTTTATGCAAATTAAGTAGGTACTTGAAGTTTATTTTAACCTCATTTACTGCAGAAATTAAATTTAAAAATAAATATAAAATCTTTATTATTTCAAATTATTTTAATAAAATAAATACTAATTAACTACGTTATGGAGCAGAAATAATAGAAATTTCAATTTTCCTATACAATTCTGGTTTAATTTCAATAATTTTCATATTCTCTTGCTTTTGTTTAGGAATCACTAAACACAAAGCTGCACCTAATAACAGAACCCCAGATACAAGAAATACGGCAATTTCTGAATGCATTTCCATCAAATATCCAAAAATGATATTACATACAATGGCACCAATTCTTCCTGCAAACATAGACGCAGAAATAGCTACAGCACTTACAGAAGTTGGGAATAATTCAACAATCAAACTGCCAACAGCTATATTAGCTGTAGCCATAGTCGATTGAAAAATGGATGCAGCTGCAACAGTTTGCAATGAAGAATTTAACCAATAAAATGATACGGCACTAAGTCCTCCAAACAGCATTGTTACAAGAGGTATTATTTTAATTTCAAATCTTCCTGCTAAAATCCCAGAGATGATATTTCCAATTAACGAACTTAAAGCCATCGTCATGGTACTCAAGTAAAGCCAAGTGTCAAAATCAGGAGTGCAACTGGTGGGTTCTATGGTTGTGGCATTTTCAAAAATTTTGGTGGCGTTTAAGTTTAAGTTGTCGTAAGTTTGATAACGTTTTAATAATTGGGGTAACCATAACCCCATTCCAAAATATCTACAATAAAATTGTTGTTAAGTAAAAGAAAAGCAATTTGGTTCAATGACTTCATTTCAAAATAAAGTATGACGTACTAAAAGCATTCAATGAAACATTTGAGACCTTTACAAAAATGTCTACAATGCAATGACCTTATAGAAATAAATAAATATACAAATCTTACCCAAACATATTTGAAAACATTATTCCGCAAATTAGAAACGTGGGAAAAATCAAAGACGAATGAAGCAGTTTACTATTTTGTGTATAAATGTCCTGAATTATTCTTAAAGCTTTTCCACGACAATTTACTTGGCACGTAGCGTCGCTTTTAACCATTACTTGAGTCTTAAGGCGTTTGACGGGAAACTCATTTTCATGTTTGCCCGTGTTCAAACTATACATTTTCTTTACAACGTTTAGAGCCATTTTTGGATTTTTAATTGCCAAAAATTTTGGACTTTCGGGCAAATAAATCATCCAAACTCCAGCTATAATCTCTGGTATAGTTATGATCAGTAGGTATATCCTCCAAGAAGACAACATTACAAAATTGTGTAATTTTAGTTCTACTTCTAATGGTAATATGGTTATGGCTAAAGTTGGTAAAATTAACCAAGCAAAAGTGTAGAAAATTCCAGAGTAATAAACACTTTTAGATCTATGACGAGGAGCATGAAATTCAGCCAAATACGTAAAAGTAATACTTCCAGGAGCTCCAACTAAAAAACCGTTTATAAATCTGCATATAACGAGTCCAATAAATCCTTGCATCAAAGAACAACATAAGGTAACCAAGATGTCTAATAAGAGTGTAAATATTAAAACTTTTCTACGTCCAGTCAAATCAGCAATTACACCCCATAGGAAAGAACTACAAGTACCACCAACGAGAAAAGCTGCGTTTATAAATCCAATATCAGCAGTTTGTAAATTAAGCTCGCATCTAGCTGCTGGTAAAACGTAAGCAGATAATCCGTTATGTAATCCTGAAGAAAGCAAACAAAAGGCACTCGAAGCCATTATTTTATAATGAAAACGTCCATAATCTAAAATAAACAAATGAAATCTCATTCATTAAAAAAAAAATCAAATTTTACCTGTTAAACTTAAAGCTTCATCTAAATCGGCAACTTCTGGCTCGTGAGCACTAATTTTGTTTTTATTTTTTATCATTTTTCTTGATACGTCTTAAGTCTAACACATACTAAAATTTTATTCTTGACAAATTAACTACCTAATAATTTTTTATTTATAAACAATTTTTAGTTTATAAAATAATAATTTTTGAGTCAACATATTTTAACGTCACTGTACAAGGATACTAAACTTGCACGAAGTTTTCTACGTGAAAAACTAAAAGAAAACTTGAATTTTTCTTTAACGTCACTTAATCAACTTAGAATGTGCCTACAGACGTAGTTCTTTGATGTTTTCTCAATTATGTAAATATTGAACAGCAATAAGTATTATTACCGTAAAGTAAACTATTTTCAGTGTCGTACAATAGATCAGAAAAATTTATTATGGCTTTTAAGTTAAGGGCAGGCAAAAATTTATTGCTAAATAAATTAAGCACACGTTCGCTTTTACAATGCATTAACCTTGTAATTGTGTATAACTATAATTTTTAAAAGGTCGAATTTCTATTTAACTTTTGAGTGACCCTAAGAATGAAGAAATAATATTGTTAAACCATTGTTATTGTAGAAAAATTCGCCCTTTACTTTTCTACGGATCTCATCGTTTTATAACCCCCAGATACCGAAAAACTATAGGACCGATCTCGTTCAAATTTAATTTCCACAATTTTCTCAAGATTATCTAAAACAGCTTTTTTATTTTTCCCCGTCTAAATAAGGGTCGTTTACTCATAAACAAAAAACTGATCACGATTTTGATTAAAATTTGCTCACAAATTCATGTTGAGTATTTTCCCCTATATGTAGGTGTACCTAGTGTTTGTAAAAGTTTTACATTTCGAGCTAGCAACTTGAAATTTGGCAGATGTACTTAACTAGTGACTTTGTGACCCCCAACCACAGTGATAGTTCGATCATGTTTAATATTCGCACCGGCGGCTCTATAAAGGTGGAAGAAAAATAGTCTGTAAACGTTCAAATACTGCCAAACGGATTTTTAAAATCAATTGTTAAGTGCTGCAGAGCGAAAAGGTCACTACGCAAGGTACTTTTACATTTAATGTGTTCATACGTTAAATGGACCTGAAACTTAAATATTGTAAGTACATTGTTAGACATAATACATAAGTCTATTAAATACACAGAAATTTTTTGTATTCTACAAGTGACAATAAATCCATAAGAAGTTCCAGCCCCTTGAAACTTCCACAAAAATTGGAAGATTCATCTACCAAATTGCAAGTATTGCTCCCAACTGTTTACATGTTATCGTGCTTGACATATTCCAACCTACCGCTAAGATCTTTTTTTTTTAATTTATAATTTAACTTCTCACCCTCACACCCTGGTGTTTTCGTTTATTATTTTCTGATCGATTTTAAAAAATGTTTTAATAAAACAAAAATGGAATTTTGTGAAGAAATTCCATTTTTGTTGTGAAGATATAACTGCATAAAACACGTCTATTATGTACTTAATGATTTTACTTGAAAACTATTTCATAAAACATTCAAGATTTGCTGCTTGGTATGTAAAGGAACCAGGGGGAACCAATGCGCTATAACGAAAATGTGTTTGGTAACATCAGTCGCATCAATTTTAGAGATACAAAGAGAGAGAGATATTGGCTACGTCCTATTCTTTACGTAAAAATCTTCCTATACCATCCCTCGATAAATTGAAAAATTCCTAGCGTAACAACTAAAAAGTACTGTCGTAATAAAAAATTATTGGCAAAAAAATTAATATTCTTTGCTATATAACCTCTTCAAAAGTTAAGTGGTCACTATTGATAATTCCTCATTGTTTGAGCTACGATTTCCGTCAAATGGCCAAATTAGTAGTATTTTTGATCGTCCACAACTCTTTCATTTTCAAGTTTAGCCTAATCATTAATTGGAACTTTTATGCTCAGAATTTCTTCCTCTTTCAAAATCCATTTAAAAAATCAATTTTCAAAATAGCTTAACAATCCGATGTTCAAATAATAGTTTTTCTGCCGGCACCACTGTAATCTTCAAAAATACTACCAGTTTATCTATTTGATCAAAATTGAAGCTCCAAAAATAACCAAATTACCAATAGTGGCCGCTTAACTCTGAACAGGAGGCATTATTTATTATTGTCAAATTATCGAAGAACTACATCACTAATACAAACACGTACCAAATATGGGCGTACGATCAATTTTTAAATTTATAGACATTGACGGATTTAAACTACAATCTACAGTTCAAGTTCACAGTTATACTAAACAATTAATTAATTAATAATCGTTTGTCAACACATAAACTAATACTAATTAAAATACTGTCATTAATAAATAACCTAGCTTAATACTACAAACTATTCATTGTTTCTTATCAAAAAATATTTGTATTAGTCAATAATTTGCAACACACATACATTATTTATTGCACACTTCTTTGTACCTGTGTATAATCAAATCACTTCTACTACGACCATAACAATTATTACTACTCTTCCTAAACACCATTGTAGAAGTAATATTGAAACCACAGTTCCAATTATAGTGCTCTTAAGATATTTTGCTGTAACTGTGACGGATTTTTGCAAAATCACTTACTGCGAGTCTCTCAAAAGATAGTTATCTACTGACGAATAGATATCTATTCCCTAAGTGTTCAAAAACAGGTTTCAAACAATAGAAATGGTTAAGTTTTGGAATGTTATGGATCCATAACTAAGCCAAAATGTACCAGAGACTGGCCATTACTCCAAAAATGTTGATAGGTTTGTTAGATTATCTGCAAAAGAGAATCACGTTCTACAGGCTCAAATTTGATTCTACTGGCGATTCCACTCGCAAAAGTCAGTGGGATCTTTAGATTTTATTATTTGATAAGGTAACATTCATGTTTTTTTCTAAGTTTAATTTTGGCGACATAATTTCCTAACTAATTAAGGCTCTAGACCAATTGTCTACTAGGGTGCCGCGAGCAAATCAAAAGTATGCCGTGGACCTACAAATTTGTTTTACTTTTCAAACACCAAAAAATTTGTCAAAAAGATCTCTTTTTGAACCAATAATAAATAATTTACATGTTTGTGTAATAGAGGTGGGAATTGTAGTTCATTTTGCGGAATAGTTCATACTGAACTAGTTCACCGAAATGAACTAGTTCAATTGAATAGTTCATCAATGCACTATAGTTCATCAATGAACTATATAGTTCATCAATGAACTATAGTTCATCAATGTTAAATGTTACGTAATACGTATGCCGTATCGCTCTGTCTTTTGTAGTTGGTTGGTACATCCATATATCAAATAGCTGGACCAGGGTTGATTAGAGAAGAAAATAAATATAGTAACTGCCTTAAAAATCATAAAATAAGTTCAAGTTCTAGATCTTGTTACCTCTAGACACAAATTTTACAAAAATACCGCAAAATGCTTCTTCAGGCGGTGAACTACAAGTTGAAGTTAGTAAAAATTTAAATTTCACAAACATGACCATTTCTACGAAGACAAAATTACCTACAAGGGGCAGAAATTTACTTAAAAACTAGATTTAAAAGGATTAAAAGGGTGAAAGCATGGTATATGAAGTTATGGTATACTTCATATACCATGGTGAAAGTAATAAACTTATGGAACAAAGTGCAAAAACGGAAAGAACAGAATTTTAGTTGATTTAGAATAGGTATTGAAAAATTATTTCAAAAGATTTTTGTTTTAAATTACTGGAGAAATAAGGCGCTCTGGACCTTCAACGTTTCTTTGATTCTTTCAAGTGCTAATACCACCCCGCTGTATTAATGAACATCGTAATGAGGGTGTACGGATTACCCTAAACTAGCAGGTAAAACCTTCAAATAATTTAATGTAATTTAATAAGCGAAGCGAATAGTAACCTAGTTCAAAACAAACTAGTTCGTTTAGAGAAAGTGACATAGTTCGTGTACGGGTTACAATACCCTGAACTAGCAGGTAAAACCTTCTTCAAATTATCAATTTCAAATGATGCAAATAAGTTCGTTTTTATAAAAAATTCCGAAAACGAGAGAAGCGAAGAATAGCAAAGTATTAGTTCAAAATTTACGATATAAGTGAAGAGAATAATAACCTATAGTTCAAAACGAACTAGTTCCTTTAGAGAAAGTGACATAGTTCATCTAGTTCAGTACAAGTGAATAGTTTATTTGAACTATTCGGTCACGAACTAACCATCTCTATTGTGTAAGAGCAGAGTGCCTTGAATTTTTTGTATTTTGTGGTAGGATGCCGTCACCTCTAAAAGAAGTTTGAGAACTACTGCTTTAGACCAGGGGTAGCCAACGCCACTTAATATACGATCGATTAATTCCCTCATACAATAACAAGATTTCTTTTGACCAAGCCACAAACATAATTTGGAAATTAATCTTAATATATATCCCTCGAATTATGAATTTAATCAAGTAAATTACGGGCAGCTAATTTACGGGCGGTAACATTTTCCTTAAATTATAAAGTCTCAAACATTTTCTTAGCAAAATTTTACAAAAAAACGCTACCCTTAATTTACTCGATTAAATTCATAGCTCTCGGGATATAACTTATGATTATTTTTCTTAAAAATATGTCGCGATCTACCTACTAAAATCAACTGTGATACTATAGCTTCAGATCCTTCAATGAAGTTGTTAGAGAAGGAAAAAAATAAGAAATATGACAGCATTCGGGATGCAACTTTGACATTTTTTCATTCTTATAAAAAGAATCGCCAAAAAAATTTGACTACTCTCTAGAATGGCTCTGAGCCATTCTAGAGCGTGGCAGCTGGACTGAAACCAACGTCTTTATGCTACACACCCGAAAACATAGACTCGTAACTCATAAACGCTGTTTGGATCTAGTAGTGTCTAGTGTCCACTGGCAAAGTAACTACTTTTTACATATAAAGTAAGATTTTCCTTTGGCATCCCTCTCAGGTGGGTTTCCCGTCCTCCTCACCAATTACAAGTTTATTATTAGCAGTCCTGAGGTTTTAAGCCAGTACCCGGTGCAGCCAATCAGATTTTCGTGTTTGGTGGCACTCAAATAGCTCATTCCCAAGAGATGGGCCTGAATAAGATCACCCCAATTTTTCTGTTATGGGCTCGCAGTTTATCACTTTGACGTTTTACCAAAAATGACACGAATCAGCTATGATTTATATAGTAGTGGTATAATATGATACTAAAGGAGCCACAATCGTTTGTTTCTATGAGTTACGACTGAGTTGCGTTTGCGTGTTGAAATCATCTACGATCAGCTGTGATCTACCAAAAATTGCTTCGCGATCGACCAGGCACGTATAACTAGCGTCCTAAAAACAGGTGGGCACTTGGTAGCCACAAACTTTTGGGTGGACCAAATACATAATATGAGGCCCACAAAACATTTTACACATGAAATATTTTGTGTGGAATTCAGGTTACGCTGTAAAAATTTGATTTCTTACTTATTGTCACGCGTATTAAATATTACGCAATTTTATTAAAAGTCATTAACCAATAATTAGAATAAAAGATTGCACAATTACAGGCAATATTGTAATAAATCGGAAAAGTGTTATTCAGCAAGATGTGCCGGCGGTCACGTACGCCAAAGGTTATAAAAGACCCCGGATGGGGTGAATGAGGGAGTCAGCTCATGGTCAGCTCTACGCGTTAATTATGGATTAACCTATCGGTGATAATTCGGGAATTATTAATTAAGTTTATAAGTTTTGTTCATCAAAAATACAAGGATTATGTTAAGGATTAAATTGTACTAAAGGTGGTAAGTTGATTATTAATAAATTTATGTTTAAATGTGTCTCTGGATTTTATTGGTAATTTAATGTTCCGGTACAACTGAAATTATTATTCAGTAGTCACGACTCCCCCTCGTGACACTTACTTGTTATCATTTTTCAGGGTGGGAACAAGGGTGAGTAAGCAAAATTTTAGGTTGCCCCCGGTCCTCCCATAGTTACGTGCCTGCGATCGACTTGTTGGCCATTCCTGCTTTATAGGTAATGGCCTTTCCGTAAATTAAGTATGGTGCCGGAATTGAGAGATCTGTATTGCATTTACTTAGAAAATTAATAATCTTGATTTTGCTGTAAGTAAATTATTTTAATTAGGTACGGATAAAATTGCTATATTAGCTCAGATGTGTTCAACGAGTAGTGAAAGGCAAGTGTACATTTTGCAAACGCTCTAACTCTGTTAATATTTGTGGCCGGGAGACAAAAAATAAATATAACTAAAGGAAATTCTATAAGCTACAAAAAACATCTGAATGAATTTTTTATTACACTGAATACTTTTTGAGGTATTAGCAAAAATCAGTTTTCACCACTTTCAACTTCTCTAATTGCCTTATCTAGATGTAGAGGTATCAAAGTTTCAGTTTCTTGATATGTACCTACGTATATATCCGAGCACCTTGAGACCAATTTTTCAATTCTCCTGAATGGGTCCCTTACAATATCTCAAAAAGTATGATTATAACTTTTTCAATCAATCAAAAAATCAATTCTGATAAAAAAAATTTATCAATTAAATGAGCATCATTTATACATATTTTTACTATCATATATCATAAATTTGTCATCACTGGTAGAATGGTAGTTCAGACTATGTATGAACTTTTATAAAGAATAATAAAGGTAGGTAATTCGCCCTACCTTAATTTATCAAGAATTATGTATTCCCTAACCCTCCTAAATTATTTCAAGGCGCGTTCCTATCTTGCATTTAAAGCACCCTCTAACCGCGATCTCAAATAAGAGCTTTAATAACCACATATTAAAACATTTGAAATTGAATCAATTTAGAGTTTCCACTGACAAATAGAAAACGATTGGAAAAGTTACTAGTACAGTATAAATTGCCTTAATCATTAAAAAATCCATTTAAAGCTGAAATAATTTTCCGAGCTTTTGAAGAAAATTCCATTTCCTGTAAAATTGAAAGCTTTCCTCATAAATAAGTTCAAAGGTCATTGTGGTATCTTCAGGAAAAGCCTTTTAATCGGGAGAGCATAACATGGGAAAAAGTCAACTTATCAAGCGTTTAAAAGCTTTTCACGAGAAAAATCAATAACTTCAATTACGGTAGTAAATAATAGGTATTCATTGCTATTAAATTGTTATAACAGCGAATACAGTTGTTTGAATAATTTTTCATTAAGGGTAAAATAAGTTTTGACAATTTAAACAAAAATGTGAAAAGGTGTAATTGTGCTTAATAGCCAAATTTAATAATTATAATGTATTAATGTACATTCTAATAGTTAATAATTACAGTAAACGGCAATTAAAACTTTTATTTGAATTTAAACGCCGAGTTGAGGGTTTCCACAATAGCTGGTGAATGAGGAAAACATAGTATTTCAAGAGGTCGACGCTTTTCCACCAACTCGGGGATGTTTTCCCGGAAAAGCGTTAGTTTAAAAATCAACCGAAGCAGACTATTAATAAACATAATAATTATGCTTCATAAAGAAAATTTTAAGTATGTTATGTATTTAATGATAATTTTATAATTTTATATTAAAAAAATATTTTGGAAAGGTACTATTTCAAGTTTCTATTATCAAATTTTAAACACTTAAATGTCATGTAGGCACAATTTATATAAAGATATTTAAACAATTACTACAACTCCATCATTAGATGCTGGAAAAGTGGTTAAAACCTGTTTTTTTTTAAAACTCAACTGTTTTCTAAATCCATTAATGACGCAAATCAAAACAATAAATAAATTTGCTATTCAGCACAATGTAGTAATTGTTATCAGTACACTTTTAAATATTTTTATATATAAAAGCAATTGTTGAATTTCATTTGGCCAGTTGAATTTTTTTACTTTAGTTGAAGACGTTAATTTCAATAATATGATAGAAAAAGTTAATAATAATGATCCAGGCAAGTGTAGCGCTGAATATTTAAAAAAAATTTCGTTCATGTTTGTGTAACTTTTTCTCATAATTCTTGAAATGTATATTGTCTGATGTTTTAGCCACATTCTAAAATTTTAAGCCAAACCCGTGCCCCGGTTGAGCACGTAAAGCCACCACCGCTGCTGGCAAAAGCTACATTATTTTACATCTTATTAATTTCTGATTTTTTCTTTGCAGAGAAATCTGCCATTGGACTATATGAAGAAAAAGGAATTAATTTTGAGTCAGCTTTAACCATAATTGGTAAGACTAAGAAGCAAATTTATTATAAAATCGCCAATAATTTTTTTTTCCTTAAGGTTATGGAAAATATAATATTTTGATCACTTTAGCGTGTGGAATTACTTTCTTTTCTGTAAACACGACAATTTATGGCGTCGCTTATGTCTTACCAGCAGCCGAATGCGACTTACAACTCGATACTGCTCAAAAAGGAATATTTACTTCTGTAAGCTTCATAGGGGTGTTGACCAGCTTGTACATGTGGGGAGCCCTAGCTGATACAAATGGACGAAAAAAAGTGATTTTAATAAGTCTCTTAGGGTCGTTTACTTGCAATCTTATAGCGACTTTTACGTTTAACTTTTTATACTTTATAATTTTACAGTTCTTAAAAGGAGTTTTGTAAGTCCAAATTTGATAAGTAAGAATTTTAGTAGTAATTGATTATTATTTAATTTTGCAGCATAGCTGGATCATCTTCGGCTTTATATGCTTACATAGGGGAATTTCACACTAACAATCGTCGTTCAACAGCTGTAGCTTGGGTCACCCTATTTATGGCAATAGCATTAACTGTACTTCCTTTAAGCGCATGGCTCATCCTCCAACTAACATTCAGCATCAAAATTCTAAATTATACAATTTTACCATGGCGTATTTACTTATTCTTATGTTCTGTACCGAACATATTTGCTGCTGCATTAATAGCGACTTTTCCAGAGAGCCCAAAATATCTCATACTCGAAAATAAACTACCAGAAGTGATGGCAATTCTGAAAAAAATGTACGTGTCAAACACAAATCAACCCAAAGACACTTGTCCTATTAAACCATTCGAAGTTAGCTCCAAATTGAAGCCACAAAAATCAAATACGAAATTGAATTACAACATTTTGAAAATTTTATGGAATCAAACCGTCCCCTTATTTTATCGCGAGAATATTAAATATACGGCAATGACTTGCGTGCTTCAATTCGGTTGTTTTTCTTCATCTAGCGGAATATTGTTATGGTATCCACAAATTTTAAATAAAGTTAGCGAAAGTCATAAACTATCAAATGCAAGTCTAACGGTTTGCCAAGCTCTCGATTATGCCCAGCAAATTCCTCTTAAAAATATGAGCTGTAAAAATCTGATTGTTGATGACAACGTATTTTTCCAAAATTCTATTATTGGTGTTGTGTACTGTATATGTTGCTTTTCAATTGGGCTTTTGATCCATTACGTCGGCAGTCGTCTTCTTATAGGTAATCCTTAATTGTTTTACTTACAATTTAATTCTTTGAATTTTATTTCAGTTATAAACTTGGTGATACCAACGGTGTGTTGTGTCGTTTTGACTTTTTTGACAAATCAACTTGCAATAGATGTGTTATTTGTAGCAGTGCTAGTATTACCAGGTTTATGTATTGGTGTTATTAATGCAGTTGTACTTGATATCTTTCCTACACAATATAAAACTATGGCTGTAAGTATAGCTTTGATAATGGGACGTCTTGGTGGTGCATCTTCCAGTACCTTATTTGGACTGTTGCTCGAACTAAGCTGTGATGGAACTTTTTACTTTTTTAGTGCTTTAATGGCTGGTAGGTTTTTTGTCAAGTTATGATCTACTTGATTTTAACAGAATTTTTTTAGGGTGCATACTCGTAGCTCTACTCATACCAAAAAATAAATATTCGTCATAAAAATATGAAAGAAAGGATCAGGAATTATTTATTTTGTTAACTTTTTATTTAAATAAATTATATATTTTCTCAAATATTGCAACCTTGTCTTCTCCTTTTCCCTAAAATAAGTTCCTAAAAAAGTAATTTATTTTATTGATATATTGATTTTATTTTTAAATTCTTCAGATTTCTGACTGTGAAATCCTTAAAAATATAAAAAGTTTCTTTCAATCCAAAAATAGGCCTTTTTAAATGATTTACTGACTATACATATACGTAGTGAGCAAACATGCACTCTCTAAATTAATCACTAAATTATCAAAAACTAAATGTTTGTTAATTACATTTCAAAATTTTTATAAACTCACGTTTATTGTACTTTACTACTATTTTTAGAAAACAAGCATACATACCATACAGTAGGTTGTACCTACGAGTATTATAATGAGCATCATCACATCAGTTAAGTTCAGTAAATCATAATAATTTATTAAATCTACTTTGGTACCCAATCTTTAATCAAATACTTATACGTAGATATTAGGGTGGTTCTTAATAGGAGTGTTTTAAAATTATTTCCCTCTCAAGAGTTCAAACGGTTCCTTTTCAATAAAAAAAATTGTCATAAAGTTTGAATTTGCTACAAAATTGATATCAATAATTTTTTTGTAAATTCAACCGTTTAGAAGATATTGGAGGAAAAAGACAACTTTAAAAAAAATATGGCTTCCTGTGCTTATATTAGTAGGAAGATTTATGTAACAGTAATAATACTTTAAATACTTTTAAGAAGTGTTGAATTATCTACAAATTAAGCCTAATAACGAGGGAAAAGTATAAGACTCAACCGAGTATTTAATAAGTAAATGAAAAAAAAACTTTGGCGGTCGTGCGCAAGTTCCCTAGGTAATCGAAATTTAATGTGAGTTGGCTTTTTGATATAAGACCTGCCCTATGAGCTCAAGAAATAGCGTACTTAATACTTGTTTCATACAGCCAATCTAACAATGCTAACAACCAGCAATGCTTCATGTCATCGTGTAAACATTTAAATCATGGGCAAAGTGTGGCTGAAAACGTTTCTCAAAAATCAGTACCAAAATATTGCTCAGCCACAAGCTGTACCTACTGGTCTCTTAATTGCATATTTCTGAAAAATATTTTCGGCAACGTGCAATTTTTATTATCCGAATAAATGTCCCTTTACCTATATACACAACAAGTTTTCTAGAAGAGTCCAACGCCATCTGGATTTTCCAAACATCTCAGTCTCCAGTGACGTTAGCAATCTGAACACAAGCAAGCAGAAACGAAGAAAAAACAACTCCCAAAGGAAATGCAGCATCCCTATTCAATATCACTATAGCTCAGCCTCTGGTGAAGCACAAACGTTGGTAATGCTAGTACAAACAAGCACAAACAATTCCCAAAGTTTTGTTCAAAAGTACCCCGGGGAATTGAACCTGCGGAGTGCGGTTATTAGAAATTGTAAGAGTTAAAAAGTTTGTTAAATTGGGGAAAGTTGCGCATTTAACATTTAACTATCCAGAACAATGTCCTGTAACAATATTTAAAAAGCTTCTTTTATTGCCGAGATTTAGAGAAAAATAATTATCCATTAATTTTAAAAAATATATTGAAGATTCAAAAATGCAGAAACTTATAAAAAGGAATCAATATAGACCACACCACTGTATCTACTGCAGATAAAATAATAGAAGATTGTTCAAAAGGCATCACTATAGGATAAATATGTTGCTGTGGTGTTACTACTTTTAGGTACAGGAAAATTCGAAAAGGAATAAGAAGTTATAAATTAAGAATTGAGTATATAATTATTTATTGATTATACATAGGTAGCAATAAATAGGGCAACGAACACCTATAAAATCCCATATAAAATACAATAAAACATAGGCGATGAAATTCTGTCGACTCATTTTAATACTGAAGTAAATTGTATTAAACCATGTGTATAAATAATAAATGTAACAATAAAGCTAAAAATCCTTCTACAAATAAAAAATAATTTACAAGTAACTATCTTTACAGAATTTCCCATGCTTACGCAGTTAGTAGAAAAATCCAAAACTTTTCGAAATATAGCACATTTCGTTTTTATTAATCTAAAGTACAAAGTATGGCTAAATTAGCTATAGAAAAAGCAGAGAAAACTAAAAGTAATGCTGTCTCATTTGAAGAAGCTGTCTCTCTAACAGGTACCTAAATCTATAAATTTATTTTTCTTTAGTTAGTGAAATAAAACTTTTAGGTTTTGGTTACTTTAATTTATTTGTGACATTTGCTAATGGGGGATGTCTCATGTGCGTTATTTTGGAAACAATGGGCATGATGTTTATAAGTCCATCTGCAAAATGCGATCTTCAGCTAACACTACCCATGCAAGGATACTTATCGGGAGCTAGCTTTCTTGGAGTTGTTTCTGGTTCACATTTATGGGGTTTTCTAGCCGATACTAGAGGGAGAAAAATAACTGTGCTTATTAGCATGATAGCAAGTTTTCTTATAACTCTAACATCTAGCATTGCGCATCAAGATTGGCTTTTTGTACTTCTAAGATACTTAAATGGATTATTGTAAGTTTAGTTTCAATTTTTATTACAACAAAGCTTTACTAAACATTTATTTAGTGTTGGTGGTTCTTCAGGAATAGTTTATGCGTATGCAGGCGAATTCCATAATGCTAAATACCGTCCCAAAATACTATCTTTGATGTCAATGTTTGTTGGTATTGCTAATATGACCATGCCAGGTTTAGCGTGGCTAATACTTCCAGGTCAATGGTCATTTGAAATTCCCATGTTAGATATAGTATTCAAACCATGGAGATTATTAGTTATAATATACGGCTTACCAAGTTTATTTTTCGCAATATGCATTTTAATTATTCCAGAAAGTCCCAAATATTTATTAACACAAGGAAAACAAAAAGAAGTTCTCCAAATTTTGAAAAATATGTTTGCTAAAAATAAGGGTAAGTCACCCGACGAATACCCAGTAACTGAAATTTTATGTGATGAAAATGACACTGTTGATTATGAAAAGAAACAAAGCTTTCTTAAAACAGTATGGGATCAAACAGCGCCTTTAATTCGAAAGTCGCTAGTTTTAAAAACTCTCATGGTTTGTGCTTTACAATTTGGAGCTTTTGCATCGTAGGTAATGGACACATGAAATCTTCGAAAAGCTCATACTTTAATTTCAGAACATCTGGCTTAGCTATGTGGTTTCCTGAAGTACTTAACAAAATGACCATGTTTGAAAAGGACAATCCAGATACGAGCGTAACAGTGTGTAAAGCACTTAATTATCACAGTAAAAATGCAGTTCTAACGCTCAACGAAACAATCCAAGAGGTACGAAGTTAGAAGAGTTTTAAAATAACATTTTTATATCTAATTTTAGAGTTTAAGCCAAAAGTGCACTGATTCGATCGATGAAGACGTATTTCAAATTGGTCTCATAATTGGGGCATTTTTAGTTTTTGTGTACTTAATTGTTGGAAGTTTGATTAATTCTCTTGGTAAAAAATGGCTGTTGATAATTCTTTTTGGAATTAGTTCGGCAACGGGATTAGCAGCTCAATATGTATATGGATTGAGCGCAATAAAAATTCTTATGGGGCTATCGTTAACAGGTTCAACTAGTATAGGGGTGATAACAGCAGTAGTGGTCGATTTGTATCCAACTCAAGTAAGAGCTATGGCTTTAGCAATATCTTTCATGTTCGGACGTATAGGAGCAGTTGCAGGATCACATATCACCGGAATAATATTTTATTACTTGTGTGACTACACATTTGTAATATTTACAGCAGATAATCTCTGTAAGTATATAAATTTATTTGTTTTGCACTTAAACAACATTGTTTTTCCAGTTTTAATTTTATTGGTTTGCCTTCTACTTCGTCCACAAAAATCAACAAAAATGATTACACCATTAGCATAAAATAAACCTTTATTAAATAAGATTTTTTTATTAAGCCTTAAATAATTTAAACTTTTTAAAATATTTTTGTACATCATTTTTAGGATAAGGTTTAACAACCAAGCAAGTTGGAATATTTTCGGGTTGCTCGATCCATAATTTATGCTTAATTTCGTTTTCTTCTAACACTTTTTGTAAAGCATTTAAACTGTTTTCGTCAGAAGCTTCCAATACCACTTTATGCATGTTATCAATGTCTGCTAAATAAGTTTTCATGTGATCATCTTCATAAAATTGATGAGTTACGGCTGTGACTGCATGGCATGCTTGCGCTATTAAAGCACCTACAGGCCAACTAAGTTCTCTAATCAAATCTCCTCTTACAATTACGTACTGTACAACTCCACTGCTTGCCATCGTATTTCTAAAACAAAATAAATGTTCTTACTATGGTATGTCACACTTCCAATATCAACATCAAATTCAAGAGCATTCCTACAAATTTTTATACGTCCTTATATTAGTCCAGTGATTAGTGATTTTAACCTCGGAATAATAGTAGCAAATATAAGGCTTTCGTCCTAAAAGAGTCGATTTTCAAAATTGTTTCAAACTTGCCTACTTTTAAGGGGCCAAAATAGGTCAAAATTTTGAAATGAATTTTCTCAAAATTTCCTCTGCCATATTTTTGCTTTTTTGGATATGTTACAGACAACGTAATTCTCTTTCGAAATATAAATTTTTATCAAAATCTCTGGAGCCGTTTCGGAGTAATTATTTTTTGAATGTCAAAACTTCAAAAATCTCTAATTTCTTTTGTAATAGAAATTGAAAATAGATATTTGTACCAATCTCATGAATATCTATTATTTGACACTATTTTCGGTTAAGAAAACGCTTCCGGTTAAACCGGAAATTACAAATATATCAAAATTTTTAGGAACGTCCTATATATTTTTAAATATTTTGAAAGCTCGTAAAATTAGCTATTACACGATACCAAACACTTTATAATTTGACTTCCGGTTTAACCTGAAATGGAATCAAATTTCTTCATTTACATGGAACACCCTGTATATTTTTCAATATTTTGAAAGCTCGTAAAATTAGCTTCCTAAAGATATTAAATTACATTTTAATTAATAAAAACAACGGATGTGGCCATACGAGAAACTTTTTCCTGACCGTCAAATATAGTAATTTTATATTTTTTTTTATTAAAATTTCATTTAATATCTTAAAATAAAACATATTAAATAAACTTTTAAATTATAAACTTTTAAAAATGCACTAAAAAAATACAATAGGAAAAAGTTCCTCGTATGGCCACATCCGTTGTTTTTCTATTTGGACAGCAAAAGAGGTATTAAAAATACATTAGAACAAAAATTTATTAACAAAATAATTTATTGAACAAAGAGATTTTCAATAAAAGAAATCAAATGTAATTTCCATACAACTATACAAACACATAAATAAATAACAATACTTTTATCAATTAATAAAACTTAATTGTCATCACGATTTGACCCAATTCGGTCCTCTTTCAAATTCCATACTGAATTTATGGCAATAGCAACGTTATTTTGTGCATATTTTTCCAACAGGTTTTTATGATCTTCTAAAAATTTGGTCGAATTGTCATTTTTTAAATATGCTTTTAACTGCTTCTTTTTGGGAAAACTTTTCGACATATTGTCCATCACATAATCTAATTTAAAACATCCAAACACTTCAAAAGATTTTGATGCTTCTGGCAGAGCATCAACCCAATTAACTAACACATCATTACGACTATCAATCGATTTATTGTTAATTATTTTTTGTTTAAAAACATCTCCTATTGTATTAAGAGTATACAAAGTAACTTCTTTAGTAACTTCATCTATATGTAATTTAGCACCTAAATTTGGTAAAGATAAACGTTTATCTATATATTCAGAAAATTTTAAAACTTTAGAACTTAAACTAGTAGATCTATAAGTATCGAATATATTAGGTACATATTGAGGTAAATTTAAAGTGTCTTTTGTATTATTAAAAATAGTTTTATCTTTATAATCGCTTCCCATCACAGAAATATATTCGTTGTCTTCGTACGTAACTAAACTTGATAAAAAAGGTGAAGTTGATAACATATGCATTATTCTATCTTGACATTTCAAAGCCCGAATATCAAATTTTATCAAGTTATGTTGAGAAGAAATACACAACCTATGGTGGTCAACATTTTTAGAGAAAACACACAAGTCGTCACATTCTAAACCTTCCATTTTTAAACAAGATTTTTGTATACTAGATGAACGTACATCTAACAAATAAATACAACATCTATTCATAAAACAAAGAGTATTTACGTCGACATAAGTAATTTGTCCTAGAGTAAGATTAGAATAATTATAATTATTTGGAAAACTATTTGTTATTTTAACTTGATTTTGCATTACGTCTGCAACTGTTAAATTGTGATTTTCATCGACTACACTAAATTCTGAATTGTTGAACTCGTTTAATGCCATATCGCTCAGTCTCTTCTTTCCATCAACTTTCCACAAAAGAGAATACTTTAAGTTATCTTCTTCTAATGCTAAACCAAATAAGCTAATTTTTTGTTTTTGTCTCGTAGCCAATAAAAAACCATTTTCAGTGGCTGTCGATTTTATATTATACACAGACATTAGGTCGTCGCTCGAGTATATTTGTGTGTTAATTTCTAATTTATTTAAATCGACTATATGTACCGGTTGTTTTAGTCCTGCCCACATAATGTAAGTTGCGTTATTAGAATGTATACAATCTAAAACACCGCCAGTGTACGAATGTTCATTGTCTTCATATTGTTCGATATTTTTTGCAACTTCTACTAAGTAACTCGGTAAACCTCCAGCTCCTTTTTTCTTGCGTTTCTGTTTAGGTTCTTTTTCATGTAACTGTTTGTAATAATCAAGCTTTTCTTCCAATTTTTCTTTTGACATAAAAACATCTTGATATTGTTCTAGATTAGTAATTTTGAACGGATTAAAAATTGGTGATGGTTTTTCTATATTCACATATGAATATTTATCAGAATTATGTGGTATATTTACAAGATGAGAATGTTTAAATGTTCTGATTTCGGAATGTGTTAATCCATACATTTTTTCAGCACGCTCTCGAAACTCCTTGTCCATTTTAATATAAAGTACGATCTAAAACAAGTAGAAGTAGTCATCATAATGAATCGAGTTACTATACTTACTGCTACTTCGTAAAATTAAAGTAAACCGCAAGTATAAAAAAAATTTTGCTGCGGTGCATACACATTTGTTTCAATACACCAAAAGCTGTAGTGTTAACTGCCTTAACGTAAATTTTTAAAGATTGGATAACTATATTGCAGTTTGAGCATAATTAGAGACATTGGGAAGGATAATTACATATTTTGGTTTAAAAGTATTAGGTTGAAATAAGCTCCAGAATTCTAACGTTATACACTTCAAATTTGTACCAATTATACGTATTAATGACTTATTAGTACTTACCACAGTTCTTGTACTTAAAATACCTATTATTAACTTGAAAAACCTTAAAACTTCCAAATTCACGTTATATTTTAAATTAACCTCAAACTTCAAATATGACTAAATACAACAAAAATGTAAAGTGGCACCATCTGTTAGAGAAATTCCTAACTATTAATTTACAAATTTTTGCTATTTTAAAATATTTTAATTGAAATGCAAATAATAATTTATAAATTCTAAGAAACAATCTTTTACAAAAATTAATTGAAAATTTAAAGAAATAACATAATCAAGTATCTTTGATTGATGCAAAGTGTCAAACAATAAAGTTAAACTTCAATAGCGCGGCAAATGTTTTTAAGTTAAAATTAATTAATCAAGTAGGCTTTGCTCATATTTTTACTGGTAAACAATCGCTAGCTACTGACGCCAATAATTTTCAAGTTATATTTTGTTCGTGTGTGCTCTTTCGTTTATAAGCTTAAAATTACTAAAATGTAGGATTATTTCAATTTTATTCTTGTTATTTATTTTAAAATTGAATCAATCGTGTTACAATTTCGTAGCACATTTAATATAAAAGTGCATAATAATTACAACATTTAATTTTAATTTTTGCTTTTATTTACAATAATTTGTTCTAAAATTAAGTTGGTAAAGTGTTTAAAAATTGGATGAAGTGCATTAGAAGCAATGGAATGAATTACTAATCTTGAAGATTTGTGCTCCGAAGTCAGCTATCGGTGAGTCGAATTTTTAACTAATCTGCTAAATTTTACTTCCTGGCGAAAAGTTGTTTGTTTGTTTATTATAAAATCAGCTTCGATTTTAAATTACATTTCTATTAATTTGCTAACACCATTAATTTACGAAATTAATTTACTTTTTGCTTTGTCGAAACCATGCAAGTTGCTATGAAAGTTAAAGAAAATCAAAATCTGCAAATATAATTAGTTTTGCACTCTGGTTTATTTTAGGTTGCTTTGTAACATACATTAGAATAATTGTGTTAAAAAAGCAAAATATATCAAAATAAGGTAGAAATACATTATTTTAAAAATCTTTCTTTCATTGAAATTTTGTCCATAGACCATCTATGGACAAAATTTACCAGCATTAAATACCAGCACCATGCTGGTAGTATGAATTTCAATTTTATGTAGGCACTTTAAATTTTTTGATAACATGGCCTAGTTTTTTGGATTTAAAAATTTCAAATTTGATGGATACAAACAACCTTCTTAAGCTTTTCCAACACAATTTATTTTGATTTCTTACTTTCTATTTTTTAATATACAGGGTGTTATCTTACTTAATTATCAATGGGGAGCGTGTCAGTTGTCATGAAGTTCAATTTTATTCCACAACTTGAGCACTATCGACGGTCTGAAACGTAAAATTACAGTATATTATAGGCGGAGTGCATATCATGGGAATTAGCGACTCGTAGTGGTCAAATTTGTAAGTTACGTGGTTAGAAATTCAAATAATTTTTTTCTAAATATTGATAAATACAAAGAAATGTTAGATTTTTATAATAATTGATATGGAAGGAGTTTAGTAATAAGCCTGTCTGTACCTTTTACATAATTTAACTTTTCCTTATGCTTTGATAAAGTCATATGATCGAAAAAATAAGTTATTTTGTTATTTAATTTTTGGACGTTTTTAGACTCCTCGAGTCCAAAATAGCAACGAAAACCCTAAAACAACTCTTTCTGATTAGTATAGCATATATTTCGTTAGAAAAAAATAGTTTGTAACTCCATATCTTGAGATTTGCTTTTAAGAGTATTTTCGCGCCATTGGTAGTAGTATAGGGTTTTAAGGATTTGGCAATTGCGCCAAGTGATTTTACTTGAAATTTTGTGGTTTTCTATGCTTTATATTTACTAATGTGCTTTTTTAATATGTTAATATTATTTATAACATTATTTTAAATCAAAAGAAAATTCTATAAAATGAAACGTCAAACATAACCTAAAAATTTTAATTGTCAAAATATGAAAATAAATTTTTATTTTAACAATAACATATTTCGTTGCATACTGTGGCTATATAAGGCAAGACCAGGCTCAGTGTTCTTTTTTATGAAGTTTTGAGGGAAAACTGTAGAAAGAAATGCTTTTATCCGCATTTTTGGCAGACTTGAGACAATTCACAATTGACCAATTAATATAACTATCACCGTACATTTCTGTAAATTTGCTCTTGGTTTGAGTTCCCTAATCCATGAATGACGGATTTGATATGTCATTTACTTATTACCTGCACAAAATTCGCACTCGTTTATAAAATTACAAATTTGCATGCATGTGTCAATTGGTATTTCCAACCACGTTACTTATAGAAGTTACCGGTAGTGGCGCTGATGCTAACTTGCACTGTGCCTATTACCAAATTACTTTTGTTGTATAAAATTCAGACTTTTGTGCACCTGTGGAATAAAATTGAACTTCATGACCATGCCAACTGACAAGCTCTTTTATATGAAGGTTAATTTAGGATAGCACCAGAGCCACTCCATCGCGTTCTTTTACATTCGGGAATTGGGCAAATTGCACCTATAGGGTGGTTCAAATTGTTTGTCAGTATGGGGTATGGATTATAAGAGCTATAGTAGTATTTATCTAAATATGCGTTTTTGAAGTTTCATAGTGACAGCCTAAGATTGCCACATACCAACAAATCAAGCTAAAAAACTTTGAGTTTCGAACAAATTAAATTGTAATGTGACAACTCTATACAGGGATGCCAAATTAGAATAGTCCCTAACTGCATTTACTCTTCACTTCACATTTCTTACTAACGTTAGGTTTGCTCCGGTAACGTCAAAAACGCATTTTTAGATAAATACTACTATACCTACCGAGTGCTCACGATCAAAGTTTAACATAACCATTAACCAGTTTACACAGGGAATTACATTTACAGTTTGCTGCTCACCAGCTTCATCTACAAGAACTGTAATGATATCTATTGAAAGAGAATTATTTTCTGAATCTATTGATACAAAATTCTTCTTAATTAATGACATTTTTAACATTAAAGAAGTAATTTAAAAATTTTCATAATTTAAAAAACTATGAACAGCCATCTGTCAAATTATTAAAATTATTTGAATTTGACATATCATGGCTGTTCGTGTTCATAGTTTTCCAAATTATGAAAATATTTAAATTACTTCTGCAATGTTAAAAATGCAATTAATTAAGAATTATTTGATATCAACAGACTCAAAAATTAATTCTCTTTCAATAGATATCATTACCATTCTGGTAGATGAAGTTGACGACCAGCAAACTGCAAATGTAATTCCCTGTGTAAACTGGCTATGTTCCGTTTTGATCGTGGGCACCCGTTACACATCATTCACCAACAAGATGCAGCTAAGCCCCTCCCAAAAAAAGCGCGCGATATTCGAATAGAAGTTTTCTATTGGTCGAATTTTAAAAATCCGGTTTACAACACTCACCCAAGAATTGACATGCGTCAACCTTATTTGACAGAAATTTGTAGAGAGTGGCTTAGCTGCATCTTGTCGGTGAATGATGTATAGGAGGAAACTAATAATACGATCTCGAACTACTGTTTTAAGACAACTTTTAATGGTAAAACTAAAAATATGATAAGTACCTTCTTTTGTTTTCGAGTTATAGCCCAAAATTCACATTTTCGTCATTTTTTTTAATTGTTGGAAAGTGTTAGAAGGTTCTTGGTATACAAGGATGTGGACGATGGGGTAGTTTGGTTAGATATAGGTTTTAATATGCAATAGACTGCAATACTATTATTTATTTTAATAGCAAATTTAGGTCTTGTTATAAATAATAAGTAGGTACACAATTAAACTTTTGTGTCGAAGTACGAGCAAGTATAATATGCCAGGCGGTGCGCTTTGAACAATAATAATTCGTTTAAGTCTTAGAGTGAGGGTGAAAATTTATATTAATGTTTAATGTTATTAAATTTAAACATCAACTTGTTAATAGGTATTATAAATAGTACAGCCTCTATATCTACATTTTTACGTGATTGAGTATCTATACAGACTATTGGTATTTAAAATTCGCACTTGTACAGTAGTTTAGAAATTTAAGAAACATTATTTTACCAATTTGGTATTTTTCTTGTGCGTCCCTGTATTACTACGAACATACATACAAAATATTCTCAAAGAAAAGTGGTAGAAAAGTTCCACAACACTCAAAGAACTAAATCCCACAAATAATCCTAACAATCCTCCAATACTTGCTGAAAGACAGTTTTATTAATATTAGCTCTATGCTCTACACATGTAAATATTTCCCATACTTACATAAAAATTCTGAAAATCCATATAATTCCCCTTTAGTGTATCTTTGAAACTGATCAGAAATGAAGAAAATCTTTAAGACTCCCATATTTTGCCTGAATGATTTTATTAATATACAAATTAAATATAGGCAATTATAAATGCAATAACTTACACAAAATAGTCCCAAGGAACATCTTGTATGATTTCGTCTGTGATTAGATATTTTCCTACAAACTTGCCGTACGATAACGTTTGCTGATAGTCCAAGTTAACACATGAGGGTAAGCATCCACATTTAGAACTAGGTACATGGAAAAAAGTAATTGCCTTACATTAGGTACTCTCAAATGTCAATCATTGATTAGTTTAATTTTATAATGGATATAATGGATTTATTAAAACATTTATTTTCTACTTCAGTACTTCGTAACAGGTTAACTTATGCTTGCTTATGTAAAATTTGCTATGATAAATAATTTATTATTAAGTAAATTAAAGTCAGGGACAAAATAAATGATATCAAAAGAATCAAATCATAAGTGTCATAAGTTGTAGGTACTTACTTGAGGCCCCCAGATTCAGACATTTCCATCATTTCTGTAATTATTTTTTAATTTGTTTTGTTATGTAGTTTAATGCTTTAATACGTACGTTTTACTCTTTCCACACAATCGTCATCTAATTTACTACAAGTACTAGACTGTTGGTTAGCTGAAACGTACAATTTATATTTAACAATTTTGCAGTAGTTTAATTTAAAAATTTAGCTCTAGAAGCTTCTACTAACTATGCAAGTAAAAAGGGGCACATCCACATCTTTTTAAGGTGTTGTTAGCAAAGCACTCCATTTTACAATTTCTTTCACTATACTTCCTAAAAAATTAATTTTTGATTAAAATTTCATAAATGGGAATGTAACTTAAGTTACTTATAGTTTTTCAAATACTTCTCTTGGTTGAAGTAACAATGTCTTTTTTTAATATCTATGTCGCGAATAGCATCTATTGCATTGTAAATAATAGGCGCAAAACTAAGTCTGGTATTGAATCCTGGTAAAATAAAAAAAGCGTGATCTTTCATTTGTGGAATCGTTAGAGGGCTATGAAGTAAAACCTAACAAAAAAATTTTTATTTAAAAATTACAAAATTGCATAATCTACGCAATTTACTTTAAATCCCGCGCTAACTGTTGATGAGCAATAATAATCTTTTAATTCGGCATCTAAAACTACGGTGAGACCCAAATGTGCTCCAGGTCCTGTAATAAAAATTCAAACAAAATTTTGTTAATTTTTGAAGCTTTTTAAAAGAATTTACCAATTGATCTAAATGGAAAAAGATCCATATTTTCATTACCATACCCACGTTCTGTATTCCAATCGTCTATTGGAAATGGTATATCATTTTCATAAAATTGATCGTACTTTGATCTGAAATTCCAAGTAAACAAAACTTTAAACATGATCATAGAATAAAATTCATCGCTTAATAATTAGATGCAGAAATAGTGACTTACGAATCTTTTAAAATATATGACATTGGTAGTTGATTGAAAGTGCAACATATACCATCGTCTGTTAAAACTTGCCGAAATAACTTATCACACTTTTTATATTCTCCTCTCCAAGAGCATACTTTTAAGCTTTGTTTACATGGTGGTTGAACCTAAATGTCACAAATTTGTATTTTTTTATTAAATAAAAGGAGGCATAAAGAACTCACTTTTTTTATAAATTTGAAATAATTTTCAAATTTTGAAATCTCTTCATCTTGAGGATTAAAACCAGTTTCAGAAAAATTGCAAATATCTTCTAAGAGATTTCTTTCAGTTGCAGTTCTAATAGTAAAAAAATTAATAAAATAGTTAGCAAGAAAATAGCTTATTTTTACCCATTTTTTATGATTCGTCTAGATTCATTTTTCATTACAGAATTCATACTGCATATTGTAACAGCTGGGAAAGGAACTTCGTGCGATGGAACCCGAATGGGATCAATTGACGTAATTAAAGGATTTAAATCGTATTTTACAAATATTTGAAGAATAAAAGCAATTGCACCCACTAACGCACTTGTAAATGCACTTATCCAAAAAAACCTACAAAAATTCACTTTTAGTACTAAAAATTGAAATAAAGCATTCCAATAGGATACTAAATAATACTAAACATTTGAAACTACATAAATATAAAAACCGCGATAAAAACTAAAATGATACTTTTAACTCATAATCAGTTATAAAATGTTTTAATATTGTAGGATGTAAGTAAAAAGTAAATATGCTATGAGCATTGGAACACATCATATTTTTAGTACGTATAAACGCGATAAATCAGCAAATTATAGTTATTCGTTTACCTTTCCATACATGATATATCACTTTTTCCCACATATCGTAATCCGTGAAATGTTGCAACAGATAAATAATTTTCAATGCTGTTCTGAACACTATCCTTCCAAGTCTTTTTTATATTTTCATCCTTCATTCCATTGCTGTAAATGTAAAATACAAGTTTTAATTTCAAAGTGTCGTGCATCGGAAGGCACGTTAAGCCATCTAGTAATTTTATTACTCTAATATGCTCATATTCCATAAACACTTTGAATATCAAAACAATTACCTATATGGCCTAGGAGGGATATCATTATTTTTTATATAATGAATACCATGTAAAGTTGATATTCTAGATCTAGATCTTGAATAATCTTCCAATGCATGTTTTGCATTTTTAATAAAACGGCGTTCGGTATTAATCTTCTGGCTGTAATAAAAGAACGACTTTAAGTGAAAATTTCAGTCATAATAATACCAAACCTTTGGTGTTTGAAGTTGGAATTTAAATTATTTCTGCCTAACCTAAGAGGATAAACAATTTTATCGACCGTAGGTGGAGGTCGATAAAAATCGTTAATATAAATAATTGAGTCTGGTTCCTTATAAAGTGTCATTTTTGAATGCTTAAACGATGAAGAAGTAACACCGAAGAACTATAAAATGCTTCCTTTCCTAGACGATTGGAAATAATCCACTTCAATTTTCATTAATGGTCTTATAATTATAGTTCTAATTTTTTAATTAAATTAAAGTAATTAATTACTTTAGATATAAAATTAAATTATATTAAAGTAGAAAAGCGATTAATAGGTTTTCGTTTCAACATTTCTAAATACATTGCTCCAATAAATTAACGCACCAACCTACAATAAATAAAAGAGATTCCTCAGCATACCTTTCTTATCCAGTTGAGTATGTAGTATCAAAGTTAAGAATTTAAACTAAATGCTAAACAAGTTTAAAGACTTTAAGGGGTAAAGTAACAAGTTATAAATAGCAATAAACAGTAGTCTAAGACACGACGGAAGAATTGGCCAATGAGAATCGCAAAAAAAATATCGGATGATCAAATATAATTGTTTCTAAATAAGGGCAGTTAATAAAATTCAGAAGTTTCCAATACACAGTTCCATGAATTAAAATTGAAAATTGCAAATAACGTTGAAAAGTATCAGATTTGTTCAAAATTATCGCAAAATCAACGTTATTTGCAATTTTCAATTTGAATTCCTGGAACTATGTGTTGGTAACTTGAGATTTTTATTAACTGGCCTTATTTAAAACGAATTAAATTTGATCATCATACATTTTTTTAGCGATTCTCAATGTCCAATTCTTCCGTCGTTTCTTAGACTATTGTTTATTGCTATTTATTACTTGTTACTTTACCACTTAAAGCCTTTAAAACTCGTTCGACATTTAGTTTAATTTCTTAACTTTGATACTACATACTCAACTGGATAAAAAAAGTATTCTGAGTAATCTTTTTTCTTTAATTTAGGTTGGTGCGTTAATATTGCGGGCTAGTGTAGTTAAAATTTATTGTAGGTATGTAATTGTACTAGAATATCATTATTTTTTTTTCTAATAATCAAATGTAAATGAGCATTTAATCGTTATACCTACACTACCTATACATAACAAGAAAATTAATTAATACTTAATTAAATAACAGTAGTGACGTTATGACTTACGAACTTTAGAGTTATTCAAATTAATTGCATTTTTTGTTAAAAAATTAGAAAAGTCTAGATGAAAATTTTCACAAATGCAAATTGTTGATAATTAAGAAAAGCGAACTTGATTCATTTTTATTAACAGTGCAAATAAAACACTGTCTAACCAATTTTTTCCTGTATAAATTGTCTATCTGGAGATTTCCTTTCTTCCTGCAAAACGGTTCAAAACTGACGAGTATTGATTAAGACAGGGATTTAGAGATACAATAATTATGAACTAAAGAATTACTAATTACATTAAAACCCATTAACGTCCAGCGTCGTCATATGACGACAGACACTTTATTTTTTATGACCTTTTGCAACTTTTGACTTTTTTTATATTTTTGGAATTCAAAAATTTGAAATTTTGTACTTGGGCGTTAATAGGTAAATAAAAATGTATTACCTCACTGTGCAATAAATTGTGCTACCGGGTTTGTCGAAACCGTTTTTTGTATCATATTTCCGGTAATAAATTTTATTTGATCTCCTTATATTTACAATATAAATCAAATTTTTTAATTAAATTACAAAACGAGTAGTTTTTCTAATGTAAAAATTTAAATAAATATTGAGAAAGATTCATGAACCATTTATTGACTTTTACTCTCGCTTTTACTATACTATAGTCTGTTCCAGCCAAAAAGGTTTGTGTTGGAGGTATAGGAATGTACTAGCTTTGTCGCGCACACTTGTATTCTAATTAGCGCGATCCTTTACTATTAGCTCACCGTTGCCAGTGTGCCGTGCAAGTTTACCACGCCTTATACAATGTACAAGTACATATAGACATTTTTTTTTCGTTATAAAATTAATTTAATACAATTAATAAATACATACATATATTTGTTTATCAAAAATTGTAATTATTTAATTTTTTTTAAATATAGAAATTGCTTCGTACGCTTATTTTTTTATTCAATAGTAAGCAAACAATCGTGTTCCCTTGATTAAAAAAATTAAATTGAAATGCTTAAAATAAACTGAATAAAGCTTTAAAAAGGCAAAATATGCATATTATCAAAAATTGATTACCTAACAAAGGTATTTAAGACAAAAATGTGTACTTTGATCATGCAATGCAAATCTCTTGCCGGCCACTTCGTTATCGAGGGACGCGCTTCAATGTAATGCGGCACAAAAAAATTCATAACTAAAAAACTATAAGTCGTAAATCAATTTTCTTTTTTTTAAAAACTTCTGCGTTATTTGGACTTCAATTGCTTCGCAGCATGTACATAGCAATTTCCAAAAATAAAAAAGTTTGTCGATTAGTGAAAATATGCATGCATTTACAGCAAGTTCGGATATAAATTGTAATGTAAATAATGTTATAAACAATATTTTGACAACGGCAAAAAAACTACCAGAAGCGCTCATTTAAGTACTTTAATTTAAAAAAGAAATTAAGTCGATAGCTCAAATAGAATTGGAGATAAGATGATGTAAAGCTTAAAAAAACGTTTTTTCAGAAGTTTTACATTTTTAATATTTTTTCAATATGAAAAAGGCCTATACCGCGTAAAAATGTTTTAAATGCCCATATTAGGTGTCAAATAACCTACTCTTACAAAATCCACAAGGTCCTATGCGTTCTGTGCAAAAACAATAATAATTCGTATATTAAATCAGGCAACGCTGTTCCCTATACCTCCAACACAAACCTTTTTGGCTGGAACAGACTATAGCACCAAAGTGCGCGCTTACGCGCGCTCTGACTACTGTGTAATATCAACAATATGTTTTTGCTTTTCATTTAAATTTGCGTAATATTTTGATGCATCTTCGATCGTTTCCGCTTCATCTAAAACATGATCCTTAGTTTCAATCTCACTTATTTGATGCATAGTAGGAAACATCGTAAGATCAAAACCTTCAGCACCGAGAAGCAAGTTAATGTCAGCGTAACCTTTGTTTTGTCCTCTAATTTCGCCAAAATGTCTGACATAATCTTCTGACAATGGTTTTTTAAATTCATCCCATAGTTCTTCAGGATGAGTTGGCTGACAATGCATCAGAATTCGAACAAATAAACATCTGAACTGTTTCGGCATCATCCAAACTTCAGCTTCGTGCATAGCTCTCTTCCATTCATGATCATTTTCAATCAGTCCTAATTTAAGACATGTTGCTATGTAAGATTCTTGAACTTCTCCGTTTACTGTTCTTAAATCTTCAAAACTCTTTGCTCTTTTGATGTGAATTAATAATAAACGTAAATGAAATAATTCAGTTTGACTGGGACTTACAGAATACATTCGTCGAATAACGTTGAACTGTTTCTGACGTCTTTGCCAATGATACCCGTAGGTATTAGTATGATTATTGTTTTTTTTAAACACATAGTGGGTTGGTATGTCACCATACACGTACTGGGTATAGTAGTCCCAACGTAAGTTGAATCCACCACGTGACCAAACCTGCGCGAGGCGTGGCTTTAGAGCCCAGTGGCGGAGCTAGTTATTTCTTCTGTCAAAAAAAATTATTTTTAAAAGTTGTCAAAATTTAAAATAATTACTTAATTTAAATTTTTATTTGAAGTACTATTAATAATTAATTACTGGTTTAATACTTTGTGAATGAGATCTTCACAATTTTTAAAATGCTTGTAATTATTTTGCTTCAACCAAACCAAAGTAATGTAATAATTATACGACGGCACTGTCTACGTTCGTTTCTAAGCAACGACCGCATTAATCTACTGCGCAACTTTAACGGTCATCACGTGGTGGATTCACCTTATGTTGGGTTCCCTCTAGCTTCATGGTCTCTTACATTTAGTGCAAAATAATCTAGAAGCATTGTTTGTTTTTCTAATGCATTTCTGATTTCACTTTTATCACAATCATCACTAACAATAACATTTTGTTGATTTGGTAAATGCACTGGTAATCTGGTAATGGAGTGGCTCTTATCTTGTAAAGGTTTATTTAATATTCTCCAAGCAGCTTCTACCGGACCAAAGTATCTTGTTTCGATAAAACTACCAAGTTCATCGTATTCAATAGTTTCATTAGTTGATTCGCTAATTGTTATTCCTGCAGCGTCGTGCCCTTTGTAAATGTACTTATAACAAATATTTGACAGACTTAATGCTAGAAATCACTTCAACATTAATATGACAATTAAACACTTTGAGAAGATGTGGATTGTAAGGCACAACATATTTATTGTCACAAACATAACCATCAGAACGCTTATAAAAAAGTCCAGTATTTCTACGTCGATAATTTGGATATCCTTGTTCATCCAGAGTTGTTACTTCATTATATGTTTTAGAAAAATTCTTTGAACATACTTTCTGTTCTGTTAAACACCAATTTCCACATGGACCGTGAACCATGTTTCTTAAAACAATAGCATGTAGTATAGAATCTATTTCCGGGTTTGGTATTTCTGCAGCTATATATCGGTCAACTACTTCTGAAGTAGTTATTTTGTGAGACTGTTTTAAAGTTATAATAACATGTGTGCATGTGGTAAACCCCGTTTTTGAAATTCAATCACATAAACATACGCTTGTACTTTGCCAAAAAAGTTTTTATTTACTATCAAATCAATGAGAAATTTTTTTTTTGAGATTAAATACTCGAGCTACCAGATCAGGTCGATCTGAAGCAGTTTGGCTTTCCATTAAGTTTTCAGAAATCTCTTTCCATTTGGGGTTACAAGTGATTGTAATAAATAAATCTGGTTTACCGAATTTTCTTACAATTGCCATAGCATCTTGGTAATTTTGTAACATATTTCGCGGCGAACCTTGAAATGATGATGGTAAAATTACAATTTTTCCAATACTTTGATGATTCTTTTGTGCTCTTAATTCTAGATGATCAATTAACCCTTGATAAGATTCCGCACGTAATTTCTTTTGATTATTTCTACAAAAAGTTAACCTATCTTTTTCAATTTTGACGTAACTATCGACTATCCATTGTTGAAACAATCGCCGTCCCATCAAAAAAACATTTGTGTCTTTGCGAATAGCCATTCTGTACTTAATATAACATGCTCGAGTAATTCGTTTGTTTTTTGTAGTACAACGCAAATCTCTGTGCCATCCAAGAGTGCCGTATGGATAAAATAGAGGATAAATCCAAGGTTCTACGTTACCATCCATTGTACTAACAAACTGCAATGATTTATCACTTTTGTTTCGAATTGTTACGTACGATTCTGGAATATCTCCATCAGCAGTTGTGGAAAATAATGCGGCAACTTCATTTACTCTTTGAAAGTTATAACGATTTCGGTCCATTCCAGGTTTCATTGTAAATAAAAGATGCAATTCAGGGTCTTCATTTGCATTATTTGAATTAGTGAGACGTTGATTAGCCAATTCTTCGTTCATCATTTGATAAGATTGTGCAAATAAATTATGTTCACGCATCAAATCTTCAATTATGTTCATAACTTCTTTGTCACATTCAGTATTATGATTTAAACGAAATTCTACTGATTCTTGGGAATCTACAATAAAAAGTTGACCATAGGTTGGCATCTCATCACATGATGGATAAAGTGCTGTATTAATTTGATAATATATTTGACCCTGTATTTTAAAACAAAACGGTCTTTCCGTGTATTATTAAAAGTCATCAAGTTTGCATTAAACGATGCAAAAGAAAATGAGTTATTATAACTTCGAATATGTTCAAAAAATTGTTTCGATTTTGGATGTGAACCTTTAAATAATGATTTTAAAACAGGGGGGAAAACAGGTAAAGCTTGCAAACATACTTCGCCGTGATTACAACAATCATTAAATGAATTGTTTTTATTTAAAACTTTTTCAGATACAAAATGTTTTGCACCGCTGCTGCGTATACAGGGTGTCTGTAAAAACACCTTACAACGCTTTAGGGTGAACTTATAGGATAATATTAGACCGATATAACCCAATTTACCTATATGCAAAAGTGCACCATTACCAAGTTACGGCTCTTCAAAGTTGGCGTTTTAAAAACGTATTTTTTTTATAGCGGTAGAACTGTTTTGCATAGGAGTTCAAATTATGAACTATGTTTTTCACTTATGGAAAGCTATAATTCTGCAAAGTTTAATGGAAAAAGACACACCACAAATAGACCAATCACTAAATCGTTAACACTAACAGTTGAATATCTTTTGAATCTGTCAATGAATTGTAAAATTGACTGCACGAGATGCAACGAAATTTAAAAATTAGTAACTTTTGCCTCTTGAGATTTTATCGTAAAGCTTTTGGTTTGTTAGATAATAGGAAAAATGTTTCTAATAAAAGCTATTATTTGCAATAAAAATCAACAAATTATCTAGTCGCCATAAAATAAAAGCAAATTAGAAAATGTGTTGAATTTTATTGCATTCAATAGCTTTTATTAGAAACATTTTTCCTATTATCTAGAAAACCAAAAGCCTTACGATAAAATCTCAAGAGGCAAAAATTACTAATTTTTAAATTTCGTTTCATCTTGTGTAGTCAATTTTACAATTCATTAACAAATTAAAAAGATATTTAACTGTTAGTATTAACGATTCAGTGATTGGGTTATTTCCCGTGTATCTTTTTCCTCTAAACTTTGTAGAATTATAGCTTCCTATAAGTGAAAAACGTTGTCCATAATTTGAACTTTTATCCGAAACGGTTCTTCCGATATAAAGAAAATACGTTTTTAAAACGCCAACTTTGAAGAGCCGTAACTTGGTAATGATGCACTTTTGCATATAGGTAAATTGGGTTATATCGGTCTAATATTATCCTATAACTTCACCCTAAAGCGTTGTAAGGTGTTTTTACAGACACGTATAGTAAAAAAAAAATTTTTTTAACATTAAATTAAAATATAAAAATTGAACTAAAATAATTTTTTAACGTTAAATCGAGTCAGTTAATTAATTCTAAAAATAACTCCCAAACATACTAACTCATAACTCTTAAGGACGGAAGGTACTCGCAATATTTGTTGAACTTAATCATTTTTTTTCTGGCTTATAAAAATTTATTTTAATTAATTGGTAATGTGAGGAATGTTAACTAGGGCTGTACTTAATATTTGTAAAATATAAAAGTTATAATCGTTATAGTTTAAAAGATAATTTATTAAAATTAATTAGATATTTACGGCTTTAATAACTGTTCAATTAAATCGGCGTTTAAGCCATGTTATAGACAATCCTTCATTCTAGGGTATGACATATTTTATAATTTTATTTAATATTTGGAAACTTATATAATTCAATTTTATACGCCTCAATAATACAAAAGTAGCCACAATAAAATTAATAAAATGACGATATACAAGTTTCCAAATAATTAATAAAATTATAAAATATGTCATACCCTAGAATAAAAGATTCTCTATTACATGGCTTAAACGCCGATTTAATTGAACTGTTATTAAGGCCGTAAATATGTAAATAATTTTAATAAATTATCTTTTAAACTATAACAATTATAACTTTTATATTTTACAAATATTAAGTACAGCCCTAGTTAACATTCCTCACATTACCAATTAATTAAAATAAATTTTTATAAGCCAGAAAAAAAATGATTAAGTTCAACAAATATTGCGAGTACCTTCCGTCCTTAAGAAGACTAAAGAAAGCGAAGGCGGGATTTAAAAAACCTTCTACGGCGCATTCTCCAAAACTATTGTCGATTTTATAAGTGGATTTCAAATATTTATTATTCTATTATTATTCTTTGATATTCTAAATATCAAAATTGTAAATCTCTTATTAGGTATTGTTATCGGATTAAAACGCCTTGCGGAGTTGTCTGAAATCCAGTTTTCATCACTGTTTTTCTGTATTACAGTTTATTCAGGCTCTTACACCCCTATTATGTTCAACTCATAATCTTCTTTATTAATTAATTAATAAGCCTTTAGTTGTTATGTTTTTTAAATGGTCGTTTCTTAATCTGTCTTAACGACAAATTCTTGCAGATTATTGTACTTCATTTCAAAGGCTTTTACATTGTCTATTACAATTTTAAAAAAATTAGCTAAATCTACGATTTCAAATAAATAATAATTTGGCGTTATTCTAGTCAATAACGACAAAAAACTGCACTACTTCGTAATTAGTCCCAGAAGCATTAATCATTTTTATAGCAATAAATACTATTTATAAACACAGTACATAACTGACAGAATACACAATTATTATATTTTGTACAATTTATTTACAAGTTATGTTTATTTTTCCATAAAACTTAAGTTTTAAAAAATAGATTAAATTATAAAATAAAGAAAGCAAATAAAGGCGAAATTAAAAATAAAAAAATAACGAAAACACTGCATTGAACACAATAAAACGAAGAATTAGGCTAGAAACATCTCATAGACATCAGGATAGACAAATAAAACAGTAAAGCAGTAATATATTTTAGTGGTAATATATTAAGGAGTTGGCATCATACTACATGCTGTTAAGCCGTTTTTGATAATACCAGGATAAATAGGAGAAATGTCCATTGCTACCCAATCATCTAAATGCCTAAAGCTAAAGTATAAAAACTCGTCTAGGCGCATGACTATCGCTTTTTGCAATAACAACAACATTTAATGGTCATTTATGATTAGCCTGTTTCCAAATATCTTATTTACCATGACCACATAAACAAAAACATCTAATCGGGCTGCATTTAGGCATTCCGCATATGTATTTGGTACCTAGGGAGTTCTTATTGGTTTGGTTGATTTGATTTTATATTAACAGACAGATTCCTACTTCCTTCTTGTTTTTTAGGGAGCTTTCCTGATGCAGGACGACCATACGCTAATTTTTGGCTGCCTCTTGTAATATGCCGCGTATGCGTCTACTTTTATTGTACCCTAATATTACATTTCCTCTAAGGCGCTGTGAAGATGAACTTCCTACAGTATTTATAAAACTTCTCCAAGATGTGCTTGTTTTCACATTTCTAAGCCGTTTGATACAAGCTTACGTTACTAATTCACTTGTGCCGGATTCTTCATTTTTAACTTTTAATGCATAGATTAATAAGTAGCTCGAAAATGATAATAGCTGAGTTTTTCTTCGCCGAAAGCCAGTTTAGCCATTAAAAGTCGAGATTGGGCTGATACTTGAGATGCACTTCAGGAAGAATTTAAAAGTAATACTACTATAAAACAGCAGCTTGATGCTTACAAAAGTTCCCATTTCGCAGCTGCAAAATACTGAGTTTATATCTATAGTTCATAAAAAGTGAAAAAGTATCTTTAAATTTTGCACTAGGCATATTAAAAAGGTTAGATATTGGATATATCGTCTTTTTGCAAATATTTAATTTTGTTGGTTTGTTTATAACGAGTGAAACTATCTCTATAGTTCAATTCATGTATCTAAAGATTTTTATTCTAATTAAGTTAAACTGCTTAAACGTTATAATATTAGATAGGACAATCTGTACCTGGATTTGGCACCGAAAGCTATTCCATACACGCATTTCGCACCCGATCGCTGATTGGCTAGACTTTTGAATTTGACCAATAAGAACTCCCTAGGTGCCAAATACATATGCGGAATGCCTAAATGCAATCGGGCTTGATTCCTGTTTTTATCATAGTGACTGAATGGGGTTCTAAAAATGCAAATCTTTGAGGCAGTCGAACACAAAATTTTGTATGTGACTCGTACATAATAAATTAGACTTACCTGGACTCGTCATCTTTACTGGTTTGCAATTATTGGACTCGCCCAAGAAAGTCCTGCATTATGTACTTAGATACAGCAAAAATATTTTATTCTGAGGAGCTGTGGACGTGCGCAGATACCTAAATTGGTATTTATCCGCACCAACGCAGTAGTCAACGTATTTAAATTATTAAAGGGGCGTGGCCAAACCAGCGCGAACTTACCTCAGGTTAAATTATTTTAGCTCTACATAAATAATATGCATAGATAACTATTTAGGGGTATGATGCTAGTTTGGATATATTTTTTAATCAAACTTTGTACGAGTAGGTGTTTTAATAGTATTTGCCAGCGCTTATTAGATTTCTAAATATTTTCCAAGTACGATTACAGAAAAAAATTAACCAATCATTGCGATTACCTTTACCTAGTATCAACTAGTATCTAGCATATAATTTTATGAGGATGTTTAAATAGTTAACAAAGCATTTTAATATTGAATGTGTGTACTACACCAACCTTATTTATTTCCACTACATCAGAAGATAGATAAGTTGCTATTTGATATTTTCTTTCTTTATCTAATGTCTAGTTAGTTTTTGCTAGTCTTAATAGTTTTGCTATTTTCGACGGTAAAAAAACAAAATTTTAATTACTGAAAATTTAGTAATGTAAGGATCACATTTAGACATTAGATGTAGGTTCACGAATATAAAATTTTAAAATATAATGGTCAATGGACAAATCCTGTGGTGTTGATTAGAGGTATCTAATATGTATGTATATTGTATAGTCTTTACAGAGTGCAACGGCCAACGCCCAACAAGAAGTTTATACCAAGAAACTTTTGGAGGATGTAAAACAATAAAGTATGTTTCTCTCGTTTTCTCTTTAATGATTGCTGAACACATTTCGAAACGCAAACTTTAAATCTTTCACTGGTGGTCGTAGCTTAACGAGCTAACATTCACGGCCACCACCATACATTAAACAAGGCCCAACAGGGACTTTTTAAATAGGAACATATATCTGCCATTAAGATTCACTGATTCAAAAAGGTTATTCATGTTATATCGAGCATAATAAATTTTACTTTTAATAATAATAAAGCTAAATTTAATGTCATTACGATTAATGAATGGCATAGACCTGTGATAACTTATCAAAATCTTTTCATTATTTAAGTACACTTTAAGTAACACTTATGCCTGCTTTATACGAGACTTGTACTCAAGACAACGTTCGTAGTACAGGAAAAAATAACATAAGTAATAAGTATTAGATTTTCACAAATTGGTTATTAGACTCCAATATTATAGAGCTCGGTCATAACTATTGTATAATATTGTTTAAAAAATAATATTATGTAAATATTTTATTATTGTTGAAGAAATTTTCTTTGATGTTTTTTATAGTAATTTACAATTTATTATAAATCAAACATTGGTACTATAAACAATAAATTATCGAACATATTTTCTAAATAACTGAACAGTATAAATACTTATATTGAAAGAAATAATATTTCAGTTGGTTTTCAGTATTCCAAATACCTAAATCAAAATGGTAAGTTGCGTTTCTTATTACATTCTATAATAATAAATTATTGTAGTCTACAATTTTGAATAAAAAAGTTAGAAAAATAGCTATAGCGTCTATTAAAATTGTAGCTATTTTTCAACCACTACAATCGTAATTTAAATGAAACTAATAATAATTTAACCGGCAGTCGTCTAAATACAGTGCTCAACAAATCGCTTATTCCAAAACGCTAGTGACTTTGGTCAAAGATAGCATTCCTAAAGCAAACGATGCCATCGACGCTATAAAACTTGATAATGATCAAAATAAAATAGTATTATTAGACGCTGCAAATAATCATTCTGTGGATTTGCAGCACATTCTTTATGAATTGCGTAAAACTGTGGTAAGAAGATTATATCAATACCATTTTTAATATTCCTTTCTACTGTTAACTGTTACACTTTTAGACAAACCACATTCACCATCATGAATCTGATCAAGATTTAATATATGTAATTCAGTCATTAGCTGAAGTTATCAACCATCTTCAACAATTACTGTCCGACGATGATGTTGAAAGAACTAAACAGGAATTTAAAACTGATGTCGGAAAGGCAATACTTGTTGCTGATGCTTTAGAAAAATATATTGAAAATACAAAATCTGAAGGTAAATCTTAAAAAATAGCTAATCACTTACTCAATAGTCGAATAATCGTGGCATAGTTAACTTGGCATATAGTTAAACAATATTTTTCAAAAATCTTTCCACTCGACGGAATGGTAAAATTGCAATAATATACAAATATCCCATCGTTAATCTTTACATTCCTTATATTTGAGCTAAACTGTTACATAAACATCACATGTTGATCGGTAAAAATAATGATATAATACAGGTTTAGTCGTCTCCATTTTTAAGAATGCATTATTATAGGTATACCTATAGATAAAGAAAATATTTAAGTACTTAATTATTTGTAGATGATTTGAACAAAGTGGTACGTACTATGGATGATCTAGTAACAGGACTACAAAAAATTGTAATACGTGGCAGGTTGGAAAAGCTAAAAACAGAAGAAATTATTAAAGAGATGAATTCGACTAAAGCCAAAAAAATAGCAGCTTTTGCAAAAATTGACGTAAACAATAAACACATTATGCAGGAATTAAATGTTTTATGTCGTCGTGTGTGTGAACAGCTACGAACCATTGGTGAAAACCTCGATGAAACTGTATGTATTAAAAATACAGAGCGGGCCAATTTGAATTTTTCATTCTGATAATTTTTATAAGCAAAACGTTTTCCAAAAGTACCGTGACACATCTGTGTTACCAAGGAAGGCATACAAATACGTCTAATAAATTTATCCAAGTTTCGTTTCAAAAAAATCGGAAAGAAAACTTTTAATTAGTCCACCCTATAATAAAGTATATGTTAGCAAATAGCTCATATAGGTACCATGCCATTTTAAATTTACCTGTCCGATTGAGCGCATTTCTAATCTGTTTACTACCCCTACACTCTGGATGAGTATTACGAATGTCGAGATGTTACATTCACTGTAATAGTTTCAGTCAAATAACGTTCTAGTCCTCATCAACTTGATAAAAGGTAGTAGAAAGAAAACCCGTACTCAACCAGATTGGCAAACTTGTAAATGTCGCATATATCGCTCTTATCTTACTTCATTCTATTTAATATTTTTCGTTTCTCTCTAAGTCAATTGAAAGTGTCAATTCACTGTCTGTACTCAAACATTATACTTTATTCACATTTGTAGGCTTACGATTGCGAGGGTAGAAACCAAGAGTGTCTTTTACAACTTGCTAGTACGATTAGTAAAGCTGTAAATAACATAATCTCAGAGATCTGCAATCATGAACAAGATCCAGAAACATTTAAGCATCATGTTCATATTTATATTGTGCAGCAATATAAACTTATAGATTACATAGTAGAGTTGGTTGGTGAGAACAGTACAGGTATAGGAATAATACAATAATATTTTTTACTTAATATTTATGAATATGTTTCTAGTCCCGGCCGCTGTGAGGAATACTGTTGTTTCTGCAGTAACTGCAGTTCTTGCCGCTGCAGAATTGTTCACGAGACGTCTCGAAAAACTTGCAGCAGAAAACTAATATATTACTTTTTCGCAATTTTATGATGCACTAACTGAGAAAATAAATTACTAAAATTAAAATAACACGAAGCACAAATCGTTATAGGTACATAAAATAATAATAAATAATTGCAATGTGAATTTTAATGGCTTTTTCTTATAAAATTCGTTTTAATTTTCTCCTATTTACAAATAACTGTAGTACCTAATAACTGTTGTTAATAACAAAGTAAAATTTTGTTTTATAGTAGGTACTTAAAATACCAAAATGTAAAAGAAAACTTAATTTAACTTGGAAGTTGTGGTTAATCTATGCCCAAAAGAATATGGCAAAATGTATCTCGTCTCAGTCTGAATTGGAAAAATGGTCATAACGTCATAACCAATCAGAAACCTACATTATCTTCCATTGACCGAGACGTGTATTGTGCTTAAACGCATCCCGAATAACTTGGTTAGTTGACCAATATAAACGCTTTCACAAAAAAATAGTCCGAATTTAGTAATGCTGAAAACAAAATGTGCTGATTTTTGTGAGCTCAAACAAGTTTCAAAAATATAAAATAATGTAGTTATGACATAGAACCGAATTTAAGCAACGTTTCGGTTGGCGAATTTTAGTTAGGTGCTGAAGTTGCCCTGAAAGTGGATACAACTTCGTCAAGGAAGTAATGGTTAAAAGATAGAGCTGCAGGCACTATTATACGTTCTATTGCTAGTTGTTAGCTTTTCTCGTTATTCTAGATGTTAATTCTATACGAAATATTTTATTTTATTTGCATGTTGTTGCTTACGAATGTGATGGCAGAATCAAAGAAATTATTTCTTATTCTGGTATAATTAGTAGCGCTGTAAATACTTTGATGACAAAGGAAAGTGATGGAAAAACACTAAAACAACATATTTTTCTCACTGTGATGTATAAACTTACAAACTACTTATCAGTGTGCTTGATGAGACAAGTAGAGGTACAAATAAATATTGACAACATACTTTAATTTAAATTTTATTACATTTTAGTACATCCTCCGGCTCTCGGAATACGATTATTTCGTCAGTAATTACAGCTATAGCAACTTCAGAGTTGTTCGTAAGACGCTTAGAACAGATTTCTAAAGAAAACTAAATAAGTACATCACTTTTTCATAATTTTATGATGTTCTAGTTGAGAGTATAAAAATTAACAAAACTAACTAATAACATGAAGCACCAATCTGAATTTCGATAGTTTTTTTATAAAAATATTTTACTTAAATCTCTTATTTACAATCACTTTTCTAAATTAACTAAGAATTTTGAAAATGCTAAGTCAATGTAAATCGGTAGATTTGTCCGTCCAATCTTCTTCTGTGGTTAAATGAAATCGTTCACTTGAATAATGCTTCTTTCCATTCCTATTCTGGTCACTAAAAGTTTTCTAATTAGGAAAATTAAACTAGGAAACCCTTATCATACCAATCAAAATCTTCTACATCTCTAATGCTTTCTGGAAGGTACTTGTTGAACGTTTCTGGTAAAAAGTATATAAATAATGCCTCTATAACTGCTATGACTGCTAGTATTAATAGCGGCATATACCAAATTAATCCACCAGAAGCAATTATGGTGGGTGCTACCATAGCTCCTAATCTCGAACACATAACTGCAGTTCCAACACCTGTATTTCTAACAACTGTAGGGAAGAGTTCACTTGTAAACAAATACAGAGCAGGAACAGAAATCTAGAAAATTAAAAATTAAATCTAAATTACTATTCGCGAAACTTTCTTACTGAAATTCCAATAACTCCAAGACTAGTCAGTGCAATTCTTGGCCAATCTTCGTAAAATACACCTAACGGAACAGCTAAAATTGACGAAAATACTATAGCTAAACCAATACAAGTGGATGAAATTGTAATTCGCCTTCCACATCTTTTAACCACCATTAAACAAATGAGGGTACCAGGAACTGTCGTTATGCCACCAATGAGTACAGCCATGTACATATTTTGAGTTACTTGTCCAATATATTGAGTAAAACCATAATAAATAGTTCCGGAAATGAACCTACGGAAGATTTAATTTATTCGTTAAGTGAGTACTTAATTTTATCTTGAATGGGTACTTAAAATTTTTTAAAGCTTACCAAATAAAACATGAAAGTATAGTACGTTTACGAAGATTTCTTGTCTGCATAAGGGCAAGCACGCTTGGTTTTTCGATAGATGCGGCATTAGCAAAAGTAAAATTTTGCAAATTCTTTTTAAATGTACTTTTGTCGATTCCATTTGTTTTAGCAGCCGATTCTAATATTTTAATTGCTTCTTCATGTCTACCAACTGCAAGTAACCATCTGGGAGATTCAGGAATTAAACTAAAAAAAAATTTAAGTATAAATTTTGCCTGTTACATCATTATCTACTAAAGGAGTTTGTTATTAATGTGCAAGTGCAGTACAAATATTATTTTATTATGTAAGCAGCAGTTGATTTTTTCTGGAGATTGCTAAGTAAAATTGTCAACTTCAATCGCTAATTGTAATTTGTAATTATATTTTGTTTAATTTTTTATCTATTAACAGTTGCTGGCCAAATAACGATAACCTAAAGTGCAATAAATTGCACGTTATCTTTGCACTTTCTCGTTTTTAATTTAATTTAATAATTAAATTTTGAAGTGATTGTCAACTAGTCAACTTCTCTAGAAACTCTATCTATTTTTTATATTTACCAGATATAAGTAAAATAAAGGACGCTTAATGCACAAAGAGTATATTGTAGTTCCCTCCAATCTCTAATAAAGAACGCTATTCCAGCCATAATACCATTTCCAATACCTCCAGGTATTTGATACAAAATTGATATTATAGTTCTCCAAGGTCCACCGACAACTTCCATGCATATCACAAACGAAGTGATAACTGTACCACCATCAGCTATTCCTAGTAAAAATCTAAAAAGCAAGAAAAGCCAATACCAAGGCGAAATGGCCGATAGAGCACTAAAAAGAGTTTGTAGTATTATCGACGCTATTAATATTTTTCTTCTTCCATGTCTATCTGCTAAGATTCCAAAAACTATACTACCTAAAAGTCGACTTTTAGTATTTTCCCGAAATAATCGTTTTAATAGAACCTAACCTATCAGAACTCCAAACATTAATGTTATTTGAGCTAACTCGACTAAACTTTCTCGTTCACATACAAGATCCCATTCTGTTATAATGCTCGATTTTACAGATGTGTGATTGTATTCATAACCCCATTGACAGGGTGTAATTGTGTCTGTCGAATTTGACTCATCATTTTTCATAAAACAAGAATTTGGTGTCAAAATTGACTGCAAGAACATTTTCAATTATTTTTCTTTGTCTTTAGGGAAAATAACCCAAAGGTGGGGAGTGGAAAAATAATAAATATTTCATAATAAAATAATTGCATTGAGTTAATCTTAATTGAAAGCTAATGTTGTTTATTTAAAGAATAGTAAGTAAAATGAACAAAAGGGATAAATATTATTTTAAATATACTTGACCGCGTGTTTTTGAATTAAATAAGAATTAAATTTAGATCACATTATTTAGCAATAATGAATTTTTTACAAAAATAATAATATTGACAATAAATAAACACGTTGCGCAAATATAATTTGGAAAAAACTTCTTACATGTGGTATTTGAGATGCGTTTCCTGGGTTTATCAGTTCTTTCCACGCTGTTGAAGATAAATTTTGATATTCAGGCGGTGCTTTGCACCAAAAATCTGTTGGGGGTGCTAAAAAGACTATTCCCAGTTCAAACCATATTATTGGAAATTTTAATAAGGGCATTAAAAGTGATATTCGGAATTGCCAACGACCAAAATTGCCTATAGTGGCTTGCAACACGTCTTCGGTGTTAGCATTTTTATCAGTATCAACTACAATTATGATTAAAAAAAGCGTGTAATTTAATTTGAAATAATTCCATTAACTAACCTTTTCCATTGGTGCCATACGTTGTATGTACATTTTTGATTATTTTATTCTCTTCATCGTACTTATGTGACATTTTAGAACAGACTACTTGAATTCCTCAAGCACATTATTGTAACTGATACGATTTATGAATTTCATAAAATTGGTTTATATTTTCTTATCATCTAAGATAAACCGGTTTGACTTTAAAAAATTTATTTTTTATTTTTACATCAAGATTATCAGGTTACTCTATGTGCAGGTAACTAGTACAAAGGTAGACTCAATAGTTTTTAGAAGAAAAAATTAATTTGAAGAAAAAAGGTCCAATTTTAGAATTAGTAGGTTCCTAATTAATTTTTTTAATTTTTTTTATCTCGACACGTCAAAATGCTATCGTTAATGGAAAAATAGTTTTATGCTATTTCCAAGGGTCAAATTGTTTAGTAAAGTAGTAGAAGTTACATAGTTTACGCAAAAATATTAATTATATTGTTATAAAAATAAAACTTTAATAAACAACCTGATAAATTACTAATTGTAAATGTCTCAAAAAAGATAATTCTACTCGTATTAGCCTATCAGTAATTAATTAAAACCATTAAATTTTTATCATAATCTATGAAAGTTATCAAGAAAACATTGGTGAAGAAATACATGGTGCAAAATTTTTATAATCGTCGTAGTTTAATTTTATATGCATTAAAGATAAATCCGTGTAAATCCTAAAACTCGAAATTAATAATGTTTTGAAAACAATTCTAATTTAAGAACCACTTTCAATTCATTCTATCAGTGTAAAAAATACGATATGTACGATACTGACGATACCCTACCATATCCCAATGTGTAATATTTTGAATTTTTGATAAAACGTTATTTATTGAGATTAATGAAATACATCACAATATTGCATTTGTTATAATCGATTACTGCTTCCCCTTACTTTGTAACTTTGTTTTAGTGAAGAAGATTAGAATTTTTTATCCCCTTAAAAGGCTAATGAACAAAAATATTTTCCTTTTTCAATCTTCTTTTTCAGGTTGCATTAAACTGCTCTAAATCTTCTATAGTCTCGTATAAATTTATTTCGTAAGTTTCTGACAAAGGATATATTAAAAAGGGTTGCAATATAGCCAAAACGAAAAAAATCCAAAAGGGATTAACCCAGGTTTGAGAAAGCACCAAAGGAGCTATCATCGCTCCAATTCTTTCGAAAGTTAACGAATATCCGACACCACAATTTCGTACTACTGTGGGATAAATTTCATTCGTTAATAGATGGAAGGAAGCTCCAAAAATCTAAAACCATTATTTAAATTCAAATACATAGTTGGTTTGTTTACTTTTCTTACTCCCATTATAATAAAATTTAAACCAAAAAATAATATTTTAACCCAATCTGCTGTAATATTTAATATAGCCAAATATCCAAATGGTATTACAATTGCACTTATTACAGCAATACGACGTCGACCATAAGATTTAATTAAAGGAATGCTAATTATATATCCTGGAATTAAAAATATCCCAGTAATTGCTACAGCAGAGTAAATATCGTTAGTGGCTTGTCCAACATACTGTCCTAATCCAAAAAATGTTATGCCCACTGCAAGCCTAGAGAATTTTCATTAGCAGTATGTGAGCTGTTTAGGAAAAAATTACCAGCTTAAACTCAAAATAATGGTGGTTTTTCTCAATCGAGGACTTTCAAAAAGTGACTTCAAGCCTAATTGTTCTTTTTTAAGTATACTGGTAGCTTGAAGTTCATCTAAAGCTACCAATTGTTTCGTTTTGTTGATTTCACAAATCCTATCCAAAACCTTTTTTGTTTTTTCTTTCTTTCCTACCAACATCAACCACCTTGGCGATTCTTCGATTAAACTGACTTTGAATTAGTTTTAATTATTTAGAAGGAAAGTTTTAAATACTCACAAGAGATAACTAATACAAAGCATATTGAAAAAGGTAAAAGATAGTTGAAGTTCTCTCCAATGTCGAAAGATATAAGCTAATCCAGCCAGGGTTATGTAACCAATTCCTACAAAACTTTGATACGTGTTTGACGCTACTGATCTCCACTTGTTGCCTACAACTTCAACACCCATTACCATCGACGTTACTGATATCCCCCCAACAGCCAACCCTAACAAAAACCTAAAAACTAAAAATGAACCAAACGATGAAAATATTGCCAAAAGTCCACTCAAAATGGTTGATGAAATAGTAGAAAAAATAATTATATTCTTACGACCGTACCTATCAGCAGCTAAGCCTAACAAAGTGCTACCTGAAACAATTTTAGTTAATTGAAAATCTATAATTTTCTAATAGCACAAACCTAACATTACGCCACACATCATAATGGTTTGGCTTAAATTAGCCAAATATTTATAATCACAAACGAGATTCCAATTAGTAACAATGCTTGTCTCAATAATAGACGTATTATAATCGTATCCCCATACGCAAGGGGGGGTTAGGGTGGCATTTTGAGGCAAATCAATTGTTAAAAAGCACGAATTTTCTTGGATTATTATCTAAAATTTGAAAAAAAAATTATGTAATAAATGAAACAATATTTCAACAACTCACGTTAGTGGAATTAGCCACTACCACTTCGTAAGACGAAGATGAAATATTTGTGTTATTAAATTTAGGCGGAAGATTACACCAAAAATTTGTAGTTGGGTTTAGATAAATTATACTCATTTCATACCAAGTTATTAAAATTTTTAGTAACGACATTAAAAAACACATGCGGAACTGCCATTTTCCGAAGCTTCCAATTGTTCTTTCTACTAAATCCACAGAATGGTTTTCTTTGTTATCTTCATCTACAAGTATTTTCTTATGAGATGGGTTCAGTTGTTTTGATATTTATTTACCTGTGGTATATTTGCTCAAGTCTGCTTGTTCACTTAATAAATTAGCCTCGGTCATTTTTAAACGCAATCAATAATGGTTAGTTTTTAAATAAAAAAGTAACTAAAATTTACTAATTTGGAATAAACCAGCGGAAGTAATGAGAGCATTAGAATGATGTCATAAAGATTAATTGCTTGAAACATCTATATTCATTATAAATTAAGTTGTATTTTATTCATACATACAGTGTGTCCCACTGAAAACTGTCCACTTTTAATATCTTTAAAACCAAGTGTCGTATGAACATGAAAAAACGTTTCTTATGATTATAAACTCTTAAAGGTATGATTGGGGTATGACATTAGAATTTAATTAATTAATTATATATTAATATTATGAGGTTAACTATTTCTAACCATAACTAACCATATTACGACAATAATATTAAATAACAATATATTTCTTCTTTAATATACTTTTCTTCCTCATTGTGCATAAAACTGCTCGAACTCTTCTATAGTTTCAAATAAATTTATTTCGTAAGTTTCTGGCAAAAACCATATAAATATAGGTGGCCATATAGACAAAATTATAAAAATTAAAAGAGGATTAACCCAAGTTTGAGAAAGCACTAAAGGAGCTACAATTGATCCGATTCTTTGTAATGTTAACGAACAACCAACACCACAATTTCGTACTACTGTTGGATAAATTTCAGTCGTTAGAAGTAGAAACGTAGAGGCAAAAATCTAAAAGCAATATTTAAATTCGAATATTTTGTTTGTTGATTCTACTTACACCCATTATAATAAAATTTATGCCAATAAATAAGAGTTTAACCCAATTACTTGTAATGTTTAATACAGCCAAATATGCAAATGGTATTACAATGGAACTCATAGCAACACGACGTCTACCATAAAATTTGACTAAAGGGATGCTAATTAAACTTCCTGGAATTATACACAGACCAGTAATTACTACAGTGACGTATATATCTTCAGTGACTTGTCCAATATACTGTGTGACTCCAAAACATATTGTACCCACCAGAAGCCTAAAGCAATTACATTATAGATATGTGAGACGGTATTTATTAAAATACAGTTTACCAGTTTAAACTCAAAATAATGGTGTATTTTCTCAATAGAGGAGTTTTTAAAAGCGACTTAAAACCTAATTCTTCTTTTTTAAGTATAGTAGTATTCTGAATTTCATCTAGCGCTACCAATTCTTTAGTTCTGTTGATTTTACCAATTCTATCCAAAACCTTTTTTGTTGTGCCTTTATTTCCTACCAACATCAACCACCTGGGTGATTCGTCAATAAAACTGAATTGAATTAAGATTAGTTGTAATTACAAATAAGAAAAGTTTTAAATTCTCACAAGATATAACTAATACAAAGAATATTAAAAAATGTAAAAGATAGCTGAAGATCTCTCCAATCTCGAAAAATATAAGCTAGTCCTGCCATGGTTACTATACCAAAACCTGCAAAACTTTGATACGTATTAAATGCTAGTGCTCTCCACTTTTTGCCTACAACTTCTGCAACTAACACCAACGAGCTTACTTCTATTCCACCCACAGCTAATCCTAACAAAAACCTAAAAACTATAAATAAACCAAACGATGAAATAACTGCCAAAATTCCACTGAAAATGGTTGATGCAATAATAGAAAAAATAATAATTTTCTTGCGACCATAACTATCAGCAGCCAAGCCTAAAAGTATGTTACCTGAAACAGTTTCAGTAATTTCAATCCTTAAATCTCGTAGTAAACCAAACCTAATATCTCGCCACCCATTAAAATACTTTGGCTTAAATTTGCAAGATATTGATTTCCACAAACGAGGTTCCAATCGGTAACAATGCTTGACTGAATAACAGATCGATTATAATGGTATCCCCATAAACATGGTATGGTTAGATTGAATTTGTGAGACATTTCAATTTTCAAAGAGCACGAATTGTCTTGGACGATTATCTAAAATATTAAATTATTCTCTAATAAATCAAAATTATATTTAAGTAACTTACGTAAGTGGATTGAGGCACATCGTTGTAAGGCCATGATGGATTATTTGGTCTATTTAAATTTGGTGGAAGTTTACACCAGAACTGTGTATTTGGATTTATGTAAATTATATTCATTGAATACCAAACTGATAAAAGTTTTAGCAACGACATCAAAACACATATTCGCAATTGCCACCTTCCAAAACCTCCAATGGTCTTTTCTACCAAGTCCATAACATCGTTTTTTTTATCTTTTTCAGCTACAAAAACATTTTCTTCTGACGCTACTTGAAATTTTTAAATATTAATTTACCTTCAGTATATTTGTAAAAATGTGCCTTTTCACTTAAAAAGTCAGCTGCTGACATTTTTGAACACAACGAAGGGGAAATTGTATTGCTAATTTGCAATTGTATTGCATTTTAAATGCAAACATATTACAGCAGATCTAATTAGTAATTACTATGAATAAAAATTAATAATTATTATTATTAAAAATTGAATGGATTTCATACGGTAATTTTTAAATTGGATTGTATTTGAAATCTTTATACATATTATGACTAAATTATGAATTATAATTGAGGGGGTCAGAAGTCAAGGGATCTAAGTAGAAAAATAACACTCCTGAGCAGATTTACTTTAAAGTAATTTATTTTAATATATAATCAAAAATCTACAGAATCTATACGTTTATTTAGGATTTATACCGACAGATAGAAGCTGTGGTAGTAAAATCTACTTGAATCTCTTTGCTACCAAGTAAAACGTTACATCTATTTCCAGTTTCTGCACTTAATTCGATTTTTCAAAAATTTTTACTTAGATTCCTTACCTTTTGACCCCCCTCAATTAAAATGGTACCAATTAGAATAGGGCTATTTTTAATTGTCAAAATTTAGAATTCCATTGCTCGACTACTGAAGATGACACCAATGAGACCAATAATGCAATAATTTACAAAATTATGAACGTATACTTATATTTCAAAAAAAATTGAGCAATCTTGAAGATTTTTTTGCCATCTGTGTGTGACCATGACCATTTGACCATATTATGGTTGATAAATCAGAACGTTTATTATGATATAAACTCTTAAAGGTATGACGTTATAAATTAATTTATTACTTTTACATTATAAGATTATGAGGTTAACTATCATCATATCACGACAACCTTATTGAATAACAATCTATTTCTTCTTTAATCTTCATCATTTTGCATAAAACTGCTCTAACTCTCCTATAGTTTCATATAAATTTATTTCGTAAGTTTCTGGCAAAAAAACAGATCAAAATAGGTTGCCATATAGACAAAATTAGAAAAATCAGAAGAGGATTAGCCCAAGTTTGAGAAAGCACTAAAGGAGCTATAATTGACCCGATTCTTTGAATATTAACGAACAACCAACACCACAATTTCGTACAACTGTTGGATAAATTTCAGTCGTTAAAAGTAGAAACGTATGTTGTACATGAAAAAATCTAAAACAATAATTAAATTCAAATACTTTGTTTGTTGATTCTACTTACACTCATTATAATAACATTTAAGCCAATAAATAAGATTTTAACCCAATTACTTGTAATGTTTAACACAGCCAAATATCCAAATGGTATTGCAATAGAACTTATTACAACAATATGTCGTCTACCATAAAATTTGACTAAAGGGGTGCTAATTATAATTCCTGGAATTACACACATACCAGTAATTACTACAGTAGCGTATATATCTTCAGTGACCTGTCCAATATACTGAGTGACTCCAAAAGATATTGTACCCACCAGAAGCCTAAAGAAATTACATTAGGTATGTGAGACGGTATTTACTAAAATACCAGTTTATTAGTTAAAACTCAAAATAATGGTGTATTTTTTCAATAGAGGAGTTTTTAAAAGCGACTTAAAACCTAATTCTTCTTCTTTAAGGATATTAGTAGTCTGAAGTTCATCTACAGCTACCAATTCTTTAGTTCTGTTGATTTTACCAATTCTATCCAAAACCTTTTTTGTTGTGCCTTTATTTCCTACCAACATCAACCACCTGGGTGATTCGTCAATTAAACTGAATTGAATTAAGATTAGTTGTAATTACAAATAAGAAAAGTTTTAAATTCTCACAAGATATAACTAATACAAAGAATATTAAAAAATGTAAAAGATAGCTGAAGATCTCTCCAATCTCGAAAAATATAAGCTAGTCCTGCCATGGTTACTATACCAAAACCTGCAAAACTTTGATACGTATTAAATGCTAGTGCTCTCCACTTTTTGCCTACAACTTCTGCAACTAACACCAACGAGCTTACTTCTATTCCACCCACAGCTAATCCTAACAAAAACCTAAAAACTATAAATAAACCAAACGACGAAATAACTGCCAAAATTCCACTGAAAATGGTTGATGCAATAATAGAAAAAATAATAATTTTCTTGCGACCATAACTATCAGCAGCCAAGCCTAAAAGTATGTTACCTGAAACAGTTTCAGTAATTTCAATCCTAAAATCTCGTAGTAAACACCTAACATCACACCACCCATTATAAAGATTTGGCTTAAATTTGCAAGATATTGATTTCCACAAACGAGGTTCCAATCGGTAACAATGCTTGACTGAATAACAGATCTATTATATAATCGTATCCCCATAAACATGGGATGGTTAGATTGTATTGGTGAGACATTTCAATTTTCAAAAAGCACGAATTGTCCTTGGTTGTTATCTAAAATATTTTAAATTATTCTCTAATAAATCAAAATGCTATTTAAATTGGGCTGTAGATTAACTTGATTCATAGTATTACTAAATTATACATTATAATTAAAATGGTACCAATTATTAGAATAGGACCGTTTTTAATTGCCAAAATTTGGAGTTCCATAGCTCGACTACTATCACTTAAAAAATTTGAGGTACCTACTCTAAAAATTTTTATGTAAGGTACAAATGGACAAATATTATGTATAAAAATTTCCATAACTTGATAGTGCGAGTTTCTTTTTTCTTTATTTATATGATTTTATTAGGACCAATTTGTGTACCTAATTTGGTAAACATAACATTATTGTATTTGTTTTATGAAAAAATTTCAATTTTTGAAAAAATGACCTTAAAACAATTCTGACGAATTTGTGAAATATTAAATTTATTAATTATCTACTAATAACATAATTATAAAAAAGAAAATATTAATAAATAGAACATTTAAACATGTGAACCAAAAATGTTCAAAGTCCTCGACCAAAGTCGGCCCTATAAGAGTATTTTTATTATGCAAAATCATTTCAATGCCCTGCAATAAGTATTTATAATTACAATCATAACACTAAAATTTTTTTTCATAATCAAATGAATTTCTTAATCAACAGTTTAGGTTTACAACCATAATAAAGCTTTGAATAACTTTTAATAGATGGAGACTAGAGTTAAAATAGTTATTTTTTAAATTTTATTATCAATATAATGTTTGATAATTATTTTTATTTGCAGTAATTGATTGCAGTAAATTAAAGATAAATCTCAAATTTTAAAACAATTTTAACTTTTTTTGTTTTTGATTAGTTTTAATTCTAACCACGAGCGTTATATTATCTCCGCCTATTTTATTATAAAATACGACTTTTACTGCTAAAACCATTGGTAAAAAATTCGGTACAATATTTTTTACCTTTTCGATACCTACTACCATTCTACTACCTACTATATACATATAAGAAACGTGAAAGAAAATATGATCCACTATTTCCAAACCTACTGTAGAATATCTAAAAGAGCATCATTTATGATCAACGTAGTTCATCTATATCATAAATTTATAATAATATCGCACTTATCGCAGCTAAGACACAAGACGTGTTTACGTTCTGAAGCTCTGAAAGAGCGCTACGGGTATCTTACAAAACTTAAAGATAGGTGTAGCTTCGATAATAGGAAGAATTTTAAATTTAGTTTAATTTTAAGTAGTAAACTGTGTAATTGTTACGGTCAAGAATCAAGACCATAATCTTTCAATATTATCCAAATGATTTAAATAAGTTTTGGTTCTGAAACCAACTAAAATAGTAACAGGAACGTAAAATAATTTTGACTCATAATAGGCACGCATGGCAGCTGGGTGGGTACTCTGGGCAGTTGGTGAGTAACGATACCACGGTTACCCGATGGTTTCTGGGACATCTGGTTTCCTGCCACTTCACTTGATTTTATACCAGCCGGTAGGAATGCCGATACGTGAGAATATTATACCAGTGGTGGAGTTGTAAAGGTATGCATAAAGTCGGAAGTAGAGTTAAACAGAACTGCAGTATACCGCTCAACGCACCTCAGCTACTGCCATCAGTCTTTTCTTCTGCTTGCAGAGGCATGGTTTACCAAAAGGCCCTCCCTAATCGAAACTCTTAAATACATCACTGGTCATTTCTGATTATTAGATAATGAATGATACATTAGATATTGATAGATAATGGATAATCAGATAATGGAATGCATACCAAGAGTCAATAGAAATACAAGACATCAATGACAAAGATTGACAGATTTATGAGGGAAAAAACAAAAACCTCTAAGTCATGAAGAGAAGAAGAAAAGAAATTTACGTGGCAACAGGTAAAAAGACTGTGCATTTTTGTTTTGCTGCTGCTGAACGAACAGGTGCTCCGTTTTCTTCAACACAAGTTGGAACAATCGAACAATCTTAACTCAATAAATCTACAGGTCAATGCTAAAAATTACCTAAATAGGTACAGTTTCTAGAGTTTGAGTACGTTATGCGTCATGAAAGATATTGATCTCACAGTGATGAGAACGATAGTGAAAAGTGCAGATAACAGGAACACCAACGAGGTTATTAAGAGTAAAATGGGTACCACACTATAGCAAAGACAACAAGTGGTAACTCAAAATTTATGTAATTCATTTGTCTACAAGCAGGATTATGGGAAATGGCGGTCCATAGATTTCATCGGATTGTCAAAGACGTCCGCGGAATCGAGAAGATTAGAGGTCTGTTGTAAAAGATCTAATATGAAAAACGTCATTAGGAATCGATATAAAGTTTATGATAACAGTATTGGATTAATTCAAATAGTTGTAAGCAAAGACAAGACTTTGACCCACTTTTTTTCAATGCGAAGTCAAGATCAGAAGGAAGTTACAACCTTCATTTTATATTTTTCAATTACATCACAAAAGGTGTGACGTAATTTAAGTAACACTTTATAATAATTTTTGCTGACATCTTTTTGCTACTTGCAATATTAGGTAAATATAGTACCTATAGTAATCCATAAATTACGAAATTTTGCTCTAGAAATCTATTTAAAAATGTTGTGTCTGCTTTTCTTAAGGAAAGTAGCGAATATGTAAATTTTAATTACATAATGATAGAAAAGAGCTCGATCAATGCAAGTGTATGTTTAACGGTTTAGGAATTTACGTATCCTAATGCTCAATTGAAAATTTTTGAGCGATTCGCCATGGTTTTTCCAACTCAACTTTCACTGAGCTCTCTCTTACTTCGGTTGATTACAGCTCATTATAAATACATTAAAATCCCTTTTCAAGTAATAACGATAAAAACCACATTTTCAGGACAGATTAGCAATGCTTTTATAATTATTAAAAGGGTTGTTACTTAAATTAACCAAATTATTATTTTGTCCCTCTAAAAACTCCTCGCTTCTATCGAAACATTCAAAAGACATCAGTACAAAATTGTAGAATTTTCGAATAAGTGGAAATTAATTACGTAACCAAATCTATCTAAGCTATTTGGTGAAAATAACAGTTTTCAGTTTCATTAATTTCTTCTTATTTACTGTCACTTGAAATTCGCGTAAGTTGTTATGTAGTGAGTATATAGGAGTATGAAACGATTATACAAGTCATTCACCTCAAGAGGTTGAAGTCCGTTTATATACTCTCTCTCAGCTGTTTTATAAAGCATACGCCGCCCCTGATAAAATAACAACACTAGGCTCAAACAGTAGTCTTTTTGATGAGCCAAAATTTATTTTGTCTTGCCTTTCTATTTATACATTAGGTCGATATCCACGAGCGTTCATTGACTGTCATGTTTTCGTAAAGAAATTAGTGAAAAAATGTCAATTAAGAATTTTGTTACCAATAAAAAATTATACACCGAAATAATTACTATTTTGATGGCTATTTGATATTAATAGAATTTTAGAATAATATTTTATTATTGCTAAAACACGAACTGCCATTGTATAAAAGCGTATTATTGCATTGAAAATGTGTCAAAGGCCTGCTGTACAATGACCTAACGCTTGAGAGCGAGCTCTACTAAACATTTATGATAAATCCCAAGCATTTAAAATGGATCAAAGTAAACATCTAAATTATCGATCAGGAAAGATCTTTTGGATTATAATCAAAGTAATAATTTTTTTAACAATTTTTTATGAGTTCAATTCAAGTTATTCTAAAGACGTACGGAAAACTCCAATCACATAGCAAATAACATCAATTGATGGAGGCGTAATATCGGCTCCTTTATATTAGTACTGCTAATTCAAACGTTGTTTAATCATTACATGAATTTTTATCGGGCTCGCTCTTTACTATTAAATTATAATAATCGTCTTATTTTGTAAAAAATAAGAAAGCAATTTCTATTGAGTCTTTATTAATGGTCTATAACTCATTTATATTACACTTTAAAATCTATATTTACGTTTTAGTTCATTAATAATTTTTATCACCCCAGTTGACCGTAAGAGAGGACATGTTAAGCCGTCGTTTTAAACTTCCTTGTAATTGAGAGAGAAGTCCTATTTTACAAATACAACAATATTCTAGATAATTGTGTTTTGTTCACTATAATCAAAATACAGGACACTTTTACAATGTATAGACAAGGAATGGCAAACAAGTCGATCGCGAAGCGATTTTTAGTACTCGTAGCCGATAGGAGCCGATTTCAACAAGCAAACGCAACTTAGTCGTGGCTCATAGAAACAAATTGTTGCGGCTCCTTTAGTATCATATTATACAATTAAATCGTATACGACGGTTTCGGATTCGGATAGCTGAGAATTATGCTTAAGTACGCTTAAGTACTATAATAAATCATAGCTGACTTATCAGGCATATTTAGTCAAATATCAAAGTGACGTTTGATGGTATTTGCGCTCTGTAGTCGTGACTTATAGCAACAAATGGTCGTGGTGGCTTCTTTAGTATCATATTATACATCTAAGTACTATAATAAATCATAACTGACTAATCAGGCATTTTTAGTTAAACATCACAGTGACATTTGATAGTATTTGCGCTCTGTAGTCGTGGCTCCTTTAGTATCATATTATGCAACATACAACTAAGTACTATAATAAATCATAACTGACTTATAAGACATTATTAGTCAAACATCAAAGTGACGTTTGATTTTATTTGGTGTCTGTAGTCGTGACTCATAGAAACAATCCTTTAATATCATACTATACAATTAAGTACTATAATAAATCATAGCTGACTCATTAGGCATTTTTAGTAAAACGTAAAAGTGACGTTTAAAGTTATTTGTGCTCTGTAGTCGTGACTCATAGAAACAAAAACGGTCGTTACTCCTTTAGTATCGTATTATACAACTAATAAGTGCTATGCTAAAGCATATCCCATTATTTTACACGACGTTAAGCTATAGTTAAATTTTTTTATGCAAGCAGGCCTTAAAATATTAGACAACATTATGTAAACTCCAATTTTGCTGCGCGTAAAATCGAAATAGCGCAAATGACATTAAACTTCACTTTGACGTACGAACCAAAATGGCGGACGAGACAGCTGCCTGTATAGTAGTTGACGTCAAGATAGTAGGTAGATGGCGTTTTTAAGAAAAACAGTTTATCGTATATTTAGTGAAGTTGACCACCCCTGGTATAGACCATGCAGCTATCCTAAACCTCAAAAGACTTAGTGTTGGTCAAATTGCAAAAAAAGTTACATGTTCTCGTGCTTTTTAAGGACGGGAAACAATTTTCTGAAGCTGGGGCACGGAAATACAAGAGAGTATGGCCAAATAATAATGCTTGAATGATGGAGATTGGTGTGATAGAGGACGGTGGAATGTAGTAGGCCGAAAATACCAGGTTGTATAGGTAATACGGCAGAAATTAAAAAAGACAGAACGCAGCTTCTCGTCTCATTCATGAAGTATCCTGAAAAAACTGAATTTTTTCCAGTTTCTTTGAAATAATTTTCCTTTTATTAAAAAAATCCACTATTTTTTTGGACACCCAATCTGCGATAATTTTTAGAAAGCACCAAAAATTGAAAAATATCACGCACTGCTACAGTTATTTTTCTCACATTTAATTCTAACCATAATTTTTTAAAGAAGTATAAGATTTGCTCCAAACAAGATTACCTACCACGATGTTGGTAGAGGATTAATTAAAATTAGTTTCTAAAATTTTATTGATTTTGTAAAATTTAATTGATATATCACGAACCGCCACTGGAATTAGATATAAAATTAAATTGTAACAAAATTTCCAAAAACATGTTATCAACCACATGCACTAATACTGACATCGAGAACGCTTCAGGTGTGAAAATCAAAATAAAATACGTATAATTATTCGAGTTTATCGCGTGTGAGAGTGTGTTTGTGTACCTTTCAACATAATATTTATAAAAATTTTAAATTAAAAAATATTTAAGTAAATGTGAATACTAAACAATTTGGATTATGGTTTTGCTGTAGACCTAAGGTCGTTTTTCTGAAAATAAGGTAAAAAAAAGAAAGTTCCATTACGTAAAAAGTTATAAAAAAGGCTGTAAAGAGGCTACATATTCCTCGCTCTAGACCTCTAGAGATAAATAATATTTTTGTGGATGTGAATAGTGAAATTATCCAATATTTCTTTAGAGAAAAATGGGAATAATAATAGTATATTATCCAATGAGCAGGTAATGAGCATTACCTGCGAGTAGGATACTATACTTTATCCACGACTGTAAATATCGGGGCTGTTTTGATTATATTTTTCTAACCAAAAATTTTTGGTAGCGGTTAATAAAGCTAATAAAATTAATTTTCACTTATTTGATAATTGTGGATATACAGGGTGTAACAAATTATGAGTTATTAACTATATGTTATTTGAGAAGATTATGAAATTCGGTATAATGCGACTCAAAGGTAGAAAACTTGTTCCCGAACTCCCTGTTTTACGAATTCAGAAATTGTGTTTATTGGTTCCCGTCTTCATCTGTAATTTTTATTAACTGCACTACTCGTTCACACACTTAATAATTATTATTGATTAAAATTAATAAAGTTTTGTTGTGAGGTACAAAAATAATAAAATGACATACAAGGGTTATTCCAATTCAATGGGCTCCATGGGGATCTCGCTTATTTGAAGAAATAGAGAAATAGTTAAATTATTAAAAAGTTGTAGAATTTTATGCTCATTTTAAAAATCCCCAAAAAGGTCCATACCTGATGCGTTCTACCCTGGTCCAAATTTAAAATTAAAAGATGCCTAAAAGTGTTTTATTAATGTTACCGATCCCGTTACAAGACATGGATCACATCACCCTAAAGATTCCTAGAAAAGTTTGAAATGTCTGAAAACCCCCCGAGGTTGTAAGCCTTCGATCCTAAGACTTAGTTTTAGGAAATTCTGACTTTATTTAGAGATATTTATGGTATGATCTACCCTGGAACCTAATTCAAAGTTTCTAGTATACCTAGAAAGGTTTGGCGTTAATTCATGTTACCTACCTCGTACATGATATGAATTAATGAAGCACTTCTAGGCATCCTAAGAAATTTAATTGTAGGTACATATTAGGTGCCCTTTAGGTAGATCACACCTTAAAGATCTCTCAATAAAACCTCAATTTCCTGAAATCCTCCTGGGGTTTTGATAGCCTCCCATTCGAAATTCAGCCTTTGTTTACAGATTCTTAGGGTATGATCTACCCCAATACCGAATTTAAAGTTCCTCTAGGTTGCCTAGAGGTGCTAACTTCAATTCATGTTACCCCAGCATTACATGATATTTTTTGAATTTTGACCTGCTTTATATCTTTTTGGGTCAGAAAAGTTAATAAATTTATTATTAAATGAATGAGGGCACTTTCAGGCATAATAGGAACTTTAACTGTAGGTAGGTAACATCAAAAATATACGATCCCTGAAAAAATTCCCGAACCTCGGGAAAGCCTTGGGAAGCTCACAACCCCGGGGGTTGTGGGGAAATTCGTGGAGCTTTTAACGACGTTAAATATCTACTTATTTATGTATCGCCTAAATTTTCTAGGAATCTTTCTTTTATAGACACAAAGTTTAAACACTTGTATTAACACGTCATTATCTAAAGCAACAGTTCCTTGGATCTATAAAGGCAAATTTAGGAAAAAAAACAATGTTTTGGTTTTTCTGTATTTTTTAGGATTTTTTCTAGGTTAAATCGTATTTTACGATTGACTATGCTAATGTACCTACCCACCTACATCATATTTCAATAAGTACAGACGATGAAGATTAACAATTCTTTAGAATTTTCTTCCAATATTTTTATGTAATTTATTTCCGTTAGTAATAATGTCGCGCTGTCATCGCTTTCAGTAATAATTTTCACTTGACTATTAAAGAGGTGATTCTAGAAACTATTCTAAATCCCCAAGATTATAAATTTAACCTTCTCTTACATTTAGTTTATGCTCGGTTTATGCAATCACTGGCGGAATGCTAAAAGATGTTATTTATCTTAGGTACCTCTTATCGAAAAATGTTTTGTACATAGCGCTTTCTGCAATGTGCTTCAATGGTCAAAAAATACAAAAATTTGGAATTTATTTAAACAGTCTATAAATTCGTTTGAACTTTCTGATCACATGAACAGCAAAAAACGCACACGCATGTTTCTTTTATTTTTATTTGTAATTTTTATTTTATTTGGGGTACAAATAGTTAAAAAGTTATGCTGGAATTGGAGAGCATTGTAAAATTAGAGGCGCTATGTAATATCGATATTATAAAAGTTGGTTTATTTTAATTTTAGCTTTGTAAACCATTGTAGAAAAGCCATTTAATTTACTTGAACACAGAAAAAGCTTTTACATCTTTTCAGCACGACTATTTAATGGAGTTGTACGATTCCCAAAGGCCAATGTATCAAATTGGTTCTGTTCTGTAGGTATTAATTATAGACCATCTAGAGCTATTTTAGTATTATCCTGAAGGGGTAACATTCGGATTAAATCGCCCACCTTTAAATTGATTAGGTTATCTAACTTTATAGCCAGTGAAAACAAAATACAGGTTACTCAATAACTCACAAGAACTGAAAATCAAAATGAAAACTTATAGTTTTCACATTTAGGTCTTGGAGAAAAAGGTTTAGGTATGGAAGAAAATCAAAATTTAGTGCAATTGTAGTAATTTTATGAATGTCAAGGACATTAAGTTAACAATAAATGTTTTTTTGAGTCGTTCGTAATCGTAATATTTCGTATTGTTATCAAAGAGAAGAGATACAGGATAAACGCGTATCGTTTTGTGCGCCGTTTTTCTGCAACAAGGATTCACGAGGCCAGTGCTCCCTCGTTCACTGTCGTTTGTACGTGTATGCCGCGTTCATAGTATCTTTACCCCGTGTGTATTATGATACATAACCTTCCTCAATACGACAATAAGTTTTTATTACATTTTATTGGTTTGCTTCCACTTTAACTGTTTGAATTTATAACCATTTTAATTGTTGTGGATCATTCATAATTGACATTTTAAATAAGTTCTTAGTGAATTTTAAATTTTTGTAATTAAGTGACTATGACCTTTGTGCCAATATTGCTTTTGCAACTAAATTATTGGGTAATGTTTCTATCCAAATATTTATTTAAATTTTAATAAATTGCTTTACTTGGAAATTCTTTAGCTGTATATTATAAACTAAACTTTTAAGGGTTAAAAAAATCTTTAGCGATTGGTAACACAAGTGCTTTACGATTTTTGGTTGGTCCCTACTTCCCACCTCTTGAATGAAATATGGGGCCTTCTTTCAATTCTATAAGCACTCTTTTTAGATTATGTCCAATTGCCTATAACTTAATTTACTTCTATATGTCCTCCACAGTTGTTGCTGTTTCATTGCACTATAAAATTTCAAATTTTCGTAACAGAAGAAGAACACGGTGTTACCCAAAAACAAAGTTTATGTAAAAGTCTTCTCAAAAGGGTGATGAAGAGGTGGGGGTAATGTTTTCTTTAGTAAAAAAAGGCGAGGACGACGACTCTATAAAGCCCCAGCATGACATCAAGATTATCTCAAACTGAGCTTTTGGAAAAGTGAAGATCTCTACTGGACCTTTTTTTCCTGCACCTCTTTACTCATTATAGTTTCCATAAACTTTATTTCAATAAACCAGACTCCCCCAATTTTTAAAGAACAATTGGCAAGTGTTCTCACCATATCTTAGTCAATGTTCCTTGGGAATTGGAATTTTAAGCGTAGGTGCGCTCAATTCTAAAATTCTTAAATGTGCAAAAACCAATATTGTAAATTAAAAGTCATTTTGGTACAATCCGATTACATACAGCTGCTCTGCTTCGCCAAGCCAGCTCACTCATTAAATTGAATATTTTGGTACATTTATGTGTGCGCATCTAGTCCTTAAATTTTAATATAAAATTGTTATTACTGGGTTTTTTTACTTAAAATTTCACAATATTACAATAAGTAATTACTTGTCTTAGTGCAGGTGATGGCCACCAGAAGTCAAGCAAGGGCAATGACCTAGCAAATGCATCGCGGAATTCTCTTTGAATACTTTTTAATTTTACCTATATGCACCTTTTAATTAAAAGTTTTGTAACTTTCTCCAATAAAAAAAAAGTAAAACTTATTTTTATGACGTAAAAGATGAATTCCCAGTTTATTAATTCAAAAAGTTTGTTAATTTGAAGGTAGGATAAAGATCACAGCAGAGTTTGAAATAGAAAAGGTTAAAAGCTCCTACCATTCATTAAAAAGTTGGAATTTATAAATGAAACTTTATGCTCGAATTTACTAGAGATGGGTAGGCTAATTACAACACATTACTCTTGTAAAATTTATTTTAATAACTAGAATATTGGAATTATATTTAACCGGCAAGTGGTGGTCATGGAAAAAGCTCGATGGGATCATAATTCGTTTTTCATTAAGCAGTTTGACCACAAATGTGAGTTGGTAAAGTAATAGTTTCAAGAGTACATAGTAAACTTATTATTTTGAAATTGCTCTAGGTTCTTGCTTTAGTTTGTAGTTTGCATGGAATCCCACAATGTGAACTTTTACAAGTAAGCCATTGACCCTTCTACGTCACAGCGCGACCCAGTGTTTCGTTGATATCGACCCTTATCGGTCACGGCCCTCGTTCGTCATCATTGTTTTATATTTTTAACAGTTAACCTGCAAATATATAAATAGAACAAGAACATATTACATTTAATTGTTTTACAAAATTTCCTAATGTATTTACACATCTATTAAAATTAGTTCAAACATTTGTTGCTTTTACAGTTACCACTTGCACTATCAAAATCGGCAACCTTTGCCTTGGAAACATGTATTTACCAATAAACCAATAACCAATGTTTTATTTTTATTGTGTTTATTTATCCAAACAAACAATAATTATTTTTGCCCTGCTGCCTCTGGACGAAACAAGTTTGTTTTCTCATAATTCATTTTTTCCAAAATCGCTCGGAATGTGGAGGTATTGCTGAAAAACTACAAAAGTATCAAAAAAGAAAAAATAAGTGGTGGGGTAGCTTATTTCTTGAGATCAAAATAAACTAAAAAACTAACAGTTAGTACTGGTGTCACAGTGTCAGTTCTGATTTAAAGATTAAGCCACGATGTTGAGTTTAAGCATTTTCACAGTAGGTATCTGTTTAAGCCCTGTTTTAAAACTCGAGTGGCAAATCGGTACGGTGAACTTGGCCTATGTGGGGTTGCTGGACATTTTGAACGGACCGTTTTATCCTGGTTACACTTGATAGGAGTTTTGAATAGGTCTGTTCGTTTATCTTGCACTAACTTCCTCTAACTTGCTCCAACTCACTACAACTAACTCCTGATCTCGACGAGGAGTAGGAAACGTAGAATCGAACACTGTTCCGAACAACCAGTGCAAGACACAAGAGCAGACTTTGTATTTCCTACTCCTCATCAAAAGTACGAGTAAGTTGGAGTAAGTTAGTGCAAGACACACGAACATACTTAATGTGACTAAGCTTCTACATTATTACATCTGATACGTCACATTAAAACTTCAATAAGTCATAACAGACCGTTCAAAATGTCTTGAAACCCAACATTAAAGAGTTAGCAGGTCTGTTCGTTTGTATTGTACTAACTTACTCCAACTTGCTCCAACTCACTACAACGTACTCTTGCTCTCGACGAGGAGTAGGAAATATAGAAACAAACACGGTTCCGAACAATCAGTGCAAGACAAAAGAACAGATTTTGTATTTTCTACTCCTCGTCAAGAGTAGGAGTAAAGTTAGAGCAAGTTGGAGTAAGTTAGTGCAAGACAATCGAACAGACCTAATGAGTTGAAATGTAATTTTCTTCATCTAATACTCATTTTCCGTAAGTTTGCACTACTAGACCTTTATCTTCTGTCCAAATTTGGTGTTTAAACTTCCTTCGTCTTTAAGTACATGTAAAATCTGTATGGTGTTGGTGATGAATCTATAAGAAGCAGATTTTACATGAAAATTATTTAAAATTGGTACCCCTTCCAGTATATGAAATATGATGATATGCAAAGAGATTTAGCTGCTCCTTCACTAAATTTATTGAACGTCTTGTTAAGTATGTTGTTAATTTTAATTTTCACACAAATTGAAATAAATTTTGATTTTATTTTCCTCCATAAAATATAATATGTTATAGACCTATTAGAATGTCAAGAAATCCAACCTTGTTATCTTAGTTTTGTACCACTCCTCAACGTGAAATCCTTTTTTTACTGACCTCACACCTCACGTAATAAGTTTATTAACAACCTCGTCTTTCCATAGGACAGTAATATATTGGAAATAAAATTTAAAAAAAATAAATATTTATAATTCAATAAACGTTTAAATGATGAAGATATATATTTCAATTAAATGATAAAGTTAAACATAACGTACTATTTTAAATCCTTGGTGTTGGAAATTACAGCTATTAGAGTATTATAAATTAAGCTGTAGGACTTGAATTAGAAAAAAAGTGTTGAGGACGTTATCCAAGGCAATTATTTAATTAAAATAGAAGCGAATGAAAAAATTTTATACCAAAAGGTGGTTTCGGTGTATCTCGAAAAGCTTTTGAATAATCGAAGGGATACGGTGAGAGTTTTTTTGTTGGTTTTCTCTGTAACTAAAAGCTCAGTTAATGGAATTACCATTATTGGTAATAAAATAAAACTTTCTATATAGAGCTTGGAGGCAATTAATTAAATTAATTTATTGTTATTGAAGTGTTTTAGTAATACTTATATTTACACAATAGCTTTTATTTTTAATATTGATTCGATTTTATTAATAAATTAAATACTTTGTTATCCAGATATTATTGAAATATGTAATTATTTTTTTTCCACACGAGCTAACTTCTTCGTAATTTTGTTTTGTTCAAAAGTAAATAATTAATTATAATTTTGAGTAGATAAATATAAAGTGAAAGTAACAAACTTGACACTACTTGCTAATTTTCAAATAAATTGAAAGGTTGCCTGATAACTTTCCAGCGGTCGTTGCTCTTTTCTATCGGGAATATCATCAGGATTAAATTTATGCGTATGTATTAATGTTATTGAAACATAGTGATCAGTAAAATATGGACAGGAATATTCCTAAAATTAATACAATAAACTTAGGTTTGTTAAAAATGTGGAAAACCACTGGAACCATGGGAAAAAATGTTAAGTAAAATTTCTAGTGGAGCTGAGGAAAGGAAATTATGGAGAACATAACAGTTCAGAAAAATTGGGCAGTTTTGAAGTTAGAAAACCGGATTTTGGCGACGGATAGAGGGGAATGATGAATAAACACCAATTGATCAAGTCATGTACATATTCAAGACCTGTCTACTGCTACTTTATAAATACCGATTTGGACATAATGCTATATGTGATGAAAAGATAATAATGTGATTATTACTTAGAAGCTCATAAAATTTCGCTAAGCTCATATGAAAAGAAGAACGGTCCACACGCTTTAATAATTGTCGAGTATTACAACGAACCAAGTGAGAAAGTGGTGAAATAATGATAGATAGAAGAAAGTCAATCAGGAGGACTCGATCTGCTTGAAATGCACATAATCAAGAACGAGTGAGACGATCAATTCTGTCTAGCCCAAAATGAGCAGTTCAGTACAAAAAGTAGCCTAGACTTTTGCCTTTTGGAATACTTGAGTGTTTTGTTCAAGAAACCTAGAAATATTGAGGAGCTCAAAATAAATATCCTAGAAGCAAACGAAGGTATTCTACAGGGTAAATCTTTAAAAAATTATAGTTAATTTAGTTCGTCGTCGACAAGAGCTTCTGAAGAAAGAAGATACCATTTAAAATTATGTTTGGTATCGGTTTCGTCAAGACTGTTTTTTTCAGAGTATTTTCCATTACAAAAATATCTATATGTAGGTAGAGCAAGAATTCTGCCCAGATAATCTGTTTGACCTGCTGGATTGTTGATTAACACCAGCTCTTTCAGATAAAACCAAAGAAAAGAGTCGGGTGATCTCAAGTTGGTAACACAATCTCTTCAAAATGCCTTGCAGTGTCGTCCGAGACACCTCAGATGACTGAAACGTCTAGTTTTATGGTGGAAGTTCTTGGTTCTTTCTGAAAATCTTCCTGCACACGTTCTTCTGTACAATCTGAAAGTTGTCTCCTACATATTGGGCGAGAAAGTCAGTTATGGACCCTTTTCTTGAAAATGTTTAACAAAGCGATGAGTTGTTGGCTTTGAGGGCGAAAACTGTATAATTTTAATTCGTTGTTTCGTTGTGAATTTCTTCATCACATTTTTCTGACCTGTCACTTATTTGCTTACTTCTGACAAACAAAAAACAAGAGAATCAGTAATAAATAAGTTATTCAATTTTTCAATGGTAACGTTACTTATGACCCACTATATTTTCGAGAGATTGGGATACATTTTCAAATATCCACATTAAATCTTGACGAGTTCAGCCACCCGCCTTAATTAAATTATAAATGTAAGCACGTGTTATAATTTAATTAACGGTAATCTTAGAAAGTTTTTATCCAAGACAAAGCTGATAGTAATTTTGGTTGTTTTCACTTTTATTTTCCTTTTTTATAAAAAAAAGTGTTAAAAATTCATATTTATTTTCCCTTTAGAATTTTATAGTTGAAAAAATGGAGTTTAAAACAATAGTAAATCACTGCAATTTACCGTTTATCATTTACATATAACTGTGTAATGCAAATAGTGGGCAGAAACAATATTAAAATTTTCTACATGACTAGTTTAACATTTATCTTCACTTAATACAGATTATTCAACTGATTATAATAAACATTTTAATCAAATTAATTTTATGTTAATTAAAATGATCTTAATTCGGCGTTTAAAATTGTTAAAAATTATATAAATAGTGCGTATACTTTTAATTTTAATGATGAATTAATTAACGAATTTAGCGAAAGTGCTTTTAAGGTTTTGAGTGATGAAAGTTGAACTTACAAACTTTCTTTGGCCCTGTAGCTCTAACCTGGTTTACATTTTTTATCTATACCTTAGTCCTTTAATCCTTCAATGTTTTGTAATCAATTTTACGTCAAAACCATGTTTACTTTGTTTGCTAATTATTTATTGATAAAGTGTTCAATACATTGACGAAAATTTAGTTTTTTATTTTTATTTTAGAGTAGCTCTAAGCTAGGACATTCTACCACCTACCAGGCCTAAAAATGTACCATACTGAAAGATTTAGTGTTAATAACTAACAGATGGCTTGTGTTTGGGATGGAAGAGGGGTCTAAAGATATTACTCTTTTCATTTAACAATCCTAATGCTTTTGATTTTAAATTTAAAAAACTAATGGGCTGAATGTCGAAAAACCGCCGGATTTTTAGCGCCGATACTGCATCCTTACACGACTGAGATGATGTCGATCGGACAGGCTTCCTTAACATTTCGTAATCCAGCATGTAAACCCATCAGATTCCACATTTTAGAATCAAAAACATTAGGACCATGAAAAAACATTTCTAGCCACCCTTCCAATAAATCTTTATCCCTTAATCAGTCAGGTACAATGAATGGTAATTCCTTTCCAATTTTCTAATCGATTTTATGAGACAATGCCACATAGTAAAGCATAACCTACCGATTTAATGGGAATAGTCACCATTGATGAGTGAACTCATAATATTTATGTATGCAGATGTTTCTGATGTTCTCTTCTAAAGAAACAAATCTAGACCTTCCGACTGTTCCAACTATTTTGTTCTCTCTTTTACTGTACCTACAAGAAAACACTACCATAAGGGTAACTGAAAATGGTCCTCTCTTGTTTTCACTTTGACCGATGCCTTCTACTGGGCAAGAGAGAAGGTGAATCTTCACTTGACTGCAGAGAGCAACATAACACTCTAAATTGAAGTCTAAGCATTTGAAATATACATATTTCATTTCCGGGATATGCTAAATTTGACTTAAGTGCAATGATTTAAGAACTATTAGCATATAAATGGCTCTAAGCAAATCTAATACCATAATAATAATAATGAAAAAGGTTAGGCATTTAAAAAAAGCAGTCTCCATTTGTAAACCCTGAAAAGTAAGGCCATTTAAATTTTGTTATTATCTTGGTACCTAAAAAACTTAAGGTTAAGCAAGTGTAGGTATGTATTTTACAAGGATTTAATATCCGTAGGTAGAATTTGATATTTTATTGTCGAGGACAACTTGTGAACAAAAAAGTACAAAATTTTGTTTTACTTTCTTATTCGACAACAATTTTTGAGAATAAAGCTTAATTATGATAAATTAGAAGTATTAAAACGCTAAATATATTTTTTATTATTAATGGGCTTGTAATTGCTTACAAAATAATTATTTTTACACTTTTTTGATTTCTAAACGTCTGCGAAAGCGAAAGTTGTAATCACAGTCTTCTAACCTTACTTACTTTCTTTACTTTCTACTTTACTCAGTAAGATACTTATAATTATTAAAAAAAACTCACTCTTATTTTCTATTATTACTTAGTTTTTTTTTGCATCAATAGTTTGTTCAACTGCACGTCAATGAGGGGAAACATTACATTTACAAGTTTCTTTACGTTGTGAAGTAACTCCTTGATGTTTATTATTTTTGGAGTACTTTTAAATTTATTTTTATTGTATAATTTAATAGTTGGAAATTTTTAAATTAACTTTCTCTAAATAAATTTTATAACAATAAAATTAAATAAATATTCAATATTTATAAACGCGACTATTAGGAGTTTTCTCCTAATAGTTGCAAAATCCAAGTGGACGACTTCTTAAGTCAGTTTTTGTAAACGTCCGGAAATGCCTTATTAAAGATTCCAGTTCTTTGGAGATGAAACTTAAAAACCATAATTTTAATACCAACTGTTAAAGGGAAAATGTAATATTGCAGAGTTTCTTTAGTCTACTGGAGGACCACAATCCACAAAAAGATTAGAAATTAACTTACTCGTTTGTTTATTTTGGATTCTAATTATGCAGAATAATTTCTTGGGCACTCCCTAAAATAGCAACACAATTTGACCCAAAAGATTACCAACGAATTTTCTGAGACCATCTTAACAATCCTTTTATTTGTGAGTCCCAAATTACTCTGTTAAGTGATCGTAAATTTATGAAGTAGTCATTTTGGAACTAACAAGAAGTTTATGTGTTTTGGAATACAACTAACTACGCTCTAGTTGGAACAAAAGTCTTTGTTTTATTTCTTTCAATCGTCCTTTTGTAATTGTTCGTATCAAGAGACATTTGCAGCTTCAGTTAGTGTTAATTTAGACCTTCGTCATATTGGCCATTGATCATAATATAATGCTAACTTTTAGAAGGTTTTTGTTGACGTATATGATTGTTTCTGCGTGCACATTTCATTGAAAAAAGATTAACATTATATTCAAAGATTAAATCATTATTATGAGAATATTAGCCTTCTTTGTTATTATCATTTTGATTTTTTTTTTAAATTGAGAATAGAAATCATGTTAAATAATAATTTCCATTAGGAGATCATTCCATACGTCATAGGAATACGTATGGAATACAGTTTAGCAACAATTGTGTTCTTTGCATGTTTTGGCACCCGGCACCCCTTAGATAATATATCTACTAGTAGATAACCGTGGTTAATACCTTTGTCTGGCTGGAAAGACGAACTGGCCTAGATAGGCTCAGTAGCTGAAATTTTCAATAGCTCCTCCTGTTTGTAAAATTTAAGAGTTCTGCCTGTATTTCAGGACTGGACTGGCCAATAAAAAAATATATTGCAAAAATTTAGTTAAATAGAAAATCAAAAATATGAACCTGGAATTACTTTTTAAAAATCAGTACATTTCATTAAGAAACTAACAAAAAATTAGAATTTTATGAAAAAATCAAAATAACTGTAGAATCAAAAAGTTTGATACCTTTATGTACCTATAGCTCTTTCACTATGTTCTGGAGATATTGTCACTTTAAAGCTGAAACAGAGTAAACTTTGGAGTCATGATGGCAGAGCTATAATCAGGCCACCGCCTTTTGATAACAGATACTTTTGAAAATATATATATTTTTTTAAATTTTTCAAATAGAACACCCTGTATATTTTTGCAAATTTAGTGAATGAATGAATCCGAGAATGAATCCATGAATCCAAATCTGTAAAAATATATAGGGTGTACCATTAGAAAAAATCGGGAAAAATTACATTTTGCGTAAAGTGATCACAAGTATAGTTTTATGCATTTTAGAAAAGTTTAGCACGTATTTTGTAAGTTGGCTATTATCCGAGTATTATCATTAGTCGATGGAACAAACAGCTTTAAAAAATTCTGATTACACCCCTGACCTCATAGCTCCAAAGTTCACACGGTTTCGGCATTAAAGTGACAATATCTCCATAAATATTAAAGGGAATCCGAATATGCAAAAATATATAGGGTGTTCTATGTAAAAAAACACAAGTTTCGTTTGGCATTCTTTTTTGAATCACCCTATAAGTATCTAAGCATTTTTAAAATGTAGGTCTAATGATCACGTATTACTACCTACCATACCAAAATTGGTTTTGATATCTCGAATAGTTGAGAAGCAACCATCCACAAACTAATCACTAAACACCCACCCTGTATAAAATTTATTCATATTAAAGTTCATACCCAATATTAAAATAAATAAAATTCAGAATTTTTTCATCCCCCCCAACACAAGGCTCTAAGTGGTCCGAACTATCTGATTTCCTGGTACTCATTTTATTCCCAGTCCAGCCCTGTTGTATTTACTCATTACTGAAGATGATGACTGCCAACTTTGTTACCATCACTTAAGTAGCTTAACAGGAAGTCTTTTGGCAGGCGACTTTTGACAGTCTAATCAATTAAATTAATATTCCTGCAATCAAAATATTTAAAGCTGAGAAAGGCTCCAAACGAAGAGGGGGCTATATTTAGTTAGCAGAACAGTTAATTTGAAAATTTTATACACCTCCATTCAGTGGAATCCATGCAATAATTGTTTAATGGTGTGTTTGGTAATACTACTAGCAGAAGTTATGGGTTTACGTATTCAAGTACAACTATTTGCGATGTTAAATGATTTACTGGAACCCTGAATACAGAATCTTGAGGTCAACTTCAAAGTCAATTAAAAAAAAGACGGTGGGTCAAACCCAGTCCACAATTATGGAAAAATAATAACCGTCTAAAATAAGCATAATCTGCATCATTGCTTAGGCTACTGGGAGACTATCTGCAAGAGATTTTCTGTACTCATAGCATGTAATTAAAAACTGCATTTCACATGCCTTCCCTTTCAGTCTCCATCTATTAGTCCTTATGAAGTTATTCTCAAGTTTTACAATCTCTTTAGTATTCTTATTGTTTGTGGTATTTGTTAATAGTAACAGTAACCAACCTGTCACAATTTCTTCAGCTTCCAATTTGGTTCTTTTCTCGGTTCTTTTACATACAACACAATCGAGTTGAACTGCACTAAAATATAAAACGCCACTGATAGAAACAGTTAATCGGTTAATCGTAATAGCAATAAAAATCTGCGAGTCTATGGTCGAGACTCTCTGGAGTCTTTTGCATGGAAGACTGTCTACCAGATAGTCTCTCAGTCTGCAAGTTATTACGTTATTACTTAAAAAAATGACATAAAATATATGCCTGCTGACAAGAAATATTTAATTTAAAACAAATCATCACAAATTATGGCGAACCTTGAAGAAACCGACTAAGTGCTAATTAGAAATATCAATAAATTGATTTACTGGGCCCTTTCTGTCCCTTGTCCTAAGCAGTTGCTGTATAGTTTCCCTAGCGAAAAATCTAGCCCTGAGATGAAATGTTGGAACATCACACTTCACTTTACACAATCTATAAATTATGATTGTGATTCATTTGATATAATTTAAACGAACCTTAGCTACTAGTTGGGTAACTATTTAAAGAATTTATTAAAATAAATAGTTCGCCAATATAGTATAATGAAATTAGTGAAATAATATTGTAACTATCGATTCACTAAAGTAGGTGACATACATTTAAAGTGTTTCATTGTCGAGATCCCTAAATCAAATTCTCTAACCATGGTCGGTTCGGTAGACGAACTATACCGTACCGTATTGAATGAGTACTTTTACTTTATAAACCGCATTTTTTTTAAATCGATACAAAATTTTATTTCCTAATGGAAAGAAATGACAATAAATTAACCTTGTATAATTGTATCTTTAAAAATGCTAATCAATGCTATTTATAATTTGAAATAGTCGTTTGAATAAAAACATTCAAAAATTACAATAGACGAACAATGAAAACGATCTATATTTTCACTGTTGGGACCTTGGGGGTCATTTTGAGTCATAATAAATATAATAAACAAATACTTTTTATTTTCAAGGGTTTTCAAACCTTGAAGCCACTAACGTCGCAAGGTTTCAAAGTGATTTACAAAAATATTCAAATTGATCCATTAAATAAAAAATAATTGAAAATTCATATATTTTCCTAACGAGTTTTATTATTTAATTTTTAATAAAACTTAATTTTTGCGTGTTGCACTATTCAACAATGATGAGAAATGTCGATTGAGTTTGAGTTGCGAACTTTCAATTGATTAAAATTTAATACCTAATTATTTTGTGAAGCATGGTATACATACAGCACAATATTGGAATTAATTGTAATTGAGCTATTATTTAATGTAAACAACTAATGATTACAGTTCATTGAACTCAGTGGTTGTTATATAAATGGCAATATAAAAATTGGGCAATTAACAAGACGTCAACCAATTTATCAAACCAAAAGTATGTATGCTATTGGAAGATAATACTATGAATAATCGCTTTTGTATAAACAAACTACTTTTCGGTTTTTTTAACGTAACTTAAAACAGTGCCTCAATTATAGTTTTCATAAATTAGCTTTCATTTCGCAAAAATTCTGTTTGAGTATACAGGGTGTCCCATTTAGGATGCTCACCATGGGGATCTCGTAAACCGTAAGAGATACGAGGTCGGTTAAATTACACCAAATGTAGCCTTTATTATGGCCAACTATTATATGAAATAAAATTTCTAAAAAGTTGATTCGTTTTTGTTTAATAGGCAAAAAACCAATTTTTGACATTTTCGTTTTTCGCTTATAACTCTTTTATTTGTGAAAATATTTAAATGGCGTTTTGACATTATTAAGGCAACTTTTTGTGCAGATTTCGAAAACAATTATAAAATTTAAATATCTCTTTCAGATTTTGAGATATTACTAGTAACTTCGGATTTTTAAATACAAAATTTAGTAGGCTGTGATTTAGTTAAAAAGAGCCTATTTTTCTCTTTACAGTGATATATCACTTGATGAGTTTATTTTAAAAAATATTAAAGTTATCGTACAATTTGCTTTTTTTGTATTTGTTTTTATTCTGTAAATGAAAAAAAAAAACAAAAGACGGTGATAAAATTACATTTACAAGTACAACTTTCATATAAGTTCAAGAAAACTTTTTTTAACTCTAAATAAAGATGGTTTCCAATTGCTTTCCGATTGTCCTTAGACGGCGATGAAAAACAATTGACTTACGTTAAATTGAGTATCTGTCAAAATTTATTTAAAAGGTGATGATCACGTAGTTATCAATTTTTAACTAAAAATATGAATAATTTCACTGTTGAAGAACGATACGACATGCATTGTTGTTACATAGGAAATCATAGAAATTCTAGAAATGCAGCAAATGCATATTCACATCAATATCCCGAACGCCGTCAACCACATGAAACAATCTTTCGCAGACTGGATCAAAATATGCGATCGTATGGTTCTTTAGTGAAGCCAGATAGAGATCGGGGAGAAATTGCTGGTGTCCAAGAAGTAATTAATGAAGTTACGCGAAATCCAGAAACTTCCACCAGAGAAATCGAAGCGAACACAGGAATTTCAAAATCGCGAGTAAGTCGTATTTTAAGGCAACGCGGCTATCATCCATACAAAAAGCACATCAGCCAAGCTTTGTGCCAAGGTGATGCCGAGAGGCGTCTAGCCTTCTGTAATTGGTACATAAATCAGTGCAATACTAACAGATTCCGGGAGGAATTTCCATTTAGAGTTCTGTAGAGCGATGAAAGTCGGTTTACCAATAATGGTATGTTTAACCGTCATAACGTTCATTATTGGGCCACCGAGAATCCTCGCATTAATCGAGAAGTTCGTTACCAGCAACGCTTCGGATTTAACGTCTGGGCTGGCATTCTCGGTGGACGAATAATCGGTCCTATTATTTTTGAAGGAAATTTGAATAGTAATCGTTACTTACACATGCTGCAAAATGATGTAGAACGATACCTGGAAAACATCCCCATAAATCTAGACAATAGAATGTTGTTCCAACAGGATGGCTGTCCTGCACATAATGCTTTAATAATCTCAAATTATTTAGAAGAAAGATTTCCAGATAGATGGATTGCCAATAGAGGCCCCCAATTATGGCCTGCCAGATCCCCAGACCTTACCCCCATGGATTTTTTTCTTTGGGGGTACATAAAGGACAAGGTTGGGCAAAGAACGTATAACAATGTAAACGAGTTAAGAGCCGCTGTACTGCAAGCATTTAGAGAGCTTGATCATAATATTTTACGTAACGTTTTACGAACAACAGTTCGTAGATGCATTAAATGCGTTGAAAATGACGGACAACTGTTTGAGTATTTAAACTAAGTTTAATTAATGTATAACACTAGTTTTGTTATGTTTATTAAGTTATAAAAAATTATTCAATTGTGATTGACTGTCTTTTGTTTTTTTTTCATTTACAGAATAAAAACAAATACAAAAAAAGCAAATTGTACGATAACTTTAATATTTTTTAAAATAAACATCAAGTGATATATCACTGTAAAGAGAAAAATAGGCTCTTTTTAACTAAATCACAGCCTACTAAATTTTGTATTTAAAAATCCGAAGTTACTAGTAATATCTCAAAATCTGAAAGAGATATTTAAATTTTATAATTGTTTTCGAAATCTGCACAAAAAGTTGCCTTAATAATGTCAAAACGCCATTTAAATATTTTCACAAATAAAAGAGTTATAAGCGAAAAACGAAAATGTCAAAAATTGGTTTTTTGCCTATTAAACAAAAACGAATCAACTTTTTAGAAATTTTATTTCATATAATAGTTGGCCATAATAAAGGCTACATTTGGTGTAATTTAACCGACCTCGTATCTCTTACGGTTTACGAGATCCCCATGGTGAGCATCCTAAATGGGACACCCTGTATAGAGCTCAAGACGTCTAACGACTTAAAATGACTATGGGGTTTTAAAAGTTTCCATATTTATTTAGGTTACTTTTATGTGCTTTTCCCTTTTACTTGAAGAACCTTTTAATTATCCAAACTGTAATAATTCAGGCTTTCGACACCTGACTATTAAAGAAAAGCTTCAGGAGCCGTTCCTGGATCTAGGAAACCATTTAGACATCCTAGAGCAAATTAAACGATCTAAAAGGCATACAGGGTGATTCTGTATCAACGTCAAAAAATTTCAGGGATGATGGAAGAAGTCAATACAATCATCTTTTGTTATTATGATATGGGGGGCGCAGACGCTTCGTAACCCCGTTAGTTTCCCTTTTAAAACTTAGGAGTAAAATGAGGTTTTTCGCAAGTATTTAAAAAATTATTCTAGCGAATTGACTGAAAACTTCCCAACGAGTCACTCTAATTATTTCACATTAAATACTAAATGAAAAATTTGATATCTCGCTCATAAGCGGCTCGGTTGGAGTAGGCTACGAAGCGTCAGAAACCCCCATAACATTAACAAAAAACGTTCGTATTGGCTTATTCTATTGTTTCTGAAATTTTTTGACGTTGATACAGAATTACCCAGTATATGTGGCTTATTGTATTATTTTGTTAATAATAAAAATGGTTAGTCTAAAAATCGCTCTACACTTCTGTCATCGGTCATCGCTTTCCTGGTAATCTACGTTCACTTTTTGATGTGGTTATTAAAATAATTATTATTTGCAATTCTTCCTCTAGATTTAGTCCTGCTAGTAGCTGAATTAACCGCTTATTCCGTTGATTCTGTTATCTGCTTCGGTCATCTTTCTAGCTAGCAGCTTCTCGATCTGGTACCTCCCAATTATGAACAGCTAAAAAAACAGAAAATCAAAAGAATGAATTCACTAGAAAGGGGCGACAATAACAATTCAGGAAAGCCAGTATTAGATAGTGTAGGTACGATCATAGTGACCAGGTGCTAACAAACCATATGTTAAGCATATCGCTAATCCTCTAGCCTTCTAAAGCGACTCGCTAGTCTTCTAAGAGCCCCGCTAGCGCCCTAAGCGGCCCTCTAGCCTTCTAAGCGACCCACTAGCCCTCTAAACGACATGATAGCCCTCTACGCGACCCGCTAGCCCTCTAAGCGACCCGTTAGCGTGAATTATTTGATCCAGCAACTGGGTCTAGCATAGACCATTAACGTAATGGTACAGTCCTGATTTTTAACTTCGTTTTTCACTGGTCTTTGACAAGTTATTGAAGCCCCTAAAATTTGGGTTTTAGGGGGTTGTACTTGCAATTAAGTGGACTATGAACATAAGCTACACGAAGTAGCTAGACAATAATAATGACAAAATAACTATTTCAAAAAGCAAAACTAGCAACATGTTGTTGACAGTACTAGAACTGAGTAAACTTGGTTTATGTAATATCTGACGTTTTAATAATAGTAGTATGCGTGAAATATCTATCCGTTACAACCAGATGTTGTGGGGTTAGATAAAACTAGTTGCCTTTAGAGAAAAATAAAAATCTTATCATGCAAAACTAGTTTATTATTAAAAGAAGAAGTCAATTTTTTCAACAACGTTAAAAGTCATGGCACTTGCAGTTGTACAGATTTTCTTTCTACGATACAATCATCACTTACTGGCAAGTAAAAAAATTCTGACAAGGTTCCGTTCTCATTCTGCAGTCTTCAAATAATTTTTTTACTTAGAACCACTATACTACCTGCACTACCAAGTGCTCTTCTTGGAGTCTGCTTTTCAACTTTTAAGTGTTTTTTTTCTAACTACGTATCAGTATCCTTGATTGTGAGCAACTTTGTATTTATTTCCTGACTCAACATAATCATGCTGCATCATATAAATATTTCTTCTATTTATTACAGTTATTACTTTTCCATTTTGTATAACTAGTAGATTTCAATAAAAGCGGACAATAAGTAAAAATTAGAATTTTATCATGAGCGTATGCCGGTATGCTCAGGATTTGTTTTAGAGAAATTTAAGAGCGGACGATTGCATTGTTGTAGGATATGCCTCTGGATTTTCTGTAGATATGTAATGGATTGCTAAAAGAGATTTTTCTTCAAAAAGAAAAAAGTTGGCAATAAATAAAGTTTATACAATCATTAATTACCTATACATAAACGGAAATCAATCATCAATAATATACAAAAAAATTCTATAACTTAGTTTATCAAAAATGGAAAAAAGTTACAATTCTTCTACTTATTGAATAAAATTTTCATCCATTCTTTCATTTTAATCCATCATCATTTATATCCATTTGGGGATTGGGGATGTTACTATTATCAATAATGAATAAATTCTAAAAAAAATTGAACTATGTTAAATATTTCATGTTATTCAGTTTAGTAACCTTTTCAAACCCACGAAAAAGTATCTAAACTAAAAAGATCTCAAAATAGTTTTTAAGAACGATTTTCTAAATTTAGGAAAGGTAACTAGTCGTTCTCGTAAACAAAGTTTTTTTTCTGCAAAAAGAAATTCAACATTAAAATTGAAATAAAATCACTCAAGTCAATTTGTTACAAATTACTGTAAGAAATTATAAATAATTACAAACAATATGTAATAAATTGTGTTTATTTTGGCTCAGAATAGAGCAACAAAATGTGCAAATTTTTTATAATCTTGATTCTTCCAGATACAACTTTGATGGTTTGAAGTAAGAAGACAGAAGTTCTTAATTTTTGCTGTTTTATGTAAGTAAATTTTTCTCGTAATGCTTGTTTGGACATGATCATAGCTGCAATAGAGCAGATTTTTCTTTACGCAATTATTAGAAAACTAAAAAGTTTTTCTCGACTTTGAAACTTAATATTGGGAGCAGTGGCGTGAAACCACAACTGTTCACAACGTTCACATGATCGCTCTAAAAGCGTTAGCGATGCAGAAGGGTTCGACTCTTCCTCAAAAAGAACATGATCAAAAATTTCCCAATCCAGATTATCGAACCGTGAGATATTATTGCTTTAGTGCCCTTTGTGGTCGATATCGTTACAGGTTAATAATGATAATGATTCGAATTGGGTTATTCTGACAAAGGTGCTCTTAAAAATGATAAATACATTTTCCACATACCGAAGGATTAACATGTCATAATTTTGTGTTCCAAAACTTTATAAACGATGTAAACAACGTTTTGTTGTAAGATACAAAACCTTCTAACCTTAAATATTTACCGTAAGCGTTTATATTTAATTTAATCCATTAATTCCACAAAACAATTTGTATACCTACTAAAGCTTAGAGCATGTACTTTACCCAACAACCAACTTTCCATGCTTTCAGCGACGTTGCTTTCTAATATATCAACGCCTTCTGTTCAAAATCACGAATTTTTAATTTATAACTTTAAAACTTTGCGAAACCTGAATTTAAATCAACCAGTTCATTCGAATAAACATGCAATCATTGCGATGATGACATGTCATGTCATCGAGTATGGTAAAAAAGGTGCACGAAGCATTGTTTATGATTTGTTATGGTTCTTTTTGTTTATAGAAAAACGATATAGGTATACAGATGTTTGAAAATGTTAGGCGAAGTCTGTAGGCTGCTGGGGTGGATCGATGGAAAGTCATTGAACTTGACGCGTGCCTCAAACCTACACTATCAGAAACACTGAACTTGTAAAAGGGTAGCAATTTTTTAAGAATTTATATAGGTTTGGTGTTTGGTAATTGTTTTTATAAACTTTTTACAGCTTTTCTTTCCAAAGCTTTTTTTAAACTTAGTTCCATTTGAACCATTATCCGAAGATGAATTATTCACCCAAGAGTAAGATCGTTAGGAAATTACAAGTGCAACTGAAACTTTTAATGATAAATTATTTTTATTTACAATTTATCTTTTGTTTTTAAATTTCCACTAATTTTTTATTCTTTTGGGTTCTCTTCAAAATATCCAAATGAAAAACCTTAATTTTTCGCGCGTTTTCTCCAGTTCATTAATTTCATTAAATTATGAAAAATGTTTGAAATAGTTTCTTAATTAAATGAACTGAAACAAGTAAAATTTAAAAGTAATTAATTGTCATTATGTGGCGCTTGAAGGTGTTGCCAAGTTTTCATCATTATTTTAAGTTTCCAGCTCAAAAATAGTAGAAGGTTAGATGTTAAAGGGTTATTAACTAACTTTTGTCACATCAATAACATTTTACATTCAACAATTTTAAAGGAATTCTAAAATATCAATTGGTGGAAAATGATTGTAAGGAAAAGTTTTTCGTAAAATTGCATTGTAATAAATATTCCAAAAATAGTTGGGGGTAGGGTCAGTGATAATCATTAGTTGTACACTAGGGTGGTTACTATTTGCATAGAACTTTTATTTTTTTATATATGGGCAGTCTCTCTCCTGAAAATGTTTCCAGTAGTAAGATAAGAATTCTTGTAAAACTGGTCGGAAAACTCTGTGCCTCAACGGCCTGAAGATTTAAGTATTAAAATTTTTAAAAATATTTGATCTACTATTTTTTAGTAAATAAAAACACAATTTAGATCTGCCATAGAAAATAAGTTTGTACCTCTAAAAACACTACAAATCCTTAGGCATCCGTGAGGCATGGTTTCCCATCTAAGATGACTTATACCGTGCGTTTCCAAAAAGGGCCCCAGCTTATAGGGGGTTTATTTGTAACTTTTAGACAAATAAAACCTTATAGGTATAAAATTAAACGAGACGACATTTTTTACAATTAAAAAAAAACAAGTTTTTCTAAACATCTAAGGCCGATGGCGTCTTCGTTATTTTTTTTAAATTGCACTACCTATACCTATATTAGGGTAAAATAATAAAATTTTGAAGCAAAATTGAAAAATCTAATTCTACATTCTTTTTTATCAAGTAAGCGGTTTGTTAAAAAAAAAAACAAACGATGTTCAATTGTTTAGTTAACTGTGCTAACTGCAAACTGCTTCTTCACTCAAATCTAATGTTTCATTGAGCCACGGCCGCTGGCTTGGCTACCATCAGCTTGTTGCGAATAAATTAAAAGAAGAAAAACTTTTTTATTTGATGGACTACATAAAAGACTTAAGTATTTTGAATAGTGCCTGCTAATGTAAATGTGTGTTAAGGGTGGAAGGTACCCGCAATAATTGTAGACCTTAATCATTTTTTTTTCTGGCTTATAAAATTTTATTTTAATAAATTGATAATGTGAGGAATGTTAACTAGGGCTGTACTTAATATTTGTAAAATATAAAAGTCATGATCGTTATAGTTTAAAAGATAGTTTATTAAAGTTATTTAGATATTTACGACCTTAATATAAGTTCAATTAAATCGGCATTTAAACCATGTTATAGAGAATCCTTCATTCTAGGGTATGACATATTTTATAATTTTATTAATTATTTGGAAACTTGTATATCGCTATTTTATTAATTTTATTATGACTACTTTTGACTACTTAAAATTATAAAATAAGCCATACCCTAGAATGAAGGATTGTCTATAACATGGCTTAAACACCGATTTCATTGAACTTTTATTAAGGCGGTAAATATCTAAATAACTTTGATAAAATATCTTTTAAACCATAACGATTATGACTTTTATATTTTACAAATATTAAGTACAGCCCTAGTTAACACTCCTCACATCATCAATTTATTAAAATAAATTTTTATAAGCCAGAAAAAAATTGATTAAGTTCTACAATTATTGCGGGTACCTTGCACCCTTAAACGTTGCTAACTTTGTGTAGAAAACAACGGCTCTCACTTCGAGCAATAACTTTAGTTGCTGACGCGAATTAATAATAAATAAATAAATAATGTTTTACCAGTTTTTTCTTTTAATTTATTTTTTCTTCTTTTAGTTTATTCGTAACAAGCTTATCGTAGCCAATCCAGCGGCTGTGGCGCAATGAAACATTAGATTTGAGTGAAGAAGCTTACACAGTTGCTAAACAATTGAAAATCATTTGTTTTTTAAACAATCCGCTTGCTTGATGAAAAATAATGTATAGATTATTTAGTTTTTTCAATTTTTCTTTAAAATTTTCTTATGGAATGCTTTACCTTATCGCAAAGAGAAAAAATTTTTATATCATATGAGATTAAAAATGTTTATGGTGTAATTTTAAAAAAGGCAAAGACGCCATCAGTCTTACGTGTTTGGAAAATATTAACTTTTTTTTCGCTAAAATTGTAGAAAATATTGTCACATTTAATTTTATATAAGGTTTTATTAGTCTAAAGTTAGAAATAAACTCCCAGAAGCTGGGGCCCTTTTTTGTATGGATTATAATTATTCAGAAAGTGAGCCCATTTATAATTCCAAATTGTATAACTAAAGGCCACCCTCTTTAATGTTAATTCCCTGTGTTAATGTTAAGCTCGGTCTGAATTCTTCAGGTAATTTACTGAGATTTTCTTCCTTTGATTTAGAAAATGGCGTTTAAAATTCTTTAGCAACAAATTATATTATAAATTACATCCTGTGTAAAACAAGACTTTAATTTGAGCAAATACATTGTTATTATAAGTTAATTCCAACTTCGAAATAAAACTTAACTGTTAAGACATTAAACAACTAATAATAAGAACAGACAATGAATTCTTGGCTCGAGGCAGCCATTGTAAGTATATAAGTAAATTTTGCATCATTCCATAAAAATGTGTAAAATAAAATTTATTCTTGAAAACTACAGTTATCTAGTAATATTTGTCATTAACATAAACAAATGAAGATCTAGAATAAGGAAGACCCTTCTCTTTGACCTTGTTCTAGTCCTATTCTCTCATCGTTAAAATCATTTCCGAAAGTCGTAACTCTTCTTCTCATACCTATGTTTGGTTGTGCATATTTTAGCATTTTAGAACTTGTCTATATGCATGCTACCCTTAGTGCCTGTTTGTCATTGCTCCAAGAGAATGCTTGGTGAATATAAAATAAGTTTGAATGGACCTCCCAAATGCTCATTGGAATTTTATAAAAATCCTTGAATGTAAAATGAATGTGTTTTTTCGACTTGCTACTTTCGGGTGTCCTCACAGTTGAGATGGACGAGACAGATGTTACACCTCTGCTCTGTATAAAGCTATGTTTGAGTGGGCCCGAGAAAGGCCTTTAAATTTTTACAAGCCTGCCACGTTTGTTCTAGTTGACTAATTTGCCAAAATTCGAGAACCTTATTTATAAATACTTTCTATTTAATTTTTTAATAAAAAGAATGAAATAAAGATTAACATCTTGTGTGAATGTTTTGCGTCATGTTTGAACAGATATATGGTTATGTACAATGACGCAACAGAAATAGCAAATCTGATTTTAGATATAGGTCAAGTCAGAGCCTATGTACTAGGTCTAGACAAAGTATTTTAGATGATGATTCTAGATGAAAATACTGAATCACATACACATACGTAAAATGAACACGAATCTAAAACTCAACCCTACATATCTATAAGTTCAGTGGCCTCGGAGTTAGTACGAATGTTATTGTGTATCAATGTTCTTCTCTCAATTTAGTTTAGATTGGCTACTAAATGTATTATTTTTTCGTATGTCAAAAAGTCTTTTGGTCTATTTTTATTATGTTTATCAATTTTAAAACATTACACAATTAGAGATTGGTTTGTTTGGCAAAGTTACCGAACCGATGACTGATGGAACGGTACTTGAAAGGGAGTAGGGAAATTGTTATCTCGATGTTTAATTATTTACTCCCACTACACGTATAACGGTAAATTTATAATTTATTTTAATTCCGAATGATTTTATTTAATATCATGCAGTGTGAAATATCTGTAGGTACTGATCCATTAAACTACGTGTAGTTGAGAAAGGTCCGGGCGGGCAACGACCCTAAGAACGCAACAACGTAACCCCGGAGCAACTTTAGGTCGATTCTCTATTTTCCTTTTTCTTTTTAGATTCTTCTATGAATATAATGGAAATGACATAATGTAGTAAAACGTTACGTTACAACTAATTGATTTTATGCACAAAATTGCAGATGGAGTGTGTTGCATCACTTTTATGCTGATTTTTATTAAATTAATGTAAAAGAGATACGCATATTTGTTTGAAATTAAATTTTGTAATTAAGCAAGTGTATTAACCCCTAGGGAAAGTAAGCCATGTGGTTGCTTTTACTTTCTATTATCATTTAATGCGTTTCGTCTCTTGATATCTTGTAAGATTCACATACCGGCTAATACATTATTCAATGCTTTTACTAACGAACCGATTAATTTAGAAACATTGTTCTCAAATATTTATGCGCATTATTTTAATGAATTACCGCAGTCTTTTATATCATAAGCCACCATAACGATTAACTTGAATAAGCAATTAGAAAGGTTATTGGAAACCGAGAAAAACGTGCAGTTATCAATTGCCATTAAAAATTTTCAGTTAACTGTTACCACGAATACTATATGGCAACTGTTGAAAGAAACACCTACATTAAACTTCCTTCAATAAATAAGGAGTTCGAAAGCCACCTTTAGACAGGACCCCGCTAGCATCGGGACGTCATTAAGAAAAACTCGAACTTCTCGTCCTAAAAAGTGATTAGGGGTTGGAGTAGCGTTAACCTCGTATTACCGCCTTTTTAGTTATCTTTCCTCTCCTCTTATAAGCTGTGGCTATCTCGCTATGGCGCCTGGTCTACGGTCTACACTGAAAGCAAGCAGAAAACCATAAAAACTGGTGCTGGTGCTGGTGTAATCAGAAAATTGAAAAATAGCATTTGCAGCTGAAACACTGAAACAATTCGAACAATACTTGCTTTTACGTTTAGTGAATGAAAACTTCACAGCGAAAAAATCTGAAATATTTCTTTGAAACTTTAAAATTTTTCAATTTGAGAATAGAATTTTGATGTACAAGGTTCATTTTGATTAAAGGTTCAACATAGGTCGTTGATGTATTCTACTTTATGAATAAAAATGGATGTAAATGTATATCTCCAACGGCATGTGTAAAATGATTGAATTGACCCATTTCACGGATAGAATATACACGGCGACCACACAGGTTCTTCACCTCGCGGTCATCGATGCACCGCAAGCCCCCTCCCGGTGTTTTGCTAATATGAACCATCCTATGCGGTCGCTTTGTGAATTACACTTAGTGGATTCTTTAACATAAAACTGATTTATTAAAAGCAAGTTGTTCATTGCTTCTATTGTGTAAGGTACTTATTACTTAACACTATCCACATTATGAGATGAGTTAATAAAAATATTTATTAAACGATGCAGAAAAATGTTTAATATATTGTCCTATCGTTATTTCTTTTCATGTCTTTCCATCTTGGATTTAGAGAACCGCAACCACAGAAATTAGTTATTTAGAAATGTCGACTTTAAGATTTTTTTATAACTACTTACTGTACTCTTTTAATATCGGTATAAAAGATTGTCCCTTGCATCTTTATTTCGATCCACTGGAATCGACTATTTCAAAATTACCTTCTATAGTGCTGGCGTAACATTAGTAAAGCCATAGCCCGTAAAGTGTAGGAAAGGGCATGAAAATAGGTCGTCCACTAAATTCTGGAAAAATAACGATCATCATCTTCATACGTTCAGTCACTATAGCCCCCGTCCATCATCTTGGTTTCCAAACGTTGCGGAATCGTCTTAGCGCTTGTATAGGTGCTGGTGCATGTTGTGGGCCCATTTTATGCCGAATATTTATATTTACCTATATAAGTGTTTTGCTTTCCATCCATCTCTTAGGTAAAGCCGATTATTTTATGAGCTGTGAATTCCATTTTCTACCTCCTTGTTATGAATCAGATCTCGCTTCCATAAGTTAGCGAGGGCATTAACATTTCTTTCTAGAAACTTCATTGCTGTATTTTTGTTTACATTATTCTTTAGAGGGTACTCTTTAGAGAGTACACCAACAAAAAGTGCGTATTCCGTATAGTCGTCACTAGAAATTTTGACGCATGACCGTGCACGACGTAAAAGCTTAGATTCCCATGCTTTTGATCCTTGAGTTGATTCAGTTACTAACAGTTAGTACTATACTTAGTCCATGTCAAATAGCCCTTAGGTTTAAAGTCGTGCGTTAAAACTCAAATTCCTGTAAATAATGCATTTACACCGATTCAGTACTAAAATGGTCCTTAGACGACACCGTAGTGATGCCTGAGTAGGGAAAACTATTCCGACGCGGTTTTTTGTTTTATCCATATATTTAAAACGCGAAGCCTTTTTTTCACCGCTAATTTTAGAGTGCTTCTACTGGAGCGATTTTGCTAAAAAAAAATTTAATTGAAGCTCTCGACCCACAGATATGTCAGCACTAATTGTTTTCTTCAAATTACCAATTTCATACTTTTTTTTAAATAATAAATTGTTACGAGTGTCTTATCGAGAATCTTATCTCCCCATTTTAACAAAGTTTGATAACGTTAAATGACGGACACGCCTATTTCGTACATTTAACAACGAACAATCATCGGTGTAGGTAGTAAGTGCATTATAATAATTTTGAAAATTTCATTTTTCTAACACATTCATCTCTACAACTACTTCGTCGAATTTCGACGGGGGCGCCCGTTCGTTTGTATTTATATGACACCTTAAACAATGTAAAAATGAAGGATGCCACCAATTCTTATGGTCAGGTGTTCCTAGGGCTGCCATTAAAAATAGTGGACGAATCACATCTCACTGACGTTATTATTTCAGTATTTCAGTAGTCGTGTGCCACTAGGACCTGTTGTAAGTTGCCAAGTTGACGTTTACTATAAAAATTAAATACCTACCAAAAATTTGTGCTTTTAGTTTGGTTATACCAACACTTGTGCACCGTTGGTCAAAAAAGGCTAACTTTATGCCCTATATTAATGGCGCGGCGTAGACTAGTACTTATCAATCATAATCAGGCCATACAAAAAATTCATTTTTTGTTTTCGCAGAAAAATCCGAGGGGTCAATGTTCTGAATTTGTACACTGACTGCAGTTGACTGCATAGAGTGGATAACCCCTCGGAAAAATCATAATTTTCTTTTAACTTCAACTCAATTTTTTAAGTCAAAGTGAAAGTTTACCTTACCCGAGTAACGAGTATCCATTTTAGTTATATATTAGTTAGTTATAAGTTGAAACCTTCATCCACTTGGCCACTTCCAATGAAACTGAACAAGTTATGTAACGCTTAATACAATTATTGCAATCATGAAATAGAGACGATGTAGAGGTTTGAGAATGGTGGAAGGTACCCGCAATAATTGTAAACCTTAATCATTTTTTTTCTGGCTTATATAAATTTATTTTAATAAATTGAGGATGTGAGGAATGTTAACTAGGGCTGTACTTAATATTTGTAAAATATAAAAGTCATAATCGTTATGGTTTAAAAGATATTTTATCAAAGTTATTTAGATATTTACGGCCTTAATAAAAGTTCAATTAAATCGGCGTTTAAGCCATGTTATAGACAATCCTTCATTCTAGGGTATGATATATTTTATAATTTTATTTATTATTTAGAAATTCATATAATGCAATTTTTTACGATTCAATAATACAAAAGTAGTCATAATAAAATTAATAAAATAGCGACAAGTGTCCAAATAACTAATAAAATTATAAAATATGTCATACCCTACAATGAAGGATTCTATATAACATGGTTTAAATACCGATTTAATTGAACTGATATTAAGGATTAAGGCCGTAATTATCTAAATAACTTTAATAAAATATCTTTTAAACTCTAACGATTATGACTTTTATATTTTACAAATATTAAGTACAGCCCTAGTTAACATTCCTCACATCTTCAATTTATTAAAATAAATTTTTATAAGCCAGAAAAAAATTGATTAAATTCTACAATTATTGCGGGTACCTTCCACCCTTAAGCGGGAGCTTTTGCAAATAAATAGTTTCGTATAATCAAGAAGCAGGCAACTTGGGGAAGTTTAAACCTGACAATGGATCGAGTACAAAAGACAAAAAAATCTATTTTCAATCACCCCTCTTCTCGATTAATTCTATACAATCAAAATCAATTTTTTACGAAATTGGAAATCTAACAGCTGATATTTTTACCCACCAAAAGCTATTGGATGTTTATATGTTCATTATCGTTATCAATATAATGCACCTTCAATATAGGGGTTAAAATGTGCATAACGCGCGGTTAAAAGAAAAGGCTTCTCCAATCAGTAACAGCAGATTGCAGACAATGAACTTCTTTAACACCTTCCATTATTAATTCAAGTGAACTCATTAACTTGTCATTATTTTTAATTTTAATTATTTGCACATTTATGTGTAGAGGGTTCGAGTCGAGGCAAAACGTAACTGACCTTAGTAGTAATAATAAGTATGATTTGCATAGTGACCTTGAAGTCACTTGAAGTCAGTAAGGTAAGGTCGTACAGTTTTGTGCGAATATGACCGTCAAATGAGGGTCAGTTTTATAAGATTCTTTCTAAATCGATCTGTTTATTATAAAAACTGTTAAATTGTATTCAACATTTTTGGAAATTTATTTCCAAGTCTTACAGCAGCAAATAGCATTTTTACTAATATGGCAGTTGGCAATTTATTAAAACTTCTTGTCGGGTGAAGGTTGCACTTGTACTTGTAATAATCGATTGGGTAGTTGAGTTTGTAAAGTATTTTAGGATTAATGGATGATATAAAATATACGAGTGAAAGTAGCGTTATTGGTTAAGAAAATACATTTTGCTCTCGTCAGAAATAATTTTTAGTTCAACTTTGTTATTTTTTCAAAAATTACTTTCCGTTTTTACTTTTGGTTATTTTCAAAAAAAATACCTTACTTATTACCAAAATTTGTTTGTAGTTTTTATTTATTTCATTTATGATGTGTGGAAAGTGCATTCAGTAGTAATCGACCTTGTGAGAGTAGGAAGTGCATTCTTAGATGACGTTCGTTTAAACGAGACCAAGAGTTGCTGTTTCCGCTTTCAAATTATACTCTTTGAATGGTTCTATGATTAAATGAATGCAAAAAGGTGAAAGAAAATTTCTTTTTTTTTCATCACTATAAATTCGAGCTAATTTTTCCGGGGTGTTTTCAATGTGTTGATGAAAACAAATTTGTTCAACCGTTGAACAGCAAACTTTTTCAGACTAAACTTTTCATGTTTTATCTCAAACGGAGTGATAAAATTGAATTTCAAGGTTTTGTATTATTATAAATAGTCATGCAATTTAGTTAAATAATTTTACATTTTAGCAGTTTAGCACTAACGTGCTTTTAAATATCTAAAAATTAATTACTGATTACTTTAAGCACAATTTAAAAGTACTAATTTTGGGTCAAGGGACGCAGATACCGAGATACCTATTAGCCTTTCACGTTTCATTCTTTTAGTTTTTGTTTTAATTGTGACGCTTATGGAACTTATTGATTTAATGAATTTAAATAAATTTTGTTTGTGTGTCATCATGTATCAAACATATTTGATAAACGTGATCGAGTGGAATTACTTTGGATATAAATTAAGAAGAGAAAAACGGTATGGGAGAAAGTTGCTCTTCGTGCACTAGGTCAATCGGTACTATAGGTACTTGACCCAACACTTTTTTGTTTGTTAGGTACCTACATACCATCTAAATTTGATTTTCAAATTCACGTAGGCAAAGGTGAAAATTTAACGTCTGCGCTTATAATTTTTATCTGTTTCATTCATCAGTTTAATTATTTTTACAAGTTTTCCATTTTAAAAAAATTAAAAATATGTGGGAAGTAAAATTTAGTTTAAATTTTGCTAATTTTAAAGTTAAGTATAAACAGACGGGTCAATATCCTTATTACATCAAAAATAAACTAAGTATTCAGAAACTCTATTCATTGTAATCTAAATTTGTATTTTTTAAAATGTAATGTTTTTAAATTCTGTTAGGTATGTTAATAAATAATAAATAAAAGTTAATGTTAAAGGATTTCTCCTTTTTGAACAAACCAGCTGAACTAAATGTATTTCGTAACCCATTCAGGGTAGCGATAAGGAGAGCAACTTTAACTTTTGAGGTTAGATATTTTGAAGGGAAAATTGGAGTTTAAAAAATAAAAAATTTCGGCAAACCTACAGTTGGGTTTCCACTACAATAAATTTACAGAACGTAGAAGGAGGGAGGGGATGGCGAGAGTCAATCAGGTGAAAACTCGCCGTGAAAAACTTTTGTAACTTGTAGCGTTGTAACTTAAGAAGAAAATTGATTCAATTTTAAAGTTCAATATTTATTATAAGATGGGGAGGTTAAAGTCTTTTTCCAATCCCATCTTGACCTTATATCGTTCTGCAATATTCGAAAAATTCTGAAAATTTGATAAAAGTAAAGTAAATTCACTTTAGTTTCATTTTCAAATAAGTCAACTTTCTCGTTTATATTTTCAATATTATTTCAATGTAATGGCATTGTTATTATTTTTAAATAATTTTTTAAAACAAATTTAAAGCATTCTAATTCATTTGACATTTGCACAAATAATTTACAAATTATAATTAATGAGGTAAATTGTTTCAAGTATTTTTTTATAGGTATTTGAACACTTTTTCCACGAGTTTTAC